>JAGFMF010012016.1:150774-217768 GCA_019455555.1 Galemys pyrenaicus | reverse complement strand
CTCCCTGGCCGGCAGCAGGGATCGAACTCGTGCTGCAGTGGCTGCGGTCTGCTTCATAGTGCGTTGCTTAACCCACTGCGCCACCAGGGAGGCCCCTCAGCTCTCCATTTCTTGTTTGGAAAATGTAAATGTGAAGTTTTTAGCTGAAACAAAGTGTTGCCAGGAAACAGGTAAAAGATTAACTTTAAAAAAGCTCTTCTGCTATTAAAGTTGCTTGTTAATTGTTCTTATCTGAACCCAAGAAAATAGTGATTTCAAAATCAGTTATTTCAAAAGAATATAGTCAATAATGTTTTCACAGATTTAAAAAATACTAGGAACAGATTCCTTTATGGCAGAAGAGTTGATTAAAAATCACTAAGATTTTTAATTAACAGAATCACCTGCTACTTCTGTGGCTCATATATATGTTTTATTTATTTGTTTGTTTATTGCTTTAATCATAAGAGTCAAAACAGATACTCATGGTATGACGGTAACTAGCAACAACCCAGACAATTTTTGCTACTCAATAAATGATGGCAATGAATTCTTGAATTTTACTCCTGACTAGATTCCTCTTTGCTAACTTTGGGTCAATAATTTTAGCTAACTGTGGTTGAGCATAGGCAAGGAGTAAAGATGGTGAAGATGAAAGTATTTAGTCATCACCAGTAATTGCCACAAGTTGACATGCAAAATTGAACTTAAATATAAAGAAGCTGAAATTCAGCTGGGCCCTTACCAACTGCTAGTTTCATTATAAATAGACAATGTGCTGAGTCAGTTCAGTGAGGCTGACACATGCTGCAGAATGGAACCTCAAAATTTCAATCTTAACCTAAACATGTACAGTGTTATATGTCTTCTTGGGGTTGAGGCAGGTATGCTCCTTGTCTTGTTTTGCACATGTGGCAGAAAGAAAAGAGTTGGTATAACCATGTGAAGGCTGTTAAAGCATTTAGTCAGAAGTCACACATGTAATTTCTACTTATATTTTATTGGCAAAGCAAGTCATATGGCCAAGTTGATCACATAAGGATCCACAGAGAAGAGAGGGGCAGTCACTATTTTTTGCTATGATACACTGTAGTGCCTTCCCATAATGTTAAATTGTGGCTAAAAAACACATAACATAAAAATTACCAATTTAACTGTTCTTCAGTGTTAAGTGTGCACATTGCTTTGCAATATAAATCTCTAGAACCTTTTCCTCCTGGTAAAATTGCAGTTCTGCTCAATGAACTCATCTTTTCTTCCTCCCCACAGTTACTGGCAACCATCATTGTACTTTGTTTCTAAATGTTTGACTATTTAGATACCTCAAATTGGATAGCTTTCAGTTCTATTTTTTATACGTACTTTCATTATCCAGTCTTCTGTTGGTGGACATTTATATTACTTCTGCTTCTTGGGTATTGTGGAAATAGATTTTGATATGTAACAATTTTTAAAACATGATTTACCTGTAAAGTAACTCTTCCGTGTTGAGCTTGAACTTTCTTTCAAAGTGATTATTTATTAAATGGAATTTTGCTTTGGCTTATATCGATTAAAATTTCAGGTTGTTTTTTTAAGCTTTTGGAAGGCTTTAGGCTTTATATTGAAAGCAGTAAATTTGAGAAGTTTGTAATCATTATTTCTTCAAATACTCTTTCTGTTCCATTCTTTTGCCTTCTGGGTCTTTGGTTGCATGTTGTTTGTATGCTTGATACTGTGGTCTAAATGTTTGTGCTCCCCAAAATTCATGTGTTGATATCCTGATCCCAGCTGGTGGTGTTAGGAGATGGGGTGTTGGGGAGGTACGTAGGTCATGTGAGTGGAGTCCTTATTATGAAGGAGATTCTGCAGAGATTCCTGACCCCTTTCATCGTTTGAGGGCATAGCAGGAAGGTGCTGGCTATGATGCAGGAAAGAGGGTCCCCACCTGACCATGCTGGAACTTGGTCTTGGATTTGCTAGCTACCAGAAGTGTGAGAAATAATTCTGGTGTTTGTAACTTCCCTGACTGTGGTATTTTGTGTGTCAGCCCTTCAGGTAGCCCAAAGATAGGTTAAAACACCCAAATATTACTCTTTAAGAGTAAGGTCTTCTCTTCTTCCCAGGAGCCAGGGACTAAGTCCTGAGAATGCTCTCTTCAACACCACCACAGGGCAAGAGGGCGAGTAAATCACTCCTGCTGCTTTAACTTGCCTTTCTCTTGATTCCTGGACTTGTGACAAAGCTGTTCCTGACAGTTTATTTGTGGAGGTGTGGTGCTACCTACTTTGCCATTTTTGCTAATGCCACTCAAGAAAGATTTAACAGTATATTTATTATGAATTTTTGCATTTATAAGTAGAGTTCAAAACATTATATTAATGTTTACACATTGTTAACAGGATGGAATCCGACGTGGTAGACCCAGAGCAGATACTGTTCGGGATTTAATAAATGAAGGAGAGCATTCATCTAGCAGAATTCGTTGTAACATATGTAATAGGGTATTTCCACGAGAAAAATCACTCCAGGCCCACAAAAGGACTCATACAGGTAAGTTGAGCAAATTTTAGAGAATGCCTGAAATAGTACTTAATTGAAAGTTACTTTGGTATTTGGGCCCACAAATTTTTTGCCTTGTACTTGCCATATGTTTCCTTAACTGTGAAGTTTTTTTTATTTTATTATTTAAAAAAATATATTTATGCATACAAGAACTGGGGTACAGGCCAGAGGTGAGGGGGTGAGAGTGTTACAGGGCAGGGAGAGGAGCACCCAGAACTTTTAAGCTTGTTTTTTTTTAATGGGTTTTGCCATTTGCCGTATTAACATAAACATATAAAATTTTTAATGGAAAGGAATTTTAATATAATTAGGGTATAATAAAGAAAGAATAAAGAATATAGTTACTAAGTTAAGTATTTAAAGTTATTTTTTTGAGGGTAAAAGTTTAGCTAAATAGGATTGGCTTAAAGTAAGGCCTAAAAACCTGGCACACATTTAAAGGATTTTTTAGTAGAGACTTATAGAAAAGGGTTAGAAAGAGTTAGACAAATTTGGGAGGAAAAGAGCAAAATTAAAATTAAGATGAAAGCTGCCATTGTTAACCTTTTCACGGGTCTCTAACCCACATCTGTTCCAACCAGTCCAAGACCAAAAAACAAGCGCAGTTTTTTTACATGTTCCTTTGCTCCACGTGCCTTTTCCAGGTTTTTTTTTGCTGTTCTCCATCTTCCTTTCTTTTTTCTCCAGAATTTTTTTTTTCCTCCTCAGCTCCACCCACTTAGGGCGGAACTAGGATTTTTGGAACTTCCCCTTCTCCTGGGACCACCCTGTTACAAGAGATTTCATCAAAGACAGAGTGGGGAATGGAACAGGCAGATCTACTGAAATACACTGCTGAGGGGAGCAGCGGGGAGACAGGCGATGTCTGCTGTGCCATGTGGGTTGCCTCCCTGGCCAGGGATTGAACTCATGCTGCAGTGACTGTGGCTGCTTCATAGTGTAGTGCTTCACCTCTTGTGCCACCAGGGAGTTCCAGGGATTAGAATTAAATGAGCAGAGAGGATAGGAATTTTAAGGAGCTGTTTAAGCGGAGAAACTGCCTTATGACTGGAATGAATCTCTAGGAGGGAAATAAAAGATAAAAATTGCCTCCAGCCTAGTCACTATAGTGCAGATATTAGGTGATCATTTAAAGGTCAGCAAACAATTTTCAGCTTTCTCAGGAGTATAGTAGGGTTTGGGATGACTGAAGGGGTAGTTGGTATGACACAATCAATAGTTTGTGCCAGCTACTACAGAAGTGCTGTGCCAGGGAGACTGGTGACTAACCAGAATGCTGCTGGGGGGTTTGCTCTAGTGGGGAGGGGCTGCCAGTCTGGTAGGGAAAGCAGAAATGGGAGACATTTTAACAAGAGCTAATGATTTAGATTATGGAGATCAAACAAATATAGTGTGAGTCAAGGTTTATCACTCAAGGATTTAAACCTGAGTACCTAAAAGCTCAAAGCCTCAAGAAATAGTATTGTGATAAGTGGACAGCTGCTTACTCTCCCTGAAGTGCAGTTATCAGCATTCCCCGGCTGTTCTGCAGAGGCCGTGCTGTGTTCTGTTGTTTGCGGTCATGGCCTCTTTGCAGCTTAAGTCACTTCTCCCGCCACCACTTCCTCTGCTTGTCTATTATCTCAGAAATAATCCATTGCATCTGTCTACTTAGGTGAGAGGCCTTATCTGTGTGACTACCCAGACTGTGGAAAAGCCTTCGTTCAAAGCGGACAGCTCAAAACACATCAGCGTCTTCACACCGGAGAGAAGCCTTTTGTTTGTTCAGAAAACGGTATGGTCTTAGGAGTTATGTTTCTGTAGTAACTGTTGGGAGTGAGAAGTTAACATATCTTTAGCTTGGATTTTTGGGAAAGGAGAGATTAATTTTTTTATATCTTTTACATCATTGTAGATTCCCTGTAAAATTGCCACCACCAGTTCACCTGTGAACCATCACCATAGTCCTTTGTGCTCTTCTCTCCACTGAAAGCTTCATTTCTTTCTACTTGTCACCCAAATTTAATTTCTGGGAAATCGCCATTTTTTTTTTAAAGAAAGTATCCTTGTTAGGATAAAATCTTAAAAAGTAATTAAAATGCTATATCCAAATATAGGCAGTAGGAGTATCTATGAGTAAATATAGCTTTTGGAGTAAGCTTTTACTTTGTTTTTAAGCTTTTTAACAATTAAATTGAAGGAAATACCTAAGTTGCAGTAAAAGGGGGTGGGGATTTTAGCACTGCCACTGTTAAGTAATTTCTTATCACTTTTCTTTTCCAAAGATTTATTTATTTTTGCATATAAAAGCTGGGGAGTAGGCCAGAGGTATGGGGTGGTGAGAGGATTCACTAGAGACAGAGTGGGGAGAAGAACAGGCAGATTGACTGAAATCTGCTGCTGAGGGGACCAGCAACCGTGACAGGATAGGTGAGGTCTGCTGCGCCATGTGGGTCAGCTCCCTGGCTGGGGATTGAATTCATGCTGCAGTGACTGGCAATTTCTTCAGAGTGCTGCGACTTAATCCCTTGAGCCATTAGGGAAGCTTTTCTTAATCTCTTAGCATAGTTTCTTAAAATGTCTTGTGTACATTTTTGCATAGTTATAGTAGAAATTCAGTGCAGTTTTGTTGTTGCTCTGTGGCTGTCCTGATATTGCCAGTTGCTTTATAAATAACATCTAACAAACTTGTTTAAGCATTTACAAAGGATTGCCTCACTACTGAATATTTAATAATTTGTTTTTAAACTTTGCTCGTTAATCAACAGTGATGAGGGGCATGTTTTCCTAGTTGAAGCTTTTGGGATTTTTTTTTTTTTTTTACATTGTAAAATAACAGGTTTATTAGGAAAATGAAAAAGGCAAAAAGAGAGACACCTAGTCACAGGCAGGTAGCGGGGAGAGCTGCCTTTCTGATGGATTTCAAGAATGGAATTCCTGAGTCAGGTTTTGAATATTTTTATGACTTTTGCTAATACACTCTCCAGTGGGGTTGAATTCATTTACATTTTAATGATCATGAGGGTCAGAGAACCATCTTCTAATCCCTCTCACTAGTTGTCCATACTGTTAATAGGCCTTTTTTCCTCCTCCAAGATAATAAAATATCAAGTCTTATTGTTTGAATTTATTATTGAATTTATTTTTCTTGGATACTGAAACTGAATGTTGTCCACATCTGCTAGATGTCCACATTCTGATAATGGTTCCCTCTGTGTTTTGAAGGCTGCCTGAGCAGATTTACCCATGCCAACCGCCACTGCCCGAAGCACCCGTATGCCAGACTGAAGCGGGAGGAGCCCACAGATGCTCTCAGTAAGCACCAGGCTGCAGACAACCAGGCTGCTGCAGAGTGGCTGGCAAAGTAAGGCTGTCCCTGGACTCCCTTGCAGAACACTGCCCGGTGTGTGGGTTGATGGTGGGGACTTGGACATAAGTTGCTTGTATACATACCATAAGCTAACTTGAAGGTACACTTTATTTCCTTAAACCACAGGATGGTTAGGAGTAGTATGGAAATTGGGGTGTGATAGAAAACTACTATATGGTATGTTAATGGCAAGTACAAAAAATTTCTCAAGACTATTTTGATTTAAGGAGTCATCTCTTGTATGTAAACTAGTAGCAGTCAATCATGCCTTTCCCTACTTCATGGGCTTCTTCTGCACTTAGGATAAATTCTAGAATGCCTGTGGCACTGCTGTAGCGCTGCTTGTCTCTGGCAAGGCCCCTGTGTCCAACCACCTGGATTTCTTGCTTCTCAACACCACCAGCCCTGTGTCTGCCAACCTTGTGCTCATGGTTCCCTCTTTGAGCTTCCCTCTTCATTTAGCTATTCTGCTTATTTCTTCATTTCTCACTCAGGTTAAACATCACTTCAGAAAGCTCTTCCTTAAGCTGCTCAGCGCCCCCCAAAACAAACAAGGTTAGACCCACTTTATAGATACTCTTTAAAACATTTTATTTTCTCTTCCAAAACCGTTGCCACACACTTCAAAGTCCATATTCCCTGCTGTGCTAAGGTGGGGTTTATGTTTATCTTATTCACTACATCACTTCCTCTCTCCCTGTTTCTACTGCCATACTCTTTGTAATTTTTCCCAAGCCAGAAACTTTTTGGTCATCCTTGTCTTTATCGCCTCTCATCTGCTTAGTTAACAACTTAAGAATTCTACTTCTTTACAAACTCTCAAAATCAGCTACTTGAACCCTAAACCCATTTTTCATGCTGCTGCCAGAGGGATCTTTCCAAAACACTAATATCATCCTCTGCATTAAGTTGAAACCTTTGCTGTGGCATTCAAAGCCCTTCATTACTTGCTCCCTGCTGACCTTGTTAAACTTATCTTTTGCCAGTTTCCCTTTCTAGTTGTTTTTGCAGTGATATTAAACTGCTTCATTTTTTTAAATCTCTGAGTATTGTCAAAACTTAACCTCTTTGAGTAACCTGGATTTCTTGAGATTTAGTAGTTATATACTTTTTGTATGTAATTTTAAAAGCCAAATTTACTGAGGTATAATTGATAACAAAAGGCTGTATATACTTAAACTATATGTTTTGATAGGTTTTTTTTAAAGATATTTTTATTTATGCGTACAAGAACTGGGGTATAAGCCAGAGGCACTGGGGGTGAGAAGATTCACCAGAGGACAGAGTGGGGGGCAGAACAGGCAGATCGACTGAAGTACGCTGCTGAGGGGACCAGTGGGCGAGACAGGAGGAGGTCTGCTGTGCCATGTGGGTCATCTCCCTGGCCCAGGATCAAACTCGTGCTGCAGTAGCTGTGGATGCCATAGTGCTGAGACTTAACTAACCCGTTGAGCAACCAGGGAGGCCTACATTTTGATAGGTTTCATCATATGTGTATGCCTGTGAAACCATCACCAAATCAAGCTAGTGAACATATCTACCATGGAAACTGAACAAGGACTCACTGTTTATGCATACAGAAACCAGTGATTATGACACTGACTTTTGGGGGAAGAAGAAGTTAGCTGTATTGTAAGATGAAGCAGCAAATCGATAGGAGGCAAGTCTCAAATCTGTCTCCTTGATATGGGGGCTAGGAGTGGTTTTATAAATAAAGAAAGGAAAAAGCTAGGAATGTAAAGGTTACAACCTTGGCAAAGTCTTTTTGGATGGTTACAAATCAGTGCATATGAAAAGGGTTTCTGGATTCTTGGGATTTTTGTTGATGGAATCCTTATTTCTAAATGATGGAGGGCCCCTTCCTGTTCAAAGTAGTCTAACTGTCCCTTTTTGCTGTTTTATTGTTATGTGGGGACAGTCTCTTAGTTCTGGCTGGCTTGGAATTTGACTTAGGGTCAATTGCTTCCATGCGTTCTTGGATTATACAATTCACATAGAAGTATCATGCTCTTGCCTCTGTAAAAGCAAGCTCGAAAAGTAGCTAACACAATTATTTATTCAGGAGGATAGTTTCCTCTTTTCCCAATCATCACTCTCATTCCCTCTATGCCCTCTTCCTCCCCAGACAGTACTGATCTGCTTTCTGTTGATATAAACTAATTTGCTTTTGCTAGAGTTTTATACACATGGAGTCATACCACATGCACTTCTGTTTGTGTGGCTTTTACTTAAGGTAATTATTTGAAACTTATCCATGTTGTTGAGAGTGTATAAACAGTTCATACTCTTTTACTGATGAGTAGTAATCCATTGTGTGGATATACTTCAATTTATTTATTGGTTCATCTGTTGATGGGCAGTTGGGTTGTTTTTGACTTTTACAAACAAAGCTATAGTGAATACTAATATATGAACCCTCTGTATGGACATTTTTGTATCTGATGCTACTGTAATTTATGTAGGCATTTTTTTAGTTAGAAAAACCTGGTGGCACATTTGTATTTTTCTCTTGTGAATTACCAATTGTATATGTAATAGAATAGTGGCACTCTTAATTTTTTGCATAAGTGCTATGTATTACAAATGTGAGTCCGTGTCATATCTTGTGAGTTTAAAGTTTAGTCTGTCAGAAGTCACCATCTCTCTGTAGCGATACATGTTTCTAGTGATTAACTACTATTTCTCTATTTTTTCTAGTTCATTTCACAAAAGATTTTAAAGGAAGTTAAAACTTAATGACAAACACAAGTTTAGAGTGTTATGCATGAGACCCGAAACAGACAGTTTTTGATTTTAGAAATCTGAGCCATTCCCTTCTTAAACTTGTTTTTTCCAGTGCTATGGAAAATACATGATTAATCTATGAAACACATTCCAATTTTATGAACTGAAACACATAAAATAATACCGTAGGAAAGAACCTTTTTATTTAAAGAAAAATCACTTGAGAATGTCACGTCTATATTATGAGTAATGCCTGCGTATTTTATACAGGTATTGGGAAACAAGAGAACAGCGGACCCCCACCTTGAAAGGAAAGCTTGTTCAGAAGGCAGATCAGGAGCAGCAGGACCCGCTGGAATACCTTCAGTCTGATGAGGAGGATGACGAGAAGAGCGGTGCGCAGCGCCGGCTGCAGGAGCAGCGGGAGCAGCGGGAGCGCCTGCACGGGGCCCTTGCTCTCATGGAGCTGGCCAACCTGGCAGGAGCGACACTCCGCCAGTAGCTGAACTCTGACTCTTCCACTGTACAGAAGTACCGCCCAGCATACTTAAAAAGTAGACCATTGGGCATAAGCTAAGCACCTTATTTGCTTATCATAGGCTGCTATTCTGTAGAAACTTATGAAGAATGTTATTGCCCCAGAATATGGGGTGAGAGAGAATTGCACTTTTTTGTATGGTAATAGATTTGTTGTAAAGTTTAAAATATATTGTAAATATGGGACTTCTAGTACAGGGTAGTACTGCATATTGTGGGAAGCTAGATTTTGCAAGTTTAATGCATTCATTGGAAGCAGTTCTCACGGGAAGCACTTTCTGAATAAGACACTTGATGGAAAAACAGGATGGTACCTTTAGCCAAAGAAGGGTGAAATAGATTATTTATAAGATCATTTTTAAACAATGTATAGTAGTATAATAAACAATACTGTAAACACTGAAACAAAGTATAAAATGTAAGATATATATTTTTAAATTACAAAGTGGTGTGCCTAATATGACTAGAGAAATGGAAAACTGTTTTGGAAGATGTTGTAAGTTAATGGACTTTGGAAGAAAATAGATACTTGAGGGTTTTGATAAGATGCACAATAGTTTAATGTTTTAAAACTTGGAGTAAAATCAGTCTTATTCTGTCTTTCTGAGGCTTTATAACTCAACTATGATGTTAAGGTTTGAAAAGTATTTCTCATCCCTAACATGTTAACTTGAGAACTTTTGCACATTTCATATTTCTCATTTGCTGAAATTGAGTGATTAATCTTGCAAAGTCTAGGTAACTTGGTAATTGGTATTTTTTTTTAGTATTATGGGCCCTGTAATGAGAGATTTGGCACTTGGACTTTTTAATAAAAGGGACAGACAGCTACAGGGTTGTTTCATAGTGAACTGTTTTAGGTGTAATGTTAGCAAACACTAAATTTTAATTGTACTGCTTGTTTAGAATTGTTAGCAAATGGAAGCCTCCTATTTATATTTTCAGTGCATAAAGCCACCTTGCTTTAGTTCAGAATAACATGCTAAGCTATTTTGTGTTCACTAAATTTAGCTATCAGTTAAACACTGCAGAAAATGTTAGCTACTCAAACAAGTAGGCTTCTGGAATAGTTTTAACTGCAAGTGTGTTAACTTGTTTGGTGGTTTTAAACCATTTTTCCAAATAGATGAAGTGTTTAAATCCCACTTTATGTACTGAAGTATGAATAGAAAAATCACGAGTTGAGCAGTTCACCTCCTTTATGTAGGCATAACCGTCCATCATTTTAACTTTTGTTTTAAGCAGATACTGAATAACATGCATAACATGGTAATTTTGTAGATTGCTTAATTGAAGTAAATCTCAGAATAATAGAGGGAAATATGGGCTCTTCATTGCCTTTCTTTCCTTTTTTGAATTGAACTAGTATCCTACAGATGTAGTTTAAACATTATCTAAAATATAGGCTTCTTTATCCAAAAACCCCAATGTGTTGCAGTACATAAATATTTTAAAATATGTAGCCATGGGGAATGGGACATATGTAAATGTCTTGAAAAGGAGCAAAACTATGAAAGATGATAGTAGCAAATGATGTGTGTGATGAGGACATACTTAAAAAATGTAATTCCTCTGTATATTAAATTACAAATCTTGAGGGGATTTTTTTTTTTTGTAACAAGAAAATTTATATTTGTAATGGTTTAAGAATTTTGTTTGTAATCTGGTATATAGAATTTCAACCTGGAGCACTTAAAAGCACAGTAAGAAAGACTATATAGCACCTGGATTTACTTGGTGTGTCAACCTATTCTAGAATGTTTCCTCTCAAGTAAGATTTAAATGAATTAAAAAGCAATACTCATCAGTCTTGGGAAATTTAAACTTTGATGAATTTAAAGAAAGAAGGGCAGTAAGAATATAAAAAATACAAATACAGTTCACAGATAATAAAATTTAAGGCCTTCAAAGGTGAGGGATTTTGTTTCTCCAGTCAGCTTTTGTCAGCTATAATAGTTATATTCAAAAACACTTTTTATTTGTATAATTGGAAGTTTAATAAATTACTACAACTATTTACTATAGAAGTATTTAAAATGTTTTTTTTGATATAAGCTATATCTTTGACAAAATACATTGGCATCTAAAATTTAAGTGTGTTAAGACTGCTTTATATTTTAAAAATGTAGTTTACATTCAGATTTTTGAAGTGTTTTATGCTTCATATAGCTAAGTTGTAGTTGGGCAGTTAACAGCATAGGAATACATGCTGTAATTTTAAAAGATGCTTTGAATAAAAATTTATTTTCCTTTACAGTTTAAAGTACATGTTTATTTTTTAACCTTTATAAATTTTTGATTCCGATCAAAAATATAACCATGATATAAAAACATTAAAAAGATAGAAATGTTGCCTGTAGTCCCACATTCCTCAACCATTATTATTTCACTGCATTTTACATTTCATTCCAGTCTCATTTCAGGCCCCTTTTTGCATGGTTAGAACCAAAATGTGAATTCCTTTTTCTTACTTAAAAATTACGCCCTTTTAGATTATAGACATTCATTTTAACTTTCTCATCTCGTTCATTGTGCAGTGTGAAAAAGGCACTGGTCTAAGTATTTTAAACTATTGACCGTCTTATGCCAGCCCTTAGGGTAATCAGGAACTGGGGTTTCATCCCACTTAAATATACTCAGGATGTGTTGAATCTGGGTCACCGCCCCAAGAATTCACTCAGGGCCTGTTCACTTTTATGAGTTGAGGAAATTGGTCTAATTTTTTCTTTAGTTAAGTAAATTTTTCGTTTTGTACTTGCAGTGTCAATATTGCAAGCAATTCTTTAGTGTGAGTTCTGATTTAAACAGTAAGGACTTGAGATTTTCACAGACCTGGAGTCTGGAAATATATACATAGAAGCAAATGCAAATTTGGTTAAGGTTATCATTAAAACTGACTTCAAAATGCTGTTTCATGATCAAAACTTGTTTGGGGACTCATTAGAAAAAAATCTTTTAAATTACCAAAATGATTTCAAGTTCAGATTTTGTGGTTCAACTTCACTGATTTCATTTTCTATTTTAAAATGGTCTTGTGTGGGTGGTTTTTTTTGGGGGGTGGGTGGGAAGAGTAATGTGAACGTTTTTATTTAGTGCTACTTAAATGTCAAAAGTTCTGCTTTTTTTTTTTTTAAGTCAGTGCTGAAAATGTTCTTGGTTTTTCAGTGCCTACAGTAGAAAAGCAGTTGTATAGTATGATATGCTTAAATCCAAACATCCATTTAACTTGAAATCTCCAGCATTTCTAAAAGCTAACATTTCAGACATTTAAAGCTGATTATTTAGAATGAAAATATGGGACACGTGAAAAAACAATAAATCAGGCAGGCTCTTGTCAGAGTTGGCAGTTCAGTTCTGGGCTACTCCCCTTCAATTAACACTCCCCAACAGATACTGAGGCTTTCTTACTACCTACCTAGAGAAGAAGTCGGCCCTCAGGTAAGGAGAGAAGCTGCCATGACACATCCTAAGGTAAGAAAAGCCTTGAGCCTGCACCTGTCATACCTTTAGCTTCTCCTAGGTGCCAAGGAAGAGAAGTAAAGACATGAATTCCCCCAAGAACTTGTACAGGAATGTTCTTGGAGGCACTTGACACAGTAGTCCTAAAGTAGAGGCAGTCAACATCCTATCAGCTGGAGGATGAAGAACACACTGTGGTACTACTCAGCAACTAAGTAGGTGAGTCGCAAACATGAACAGTGAAAAAAGCCTTAAAAGCACATACATAACATACATGAAAAGGCTAATCTAATTTATAGTAACAAATCCATAGATGGCATCATGGAATTTGACCTCTGCCGGGCACAAAGGGCACAAAATGTTACATGTTTTGAGCGCTTGTATTTGTCAAAGTATTGAACTGTGGACTTGCAAAATCGGATTTGTCTCCTGCGTAAATCACACTTGAAAAACCACCAGCACCACCGCCACAGGATAGCAGGGGGAAAAGAGCCTACCAAACCCTGAGAGTTCGCTCAAGTGTTTCCTTCCAGGAAGAGGTCAGTCTGGGCGCAGCTCTGGCTTTTTCTACTCCCAGCCCAGTTCCTATTTTCCCCTTAGGGTCAGAAGGAGGTGCTAGGAGCCGCGTTATTTCTGACAACGAGCTCCAGTCGCACCCGATCCTCTGCGCCGCAGCTTTGGGGCGCTCCGGAGCTGAGGTGGGGGGCCTGCGGACAGGTGGGGGTACGCGCCAGGGCCCTTCCTGCTTCGGCCGCGCCCTCATCCGCGCGATCAGGGCGGGGACGGCTCCGGGCGGGGCAGGGCCCGAGCCAGGCTGCGGCGGGCGGCGGGACATGACGGTGGGCTGCCAGGCCGAGGGCTCCGGAGGGGTCCCCGCCTCCGCGCGGCTGCCCTCGCCGGCGGCCCAGCTGCTGTCGGCGTTCTTCTACGGAACCTGCTCCTTCCTCCTGGTGTTGGTCAACAAGACGCTGCTCACCACCTACGGGTGAGCCGGCCGCCGGGGTCCGGGCGGGGGCGGTGAGGGCTCCCGGTTGCCCCGCAGCGACCTTTCCCGGCACATTCCGGTTCGGGGCCCTGCGCCGGTCCGGGCTGGCCCGACACCCCGAGGTCCGGCTGGGCCCCCACAGCCCTCTCCGCACTTCGGCCGCGCCCGGGTCTGCGGGTGGACGGGAACCCGCAGCTGGGCGTCTCGGGGCCGCCCGGGCCCACGTGGATGGCAGAGTGCCACATTTACCGGCATCGCAAAGGGCCGGAACCCTCGCAGGGTTCCAGAAAGCCAGCCACAGTGTAACGAAGTCATTGTACTTTTCGAAAAAGTGCGTGCGCCTCACCCCTGCTCACCACCGCGGGACGCCCGCCGGCTGTACTTGCATTGCTCCGGGGCCCGCAGATGCCCTGGTGAATTGAAAGGGGTGACCCAGATGTGTACTCTAGAGGTAACCTGGTCTTGATAACCCAGCCTCCACGTTTAACCATCAGATGAGCCCTGAGCACATACTTTTATTTGTATGGTTTCACTCTAAAATTACCAGCAGATGCCAGGATGACTGAAGAAAACCATCCCAAGTTCATAGGGCGCGCTTTTCCAAAGGAGAGCGAAGTAAATCAGCAATATGTGGTCTTTGAGCCTGTTCCTAAGATCTAGAAAACACTGTTTAATTCTGCTTTCCTTGTGGCATCACTGAAAGTGCTGTGGATTTAAACCCATTTCCACCATTTCATCCTCTATAGTTCTTTTGGGCCAGCCTCAGAGTCAGCAGTTTTTTCAAGATGTGAGATTTGGATAATTTTAATTCTGTTAATTACCCCCGGAGCTTTTCTCTAGCTGTATAAATATACTGGCTATAGAAATAAGGATTTTATAATGAATCCAGAGAAATCTGACTATTTCCAGGCTTCTTACTTTATATTTGAGATTTAGCTCTACTGCCAGTAGGTATTTACTGAGCACCTACTATGTGCCATGCCCATCACAGGCACTAGCAGAGAGGCTATGAACTACACAAAGGCTCTGAGCCAGCGATTCCACATCAGTGGTAGAGACAGAAAATAAACAAGGGGTTTCCTGAATAAGTAGGGTGATTGCAGGTCTGTTGTGAGAATGCACAGGTGTGGAATAGTTGGTGCTAGAGCATTCTAGGCAGAAGGCAATTACCGAGGAGGGCATGAGCTTGGACTGCTGGAGGAACAGAGAGAAAGTTATCGTAGCTGAAACTGAATGAACAAATGGAAGGAGTGAAGAGACAGTGGGGTAGTCATAGGCAGGGAAGTTAGGATCAACTCCTTCATTTATTAATATTTCTTAAGCACCAATCGTATGCCAGGCACTGCTCTAGGCTCACAGGAGACAGACGTGAATAAGGCAGATCAACATCCCAAACGTCATTACATTCATTCTTCTGGAGCTTGCATGGAGTTTTCTGCTGGATCAATAAATAAAGCAGAGGGATTTACTTGATGTCAGATGCAACGATGTGGTCAGAAAGAAAAAAAGAAGGCAGGAAGAGAGTGTCAGTTTGGAACAGAGTTTACAATTCCAGTGTGATTCCTGAAGTCTCATTTTGGAGGTGACCTTTGAGTGAAGTGAGGGAAAGGGAGGACCAACATGCCAGGCATGAATGGGTGTGGTGTTTGGGTGGGAATGGCACTAAGTGGGGCCCCAAGGTAAAAATTGCTAGATTATTTAGGGCTCTTTGGACCAGCTGGGGGCCCTGAGGGAGACAGGAATCACTGGAAGGAGAGAAGCAGAGTGATGTGGTCTGCATGACTATGTCTTGAGAGCAGACACTAGGGGGCTAGGGTCCAAACAGAGACCACGATAAATAGTTTGAATGTTAGCCTACCTGCAAGCTTTCCATTGGAAGGATTTAACAGAGGGAGGCATGTGCCATAATTTGAGCCATTAAGATTTCTTTGGGGGCCTCCCTGGTGGTGCAAGGGGTTAAGTCACAGCACTAAGAAGCTATCTGCAGCCACCAGCACAAGTTTGATCCCTGGCCAAGGAGCTGACCCACATGGCACAGCAGACCTCTCCTGTCTCCCTGCTGTTTCTCTCAATAGTGTACTTCAATCAGTCTTCCTGTTCTGCTCCCTGCTCTGTCTCTGGTGAATCCTCTCACCCCCCACACCTCTGCCTGCACCCCATCTCTTGTATGCATAAATAAATACATCATAGGGCCTCCCTGGTGGCGCAGTGGGTTAAGGAACACACTATGAAGCAAACTGCAGCCACTGCAGCAAGAGTTCGATCCCTGCCACCGGCCAGGGAGGGGACCCACATGGTGTGGCAGACCTCTCCTGCCTTGCCCACTACTACTCTTGGCAGTGTTTTGGTCAGTCTACCTGTTCTGCTCCCCACTCTGTCTGGTGAATCCTCTCACCCCCCGCACCTCTGGCCTGTTCCCCAGCTCTTGTGTGCACAAATAAATAAATCTTTTAAAAAAATACATCATAAAAAAATTTCTTTGGCTGGTAAGTAGGTAGAGAATTGATGATAATGGAAGCAGGGACTAAATTAGGAGATGATTGCAGTATTCTAGATAATTCTAGGATGGTTTGGTCTGATCTGAATGGGTTGTAGCAGATGTGGGGCAAAGGGGTGGGTGTGAGGTATTTTTTGGTAATACTGTGACTAATAATATTCTTTCAGAGGTTTTTACTGGTGTATCACTGTGTGTTTGTTGGTGACCATGGGAAACTCAAAACGTTCCTTAAGGAAATGAGAATGAGCATATAAACCAGAATCATTTAGCACATACAACACAAGCTGATAAAAGAAAAAGAAAATTCAAATAACTACAAAAAAATCCACAAAAATAAGCAATGCCATTCATGGCCTTGTTTGGGAGTGTCTAGCAGTTGTGGTAAATGAAGCTTGAAGATAAGTGTCTGCTTTCTGCACACTGCGTGAGTGCCGTGCTTACTGCCATAGCAGTCACATCACCAAAAACACAAGTCTTCTTGGAAACAGTCCAGAACACTGGTTATGTGCTAAGCAGGTGGAGGGCAGTATCCAACAAGGAACAATTATTCCACAGGACAGCTCATGTCCTAGCCAGTCCATCTTGTTGAGTTCCATGATTGAAAGAGCAAATCAAGTTTTTGCCTCAGTAAGAAAGACCTTCAGAACCCTTATAAGTAAACACTTCACATTTCCGTAATGTAATACTTTATGCAATTGGAGAACCTGTTCAAATAATATTGTTTATTGTCTCATCCAGGGAGGAGGGGTGATTTGGTTATAACAATAAACCTCAGAAATCTGACCCAGCATTAATTATTTGAGAATGGGGTGTTTGTGTTGTAGAAAGAAGAAAGGACCTTACCATGATTACCTAATTCACAGAATCTTGGGAATGTAACTTGTGGGTATTTTTCCTCTTCCATGTTGAGCAGATTGTTTCTTGTTGGGGTATAGGACTGACCTTGTTATTTGTTACTTTTAATTCATTGTAATGTTGGATTTACCTGGATTGGCAAAGAGATCTTTGAAGATTTTGTGGTGTGAGGGAAAAGCAAGGTAACCTTGTTTTTTGGCAAACCTTGCTTGTTTGCCAGTTGGTTATTGGTGGGTCTTCATCACTATTGTCCAAGTTTGTTTTTGTTGCCATTTTGATACTCTTCTCTGTGTCATACTAGACTTTACTAATGACACTTAATAAAAACATAGACCTTAGTTGTATACAGTTCAGCAAGTATTGTCAGTATTTGTTGTGTGAGTCTAGTTTTTTATGCATCACAGTAGCTTCCAATCTACCTAGGAATATGAATCACTTGAAGAGGTTTTTTGTTTTTTTTTTTCCCATTTAAAGTGTGCGATTCAGTTTTTTTTCTCTTTTTCTTTATTTATATATATTTGACATCAATTGTAGGCCCCATGGAGTTCCCACCACCATTTCACCAGTGCACCATCGCCTCAGTCCCCTGTGCTCTTTCTGCCCTCATCCCATTCCCTCCCCCTCCAAATACACAAAGTGTTTCTGATTTGTCCTTGTCTTTTTGTTTTTGTGTGTTTATTATTATTATTATTCTCCTTGGTCCCTTATTTGCTTCCCTTATATTTCTCCTAGGAGTGAAAACATCCGGTATTTTTCTTTTGCCTCCTGACTTATTTCACTGAGCATAATCAATCCTGCTAGCTCCATCCATGTTTCTACAAATGATTCTAGTTTATCCTTTTTGATTGCTGAATAGTATTCCATCGTGTATATGTACCACATCTGCTTGATCCAGTCATCTGTTTTTGGGCATTTAAGTTGTTTCCAGATCTTACCTATTGTACATACATAGTGCCACAATAAACATAGGGGTGCAGGTATTCTTTTGAATCAGTGTTTTTGTGTCTTTTGGGTATATTCCAAGGACTGGGATTGCTGGATCATATGGGAATTGAAGAGGTTTTTATAAACATGATTCAATCAGTCCAGTGGTGGCAAGTAGAAGTTTAAAAGAGAAGCAACTCCTGGTTTTCTTTTACTGTGTCCGGAAGACCTCTCCCTCTGACCACTAGGATGGACCTGGGTCTTAGCCTCACCCTGCTATGGTGAGGCCAGGAGGTGGCTTGAGTCCTTCTTGCCTAGCAGTGCCCATGTTCCATGCAGACTTTGGCCTTAACTTTCCCTTACTGGCTTCCTGTGGGGGCTGGTGAGCAACCGTGGCTCCTTCAGCGAAGAGGTCAGTCTTCCTGTCCACCCATACTCCCCTGAGCTGTTGGGGACATCATAGTCTCTCTGGACTTGGCTCAGCCCCACCTCCTGTGGTCACTGCAAAGGGCCTCATGTGTCTTTGCTCCAATCTGATGGGGGAGGGGGAGGAGTGTGCATGTTCTGGGCCACTTCTGAAATTTTGTGCTCCATGTTGGCCTTCAGGAATCCCTTCCCTCCTGGATCAGGGGAGAGCCATGGACCCTTTACCTCTCCCACCTTGGCTGACACTCAGCAGACATGACCCACCACCTTTTTAGCACTGGAGCTGCTCTGGCTATCGTGAGAAAAAATACTTCTAATCAGCCAGGGTTGACTTTAAAACTGATGACTACAGGCCTCAGTTGGCAACCCTGACTACCTGCTAGTTTCTCCTGGGGCTTGCTTTTCTGGTCCCAGAAATGACTTCTGTTTTAATCTAGACCTCTCCTCCCACTACCTTCTCTTATCCTTGATTGAGAAAATGGAAACTGTCTAATTGTAACTGGGTAGTCTCCCTAGAAAGGGGGTTCCAGGTTCCCTGCCCCATCCAGGGAAGGGTGGAGCTGAGCATGGAGGGGGAGCTAGGAAGGACTTAGGGACAAAAAGAAAGGAAAGAAGAGGACTAGAAGGAGACCTGGAAGAGGCAGGCAGAGCAGAGAGACATGTGAAGAGGCTGCGCTTGTTAATGGCCTTGGACTTTCTCCAGTGACTTGGGAGACATGGAAGGAGACACTTGAAAGACATGTGGGTGAGAGACCTGTCGGGAGGCTGACAGGGGCAGCCTTTATCTTGACTTCAGTTTTGCTTTTGCTTTATTCCTTCCGCAGACTGGCCTGGCCCCTTCTTTCTCTTTGCTTTGGGTTTCCAGGCTTTTGGGCCTCAGTGGTTCTGCTTTGGGCCAACCCTGCTTGGCTGTGCATTTACCCACAAGGGGATGGGTAATTTTGGGTGTTTCATGGGGAAACTATTTTAACTACATTTTCTTCTCTCTGTGGCATACAAATTGTGTTAAAGTCTTTTTCGAATGAAGGTTTTATGCACTCAGAGTATGTTTGTTTTATGCAGCGAATGGCAGAACCCATTTAGAGCAAGCAGGTTTGGGGGTTCTGGAGTATATCTCCTTCTGCCCACTAACAAAATAAGGCCTCTCCATAGCTTTCTAAAGTAGGGGGACTGCTCTGTTCCCTTCAGTGACCAGGGCTTCTGTCTCCACTCCCCAACTCCAGTCTGCACCAGCAACCTTTCTCTATCAGCTTAAAAGCAAGTTTGGGTGTCTCAGGCAAAACTAACTCTCCCTTGGCCCTACCTGGACACACATTTCCCTGTTCCTTGCAGAGTCGTGTCCACAGACTTTCTAGACTTCTTGGCTCCTTTCCTATAAGAATTCAGTGAAGGGCCTCCCTGGTGCATAGGGGTTGGGCGCTGCATAGTGAAGCATTAGCTGCATATCGGTGGGAGTTCGATCCAGGGCCAGGGAGGGGACCCACATGGTGCAGCAGACCTCTCCTGCCTCACCCGCTGCTGCCCTCGGCAGTGTATTTCAGTCTGCCTGTTCTGCTCTCCACTCTGTCTTTGGTGAATCCTCTCACCTCCTGTGCCTCTGGTCTGTACCCCAGCTCTTGTATGCATAAATAAATAAATCTTTTTAAAAAAAATTCAGTGGAAAAAAAAAAAACCTAGGGGCTATTTAAATACACAAATGTACAAAGACAACAATAACAATTATCTGTCCACTACCTGGACTCAATATCTTGACATATATATATATATATTTTTTTTTTTTTTTTAAGAAAAATCATTCTGTTGTGACCATTATAAGAAATTCACACAAAAAGTATTATTAGGTTAAATGTTTTAAATTATTACCATTAGGGCCATCCCTGGTGGCGCAGTGGGTTAAGCAACACACTATGAAGCAAACCACAGCCACTGCAGCACGAGTTCGATCCCTGCCACTGGCTGGGGAGGGGACCCACATGGCACAGGCAGACCTCTCCTGCCTGGCCTGCTGCTCCCCTCAGCAATGTGTTTCAGTCCATCTGCCTGTTCTGCCTCCTGCTCTGTCTGGTGGATTCTCTCACTTTCCCACACCTCTGGCCTGTACCCCAGTGTTTGTATGCATAAATAAATAAATCTTTAAAAAAATTATTACCATTAACATCAGGCAATAATTACAGACATCTTTTTAGATGGATAGATTGGAGATGTATATACGTATGTTGAATTGCCTTATGTATTAATGGGTTCATATCACACATGCTAATTATTTACTCATTTATTTAAAATCAAGTGGGGGGGGAGGACTTCCATTTAATTTTTTGAGGCTTACTTAGGTCCCTACACAACTTTTTATTATGAAAAGTTTCAAGCATATAGGAAAATGGAAAACAAAGCACAAGGAACATGCAACTAAGATGTAGCAGTTAATGCTTTGTTATTTTTGTCCTTCACCCCAACATTGAAAATCGGTTGCAGACCTGCTTCTGTGCTCTGAAACATGTCAAAGAGCTCCCCTGAAATGGGACATTATGCAACATACTGTCAATTAAAAGAATTGTTACATTTCAAAGACATTTCTTCACTACAAGAGTTTAAAAATCCCTCTACCACTGAGAGATCACAAAAACACTAAGAAGGTAAACTTGTGAAGTTCATTTTGTGAACGTGCTTTAACTGTTGATGATTGTGACCTCCCTGCTCTGAAAATTGAGGATTCATGCACATTTGCATACATTTGCCCTGTCTTCCCTGCCCCCCATAGCTTCTTTTATAATGTAGCATCCACTTGTGTAATTATAATTGCACTGTTGTTTGAATCTGTTCTGTGTTTACATGCACGCAGTAATCAGCAACAGCCCTTTTCCCACAAGGTCTCCATTCCTAAGTTCACTATGTTGATTTGACTCCTAATTGTGGGTTCCATGGTAGGGCAGTTTTTATGCAGAGTTCATGGCTGTGACTTTAATCATGTAGAGACGTTTCTGTATGAGTGTGCAGATGTGAAGATTGTTTATTTTCTCTCCCCTCATGTCAAGGAAACGAATTTGTCTTTTATTCTTTGGGTCATTTTCTTTTCTTTTTATTGAGTTTGTCATAACAGGCACAGCAGTTAACTCTCTACGCTGGTATTTGGTTATATTTTGTATATGTTTATCTCTTAGAATTTGTCCTTTTGCTCTGCATTTTCTGCAGTTAATGACAGTGTTGGTAATTCAGTTTTAGCAGTGGCTATTTAGTTCTGTGCTGTTTCTAAATTAGTCATGGGAGTTAAGTTGCCTGGTCCTCAATTAGTGTCTTTAGATCTATATGTGCCCTTTTCATCTCATTTTTGAGCTGGGTTTTGAGCTCTCATACAACTCATTCTGTCATCTTGATTTTGAGCTCCTGTTTTATTGGTGTCTTCTCATTTAGGTGCTCTGTAGCTAGAAACAGTTATGAAGATTATCTTCTGTCTATTGCATTTTCTTCTAGGGGAGGCTCTTTGTTTATTTTTCGTAAACTTTTAGTTGTTCTTTTACAACTTGTTGATATTGTCTTATTGTTTTGTTTGGTGTCACAGGCTGTATTCTCTAGAAACAGACAATTGGAGAAAGTATCTTGGGGAATGGGCTTGGGAGCCACTCAGGTCAGGGGATGAGGTAGGCAGTTAGCCAGGGAGGAGTTGAGCTATTTTGTAGTCCCAGCAAAGTCTGATCTAGGGGCTCTGGAGCTGGATTACTGCAGAATTCTTCTGAGCTGGGGGCAGTTATATCCCTGAGGGAACCAGTGATTGAAATGCAGCTATTCTCTGGGTGGGGCATGGCTCTCCTTGGGTAAATGAAGAATAAGTTCAGAAGGGGGCAGGTGTGGTACAACCTGGCTTCCACTACAGTTAATTTTATTCTCACACTGGTACCATTGTTCTATTTTCTCTGACAAGGTAGGTTGATTCTTTATCAACCTCACCCTATTGAAATATGTGTGTTTCCCTCTGACACACAGACTGAAGGCTGAGAATTTTTTTATGATGTTCCCCTCCCTATTTTTTAGTAGCTTGAGATAATGACTGGACCCAGTGGGCAACAAGCCAGGTGAGGTGTAATGCCGCCTTGTTTCATATGTGTGAGGTAGGACCAAGAGTCTGTATCCAAACTACCCTGTGTCATTTGTTGAAAGATTCTGCTCCTTCTCACCTTCCCTTCCCCTCTGCTCTGTAGCGTATCTGTCTCCATACCCTCTTCCATTGTCCTTTTTGGACTGTGGTTTTACAAAAAAACACAGTGTCTCAGTCATTAAAGCTTTAACGTGATCCCTAGCATCCAGTAGTCATTCCTCCAATTTTGCTCTTCTTCCAGGTTATCTTGGGTAACTTTTCCTCTTTGTTTTCCATTCAGTTCTATGATCAGGTTGTCAGTTTCTGTCAAATACCTGCTGGTATTTTTACAGAGATTGCATTGATTTTTATAGATCAGTTTGAAGATAACGAACCTCACTACATACTGAGTCTATCAATTTTATTTAGGACTTATTTAATTTTTTAGATATTGATTTCATTAAATTTGTTCCTGGGTATATTATTAAAAAAAGTATAATGAATTCTATGTATTCATTATCTGGTTTCAACACCCTTACGACCCTTTTCCTCTAACCTTTTTATTCCTCCTCCACTCAATTCCACCATTTCTCCCCAGATTATATTGAAACAAATTAAAATTATATAATCATATGCACTTTGGCCTGCAATTATAAAAGATATAGGTTCTTTTCTTTTAAATAACATTACCTAATACAATTTTATAACTAGAAAAGTAAAAATAATTCCTTAATATTGTAAACTATACACTTCATGTTATTTGATACTTTTTTGTTGGTATTATAAATGATATCTTTAAAATAAGTAATATTTTTAAAGTGAACAAATCTTCACTTTATTTGCTTTTTGCTGGTATATAGATATACAAATGATTTTTTCCATGTATTCATTTTGTATCCAGTAAACTTGCTAGAGTTATTTATTATCTCTAATAATATAACAAAGATAATTTTGGCTTTCTACCATCATTTTATACCATCATTTTTTCTATTGATATAAAGACAGTCTGCCTCAAGCAGCAATCAAAATTACGAAGTTTAGCAATGATCACTTAAAAATTGAAAGGATATGAAAAATGAACAAATTTGATATTGTTTGCATTGTCTAAGACTGAAAGATACCCAAGACTTTTAAATAACTTTTATTATTGTATAGTATAGATTTTTTTCAAATTTTTATCAATTGCTAAAATTACTTGTTATTCTGTATTCTTTGTAGCTTCCCATCACCGATTTGTCTTGGAATTGGACAGGTAAGTGAAACAAAAATTAAGCTCTTAAACATCAGTATACATGAGAAAAATGTGCTTAAACCAATGTGCCTTTGTTTAAGACTTACTCTACAAATGTGTTCTGCTGGCAGACACCAGAATATCATGGATTTCTTGGTGAAACAAGGTGAAATAGTGAGGCACAGTTTATTTCATTCTACGATTTAGGAATAGTTGTATTTATAGGGAAACAATACTACTTATTTTTACTTTCCTAATTCCCATGCCCTTATTACAGAACTCCAGAACGTTTCCAAGAGTAGTAGGGAATTTTAATTTTTACATGACATCTTATTTGTAAATGCTGGTGTTGGATTCACATTTCTGGAAAACTATGGGCCAAACAAAGAATATTTGCAGTTTGTTTCCTGCAGATTTGTTTTCAAGTATAAGGAAGAACTGTCAGATGAACTTCATTTGACTTTCATTCGGAAATTCCCCATTAATATTAATTTGCTGCTTGCTTATTCTTCTGGTCAGATGCTGATGATTTCCAGTAGAAAAGTGGTAACAGGCGCTGTTAATTTATGGGGAGAAAATTTATAATTATGAAATTTAACTAAATTTTATATTGTGCATTTTGATTAAGCTGCCATTTATATGGTTAAATATGAATTTCACTGAATGTTCTACTAATAAGGCATTCTTAGCAACATCATTTTGGGAAGGAAAAAGAACAAGAGAGCTGTATTTCCTTAAGGTCAAAAGATAGAAGATCTTTATGTGCTAGTGTAAAACTCTGTAGAAATACTTTAAATGAGCAGAATATTTGATAATGTGTCCTTGGTAAAGTGTAAGGCAAGTAAATTTACTGGTGTGTACTCAGTAAAGGTAAATACTTTTTGATCGGCAATTTATTTAGGGAAGAGGCCAGCAAACCTAATTTTAAGTTTGAATTCAGGATATTTTAAATAAGTGCTAGTACATTTCTGAAAGAATTACAATGTAAATCATAAATGCAAACTGCAATTATAGTCAGGGATGGACTCTAGTTATGTAAATCTATCCTAAGTATTAAGTTTTTAAATTCACTAGAGTCAAAATTTAGGATTGTAATAATGTTGAAGGAGTCCTTAAATTTTTGCATCCTAACGTGGAGAAAAATAAGTAAGTTCTAACATTTTCACTGGAAGATGATATTTAACTGTTTATTTTGGAATGATAGTCTGGAGTATTTTTAATATCCCTGCTAAGCTCCAGATTAATAGGATTTGAATGATATATTTTTATAATACTGGCTAGCATGCAATAAATCCCTTTCAAAGTTCTTCTCTTAATTTGTCTTCTGTATTACAGAAATATTGCACTTTTTAAAAAGTATGTTTATGTTGGAATTTGCTCTTCTCCCTCCACCCCCCACACTCACTTTATGGGGAAAGGTAACCAGAGGCTTAATATGATGGAAGTATGATCCAGGAACAGTGACTTGTCTCACTGTGCAGTCCCTCGGGTCACTTTTGGGAACATTATTCTTTTTTTCTATGATCATTTCTCCAGCCCCTTGAGATAATATGTATGTGTTATGTATATGTATAATATATGTATATATATAAAACATGTATAGTATGTTCTGTTATACCCGTGGGTTTTTTTTTTTAAAGATTCATTCATTCATATAAGAACTGGGGTACAGGCCAGGAGTGCAGGGGGAAATGAGAGGATCCACCAGAGACAAAGTAGGGCACAGAACAGGCAGATCCACTGAAACACACTGCTGAGGGGAGCAGCGGACAAGACAGGAGAGGTCTGCCGCGCCATGTGGGTCATCTCCCTGGCCGGCAGGGATTGAACCTGTGCTGCGGTGCTGTGCTCTGCCTCATAGCGCGTTGCTTAACCCACGGCGCCACAAGAGGAGGGCCCTATAACTGTGGTTTTAATGGAATCCATACAGTGGCAAGAAAAATGTTAATATTTCAAGAAATAATTTTTTTACAGCCTGGAAGTCTAAAAAGTCCTTTTGATGGGTCTGTTTTCTTTAGGTGATGTCTTTGTGTCTTAAGCCACCTTTCCAGATATTTTGCTGAAGTTTCTCTCTCCCTTTTTCTTTAGATGGCAGCTACCATAATGATACTGTATGTGTCCAAGCTCAATAAAATAATTCACTTCCCTGATTTTGATAAGAAAATTCCTGTAAAGGTAGGTGATGAAAGTACATGCAGTTGTGATAGAATATATGAACATGCTTTAGAATCACAAATTGATCTTAGAGCACAAGGTCCGATTTCATAGACACTGAAACTTCTGCCTAGGGAGAAAATTCTTAATGAATATTTTATATCATTGTACGCATTTTAAAATTGTGAAATGTGATCTATGTGTAAGGAAAATGTATACTACATGAATGCATACTTGAATAAGTAATCAACCCTGTAACTATTACCTAGGTCATGAGATGGAATCACAAAATCTCGCTCATTAATCTGATTATTGTATTATTAATTTTCTTGATTTCCTTGTAATTTTTCTAAATTTGTATGCATCCCTGAATTATATAATTTTACTTTTGCCTATTTTTGAACTTCATATTAAGGGAATCATATTCTGTATATTCTTTTGTATCTTGCTGCTTTTATTTACTATTATGGTGGTAAAATTCTCCCACATTGCTTTTAGCTATATTCTTTTATTTTCTTTGTATAAATATACTACAACTTATTTACTTGTTTTACTTTTTATGGTAATTTGAGTTATTTTTAATTCGGGGGCTACAAAAATAAAAAGCACTGCTCTGAACATATTTATACTTGGATCTCAGGTAGGACAATAATAATAAAATAGACTAGATATCTTCAACAACAGAAATTAATTTTTCCATAGTGCTGGAGGCAAGAAATGCACGATTGAAGCATCAGCAGGCGTGGTTTCTGGTGCCAGGGCTCTCTTTGCAAATAGTGGCCTCTTCACTGTATGTGCACATGGCTTTTGCACTGTGCAAACACAGCTCCGGTATCTCTTCTTCTTCTTTTTTTTTTTAAGATTTATTTATTTATGCATACAAGAGCTGGGTGCAGGCCAGAGTTGCGGGAGAGGATTCACCAGAGACAGAGTGGGGAGCAGAACAGGCAGATTGACTGAAGCACACTGCTGAGGGGAGCAGTGGGCAAGGCAGGAGGGATCTGCTGCGCCATGTGTGTCCCCTCCCTTGCAGGGGATTGAACTTGCACTGCTGTGCAGCAGATGCTTCACAGTATAGGGCTCAACCTGCTGCGCCACCAGGGGGGCCCTCTTTCTCTTTTTATAAATGATGTCTTTCAGCTTTAATTTGCATTTCTCTGGTTACTAGTGAAGTTGAGAATCTTTACTTTTTTATTGCCTATTTGCATAACCCTTTTGTGAAGTAGTCTTGACTTTTTTTTTTTTAAGATTTATTTATTTATGCATACTAGCACTGGGGTATGGGTCAGAGGTGTGTGTGTGGGGTGGGTGAGAGGATCCACCAGCAACAGAGTGGGAAACAGAACAGGCAGATTGACTAAAGTAAACTGCTGAGGGGAGTAGCAGGTGAGGCAGGAGAGGTCTTCTGCGCCATGGGGGTCACTTCCCCAGCCAGAGGCAGGGATCGAACTCATGCTGCAGTGGCTGCAGTTTGCTTCATAGTGTGTTGCTTAATCCACTGCACCACCAGGGACACCCCCATCTCTTAAGACTTTTGCCCATTTTTTAAAAATTGACTTGATGTCTTTTTCTTACTAATTTGTGTAGGAGTTTAAGATATATATACATGTATATTAATGATAGTCTTCTTGTTAGTTTAAAAGTATTATAAATGCATATCCCCTCTCTGTGTGGTATCTTTTTCTTTCCTTTTCTTTTTTCATTGATGTGTAAAGTCAGGAGCTGAGTAATGTTTTGCTCAACAACAGCTTATACATGGTGACCTCTATAGGTAACGGTGTGTAATAAGCTATGTCATCTAGGTTTGCATGATTACACTCTGTGACTTTCCTCCAATGATGAAGCCATTTCTCAGAATGTAGCTCCATCATTAAGTGATGCATGTCTGTATTCTTTATCATGAAAGGGAATTTTAATTGGCAATTAGTCAAAGTTTTCAATCTTTCCCTTTGTCATTATTGTTTTACCTACTTAAAAATCCTTTTTTATTCTGTGGTCAGAAAGAGATTTTTTTAGATGTGTTAGGCTTTCAATCTTCTTGGATTTCATTTTGTGTATTATGTGAGATAGTGTTCTAATATTATTCCCTACCCATCCCGCCCCAATCTCATAGTTGTCACAGACTCAACTGAAAAGTTTTATCATGGTGCTGTTCACAGATGCATGGGTCTGTTTCTGGGCTCTCCATGACTTTCCATTTGTTTATTAGTGTTCTCTTTACCACTACCACCCAATCTTGATTATTTTATGCTAAATAAAAAGTCTTACTATGTAATAGAGCAAGTCTTTTTTCCTAGGTCTTGGTTTTTTATATTCCTCTATGACTAGAAACAGCCTTTCAAATTTCAGAAAAAATAATAATCTTTTAGGATTATTTGCGATTACATTGGAGATGTAAAGCAATTTGGGATGAATTAACATCTTTCAAGTGTTTGTTCTTTCACTCCATCAGCATGGTATATCTACTCATTCTTTAATTGCCCTTGGTAAAGTTTTATAAGGGTTCTTTTTATAGTTCTAACATTTTTGTTAGATTTATTCTGAGGTACTTTTTTTTTTTTTGCTATTGTGCTTTGAAAAATGACATTAGTTGAAAAATTATGTCCATGTTTTGTATCTGCAAAAGTGTGGATTACTTAGAATTTAACTGTAGTTCCTTTTGGATTATTTACATTCACAATCAGTTCATCTGCAAAAATGAGAGTTTGGGTTTTTTTTTTTAACCAAAATTCTATTTCTTTTACTGCTTACTGCATAGCATAAGACCTTCAGTTCAGTGCTGATTGGAATGGTATTGCTGGGTTGCAGGCTTAATTTCCTTGATATTTATGAACTATTATGTTAAAAAGTTCTTAGTTATGTAACAGTATATTTTCTATGACTCAAATTACATAAAGTTCAAAACCAGGCAAAAGCAATCAATGGTGATAAAGGCAAAACATTTGAGGAGGGAAACAATTGTGACTGAGACTTGGTCCCAGGAAGTTTCTCAGACACTGTGATGTTCTTTTCCTTAATTGGGCTGCTGGCTGTACAAGTGAGTCCATTTCATAAAAATCGATTAGCCTGTCTTTTTTTTTAAAAGATTTATTTATTTATGCATACAAGAACTGGGGTGCAGGCCAGAGGTATAGGGGGTAAGAGGATTCACCAGAGACAGAGTGGGAAGAAGAACAGGCAGAGATACTGAAACACATTGCTGTGGGGAGCAGCGGGGAGACAGGAGAGGTCTGCTGTGCCATGTGGGTCCCCTCCCTGGCCGGGGAGCAAACTTGCACTTCAGTGTCTGTGGACAGCCTCATAGTGCTGTGATTTAACCCCTTGCACCACGAGGGAGACCCCTATTAGCCGATGTATTTTATTTACCTATATCTACACATTAATATTAGATGCCAATGAATTCTATAAACATCTAGAAAAGAGTATTTTCCTGTCAAGAGCCAGAAGCAGTAAACTGCAGTAAACAACTGAAATCACAGTCCAGGCAAACCTTGGTCATAGCCATCAACGCCAATCATCAAGTTGAAAGAGTAAGAGCAAAGATAAATAAATAGCAAAATCATTGTGTTTATTTTCAAATGTTAATTTTCTCAGCATTTTTCAAGTATTTGGCCTTGATGTATTGTTGTGACAGCATTTGATTGCCAAGTCTTCTTTTGACTGTAGTGTTTGGCTGTATTTTGCAGACTCACAAAGGAATTAGGGTACCCCTTTTGGAGTAATCTTTTATACACGTGTGTGTGTACACACCCAGCTACCCGCAAGGTTGTGTACTGTACGTAATAAAAGTCTGTGGTTTCAAAACAAGAATGATTCTCATAAAAAAAAGCTCTTAGTAATCACATGATCTTTGATCTGAAAAGGAAAACTTAACATTTCACCATTGAGTATTTTTTTTTTTTTGTACATACTTTTCATCCATATTCTGGGTAACCTTTGCTGCATAGATTAGTGATTCAGAACAATACTCATTGTATTTCTCAGATGTACGGTGGTGAAGAGATTTGGGGGAGGACTCAGCTGGGCAGTTCTGATTAAGGGCTCTCAGATACACTGGCAGAGTAGAAACAAGGATAGCAGATTAGTGCAGGTGGGGGCTGGCACATGTATCTGCTCAGTAACCCAGGCTTTTCTGTGTGTTTACCCAGTGAAGGGTCAGTGAAAAATGATCAGGCTTTTCCGCCCTCCTGCCATTGGTATTGATGATGGGCACCTGCAGTCTTGCATGCATGCCTCATGGAGGGTACCTCAAGGACGGTGTGGGCATGCGCAAGTGGGCAAACCTGGGCTGAGGCATGGGCGTATAAGGGTGGCGACTCGAGAGAGAGAATAGGATGAGAAAGGGAGAGAGAGTGAAGATGCACCAGGGCTAGGAGGCCTGCAGGCCCCTCGGCCCCCCGGTCCTCCGGCCCCCCGGCCCCGCTGCCTGCCATGTACCTCGTCATCTCTGATATAATGATGCAATAAAGGCCTACAAAAGCCACCGAGGGATGCAGGACTCATCCTTGGCCTGTCTGCTTGGAATCATTGAGAACTTGCTCTGTGCCTTCCTGGCGCTACACCCAGGTGGACTAGTTTGACTTTCCTTACAAAATGACAGACTAAAGGGGAGCGGAATAATTACACGGCAGCTGCAACCTTCCAAGGGTGGCTGTTCCAAGGAGCAAGACCCAAACTGTGTTGCTTTCTGTGACTTAACTTGGGAAACCACAAACAACATTTCAACTGTATTTGCTTTGCTGAAGCAATACGATTGTAAGAGGAAGGGGAGTGTCACAGTCATGTTTTAAGAGAATGTGAAATAGGAGACTAGAGGCAGGAAGGCACGGGACAGGTTCTCTATGATCTGAGCAGACAGGTAAAGGAGGAGTCCTGGAGCCCTCGGTGGCTTTTTCAGGCTTTTATTGATCATTCTGCATCATTTATATTGAGGTGACCAGGTACAGAGCAGGCAAGGGGACTGGGAGGCCAGGAGCTTCTCTCTTTCTGGGCTCTCTAACCTCTGCTGCTTATACTGTTTCTGCTTCTGCTCTGCTTACTCCTTCTACTTCTTCTCATAGCATCCCCATGACACCACCCTTAACTGCCCAGTCTCTCAGCCCAGGTGCACCCACCTATATAGGTAGGGCTACATCCTATGCCAGGTGCATGTCTTCAGGTATGCATGCAGGACTGCAATGGATACATCATTGATGCTAATGGCACGAGGGTGGAAAAACCTGATAACCTTCATTTACCCTACACGGAGATATTGTTATAGTCATCCTCTCTGATTGTGGATCCATTTGTCTTTCTCTTGATTATTTGTCTGCTTTTTTGTTTTGAGGTTTGTAGGGTAAATGAAAGTTTCTTTTCAGGTTTTTCTGCCCTCCTGCTATTAGCATCAGTGATACACACCTGCGGTCCTGCATGTGTGCCTGATAGTGGCACCTGGAGTAGGGTGTGGGCATGCGTGGGTGGGCGCACCTGCACCAAGAGACTGGGTATAGAAGGGCGGTGTCCTGAGAATGCAAGCAGGAGAAACGGAGTAGCAGCAGAGCAGTGCAGAAGCAGCAGTAAGCAGTGGTAGCAGAAGAGAAGCTTAGCAGAAGTAGCAGTGGTGGAAGAAGCAGCAGCCCAGAGAATGAAGATTTGCTGGGGGCTGGGAGGTCTGCCAGCCTCCTGACCCCCCAGACCCTCCACCTGCCATGTGTCTGGTCGCCTCTGATGCAGAAAGATTAATAAAAGGCTGAAAAAACCACCAAGGGCTCCTCCTTTACCCATCTGCCCATATCATAGAGAACCTGTTCCATGCCGCCCTGCCCCTGCAAGATTGTTTTATTAGGCGCCTAAAAATTTGATTATTAGTTAATTCTTCATGGTAGATGTAGGGTAAATGGAAAAGGTTATCAGGCTTTTCCACCCTCCCACCATTGGTGTGATGATGGACACCTGAGGTCCTGCACGCAGTGCCTAAGTGGGCATGCGCAAGTGAGCGCACCAGACGAGACACAGGTATATAAGGGCGGTGTCAGGAGGACGCCAGCAGAAGCGGAGAGGTGGAAGAGGAGAGCAGGGAGAGAGAAAGGCAGAAGAAACAGCAGTAGCAGCAGAGAGAGCAGAGAGGGCAGAGGCTAGAGCCCAGAGAGTAAAGATGCAATGGGGGTGAGGAGACCTGCCAGCCTCCTGGCCCCCCGGACTCCCTGCTTGCCATGTACCCTGTTGCCTCTTATGTAAATATCAGTAAAAGCCAGAAAAAGCCACCGAGGGCTCCAAGACTCCTCTTTGACCTGTCTGCCAGAGTCAGTGAGAATTTGTTCCATGCCCCTGCTGGCACCACAGTAGATTACAAAGTCTTTAGTTATATGGTATGAACCTTTTCTGATTCAGTTCTTCCAGTGTTAGCCTGGAAATGATAGCAGGCATACCTAACTTACCAAGTTCTGAAGTTGAGTGTGAAGTACCCTCCCCACCAGTAGTAGGAGGCTTTTACCTGTTGCCCCTCCTCTCCTTCTATGCTCTTACCAGCAGGTGTTTTGATACTTTACCTTCATTTAATGGTCCACTGGTGATATGGTGATGGGGAGTACATGGGGATTACAATTGATGTCAAATATATATAAATAAAGGGGAAAAAAACCCCAAAACCTTATAATAGAGCCTCCCTTGTGGTGCAGCAAGTTGAGCGCCACTCTGTGGAGCATCCGTGGCACTGCAGCATGAGTTCGATCCCCTGCCAGGGAGGGGACCCACATGGTGCAGCAGACCTCTCCTGCCTCGCTTGCTGCCTTTGCTGCCTGCCTCAGCAGTGTATTTCAGTTAATCTGTCTGTTCTGCTCCCAACTGTGTCTCTGGTGAATCCTCTCACCTCCCATGGCTCTGGCCTGTATCCCAGCTTTGTATGCATAAATAAATAAATCTTTAAAAAAATAAATCACATCAGGGCTTGTGTATGGGCAAAATTGCAGCTGGGCACTGGAGAACATCAGCATCGTTTCAATATGTTATACTAGGACTGACAGCCCAGGTACCCCGCTGTAGTGCCAGCAAGGCATGGAGCAGTTTCTCAGTGATTCTGGCAGATGGGTAAAGGAGTCCTGTAGCCCTCCGTGGCTTTTTCAGGCTTTTATTGCATTGTTACATCAGAGGGGACCAGGTATAAGGCAGACAGGGGGGCCTGGGGTCCAGGAGGCCTGCAGACCTCATAGCCCTGGTGCATCTTCACTCTCTGGATGTTCTCTCTCTCTCTCTCACATACACATACTCTCTCTCTCCTGTACTCTCTTTACATCTTTCTTCTTCTTCTCTGCTTCTCTTGTGCTGGTGTCCTTGTGATGCTGTTCTTATACACCTGTGTCTCAGCCCAGGTGCACCCACATGCACATGCCCACTTAGGCATGGGTGCAGGACCTCAGATGTCCATCATCACACCAATGGCAGAGGGCAGAAAAGCCTGATCACTTTTCCATTTACCTAACAGACGTATTCTCATTGGTAGAATTCCAGCTGAGCAAAAAGTTGAAGGTACATTTTTGTTGTCCTCTGGCATTCATTGTTTCTCTCTGGGATTTTGTTCTTACTTCAATTTTAGCCTGGGGATTCTTCACTATTTTCTCATTTCTTTAATGCTTTTATGCTGTAAGTTATTTTACCTAGCACCTTAAATTGTTTTTCACAGAGAGATTAGGGCAAATAATTTAGTGTACTGTTACTGAAATCACAAGTGTGTATTGCTCTTATTTTGAATTATGTATGTGGAAATGGAGGCAACTGATTCTTTTCAATGCCTTAGAATTCTGAAAGTTGTCATTTTCACCCAGTGTTATTGTTGAATCAGGTGCAGGTTGTTAATCTGAATGTTGAGAATAAAGGGGAAGCTCCTGAATCTCTTGGCCTCTCTTGTAGCTCTTCCTCCTCTTCCTCTTCCTCCTCCTCCTCTTCCTCCTCCTCCTCCTCCTCTTCCTCCTCCTCCTCCTCTTCCTCCTCCTCCTCCTCCACCTCCTTCCAATGAATCTCCAGATAATAAAATTGTGTAACCTTTTTTTCTTGTACATGACACTTAATACTTCATAATCCTTTAAAGGATCTTAATTGCATGCTTAATGTCTTTGATATATATGTTCTGTTATATTGGTTAAAAAGTTCTTAGTGTATATATTATAACTCATACAATAATTCCTTATGATAATATGTATTTTTACTTATGAAAGACTACATTTTGCCTTGTTTCTTCTATATGTTCTGAATAATATTTCTACTGACAAACAGAAAATAACTCAAGAGCTCAGAGCTCAATTATTCTAGTTCAAGTATTTCTGGTACATCATTTGATGTGGCAGATATTTAATCATTTGGAGCCTTTAAAATAAAGTAACTCCAAAAAATGTGCCACTATGTACAACTGTTTAAGTGACACCAACCTTGTTACATGCCAGTGAGAGACAGAAACTTTCACCTTTGTCTAGAAAGTGCATATATTCATGTTAACAGAAATTTGCCTACCCTTTCACCAACCTCTGAGTCTCATGTATAAACTAGGAATACCCGTCCTTAAGTCACCACCCTGGCCAGGGGTCTCCACTCAGGAGAGGTGCTTAATATAAAAAAAATCAGCAACAACAAATGTTGGTGAGGATGTGGAGAAAAAGGAACTCTTCTACACTGCTAGTGGGAATGCAAACTGGTCCAACCACTAAGCAGTGTGGAGATGCCTCAAACTATTAAAAATGGAACTCCCATATGATTCAGCAATCCCACTTCTAGGAATATACCCAAAGAACAGAAAAACACTGATTCAAAAGAATACCTACACCCCTATGTTTATAGCAGCACTATTTACAATAGGCAAGACCTGGAAACAACCTAAATGCCCAAAAACAGATGAGTGGATCAAGAAGATGTGGTACGTATACATGATACTATTCAGCAATCAAAAAAGATAAACTAGTCATTTGTAGAAACATGCATGGAGGTAGAAGGGATTATGCTCAGCGAAATAAGTCAGAAGGCAAAAGAAAAATACTGGATAGTTTCACTCCTAGGAGAAATATAAGGGAACCAAATAAGCTACCAAGGAAAAGAATAATAACAATGAAAAAAACAAAAACAAACACTATACAACAAAACCAAAAAGACAAGGGCAAATCAGAAACACTGTGTGTGTGTGTATGTGTGTGTGTGTGTGGCGGTGGGGGGAGGTGGATGAGATGAGGGCAGAAAGATCACAAGGGACAGAGGTGACGGTACACTGGTGAAATGATTGTGGGTGACATTGATGTCACATATATATAAATAAAGGAAAAAAAAGAGAGGTGCTTGTTCAGAACCTTAATTAATTAATCAGTTGATTAATATCAACTGATATAGTTAAAGGCATCACTTCCATTTCTGTCCTGCTTCTCCTAGCCTATGATTCTGAATATCACTGCCCATCTGATTATTTTGAGCATTTGGAGAAACTCGTGGGTATGTTTTGGATGCTAGAAAATTTACAGTCTTTCTTGGGAAAGGGACTCAGAGTGATTTATTTACTAACGGGGAGTGCATATCATTTCATTTTATATATGAAGATAAATCCATTATTGAAGTTCTAACCAAATATTCTTTCCTTTTTTTTCATGGAAGCTGTTTCCTCTGCCTCTCCTCTATGTTGGAAACCATATAAGTGGACTGTCAAGTACAAGGAAATTAAGGTAGAGTACAGGATACTGGCTGATGATTCTTCACTTGTTTGCTTCTGATGATATAAAGACCAAGTTTCATTTTTCTTGATGTCACTTGAGTTTCATGTAGAAGACAATAAGGAATAATTTACAAAAATAGGGTAGAATTTGGGGTTTGATAAAGTGTTTAGAAATTTTATAAAGCTAATACCTTCCCCTATTTATTCAAGATTGAACACTGAATATAAGAGACAAGTTATAGTTTATCCAGAAGTTTCATTCATTTCAACACAGTTCTGAAAACCTTTTTGTTTTGTTACAATGTTAACAAATCAGGGAGCATTATTAGATATGGTCTAGTTCAAAAGTTTGGTGCAAGGAGAAACAAATGACAGATGTTATTTTCATGTGGTATGTATCTCTGAAATGTGCATTTGCAGTCATTATGGTTTTTTTTTTAAATTAAAATGGAAGTGTAGGAAAGACCAAGCCATTCCCCAAATCAGAAAACCTTGTGAAATATGTGGCATAACAAATACACATGAATTAAGACTTAAATAATGAGAACATGAAGTCTGTGCAAAGGGAGAGAGAAGCAGAGAAACATCTGTTTGCAGAGTGGGAATGGGGTAGGGGGAGACCACAAGAAGGACATAGAAAACCCAGATGGGAACTTAGGCCTGTTGCCTTTCCTTCCTGTTTGGATAGGAAGGTAGTGCTTGAGAAAACCAAAATGTAATTATTTTTTTTTGAAAAAGATTTTATTTATTTATGCACACAAGAGCTGGGGTGTAGGCCAGAGGTGCGGGAGGGGAGAGGATTCACCAGAGACAGAGTGGGGAGCAGAACAGGCATATGGACTGAACCACACTGCTGAACCATACTGAGCAGGGGGTAAGGCAGGAGAGGTCTGCTGTGCCATGTGGGTCCCCTCCCTGGCGGGGGATCAAACTCACACTGCTGTGGCTGCAGAAGCTCCACAGTGTGGCGTTCAACCCCTTGCACCACCAGGGGAGACCCGGAAATATTGTTTTTAGGTACACATTTTATAGTTTGTTGTTTCCTTCTGGGATAGGACTGTCAAATTTTCTTAATGTCTCAAATTTCTTTTAAAGCTTCCTGTGGTAGATGCTGCTGCTTTGTCACCTTGCACTCCCCCCACCCCCGTATCTCAGTTCACTTAGAGTTGTGGGGTACTGCTTTCATTCACATGGACAACTTCTCACTTCTCACATTGGGATCTCTGCCTCTTAGATGAGGGCTTCATTTTTTAAGCCATTTCAGAAACATCCTTATTATGAGTGTCCTCAAACACTTTTCTACCTACATTGCAGAATAGGTGTTACTTCCATTCACTGAAATTACTCTGTTTTGAATGTAGCAAGTAAGTTGTATTCTTAGAAACATCTTTATTGCTTCTTTATGTGCCTAACAGATGAGGTAACAGTCTTTTTGGGTGCTGTGGGGACTTTCTGGGGGAGGAGAGACCCAGAAAATGAGATAGAGGAGGAAGAAGAAAAGATCACTTTTCATGACCTACGTCTGTCCTATGCTCCTCTCTTCATGTTTTCCATAAATTGATTGCTCTACTGACTTGATCAGATTCAATTTTTCATGCAAGATTTATTGGAGCTGTTTGGTTCTTTCTACCCCAACACCTCATGGTGTAAATGTGTTATCCTACATTGAATGACATTAAATGGATCAATTTCACTTTTTAAAATTTCCAGTTGTGGCTCTCCCTGGTGGGCTATGAGTTAAGTTTCAGTGTTATATTAGTGACAGCTTGAGTTCAACCCCTGCCCAGATTGTTAATCCATATATGGTGCAGCAGACCTCTCCTGCCTTGCCTGCTGCTCCCCTCAGCAGTGTATTTCAGTAAATCTGCCCTCTCAGTTCTTCAATGGAAACATAAATAAAATCCTTTAAAAAATAAAATAAAATTCCTAGTTTCTGTGGAGACTTGGCAGTAATAAGCATTGCACAAATGGTAAAATCCTGAAGCTTCCTTTATCTTCCAAAATTTCTGTTTCACATGGACGCTTGCCTAGTCAAATTTTCCTAATATATTTTTTTAAGAAAGAGAAAACATATGACAATGCATTAGTATCAATAAAATCTAACTGGTAGGTAAAAAAGTAAATGCATTTCTTGTTTATTCTTTCTTTCTGGTTACTTTTTCCCTTCTCTTTTTTCTGACACTAAATATACCACCTTTCTTTGTTAAATATTGATCAACCTTTTTTTTTTGTTAGTTTTTTCCTTCACCACTGTAATGTCACCCTTTCTCTACCCCCTCTCCCACCTTACCCTCAGAAACCTCACTTCACTTATTAGTATCTGCTAATTTTTATAAATATTTTGATTTTGTTGCCATACCCATTATGCAGACATTCTTATCTGTATTGCCATAGTGATTTGTTTTACTACACAAACTCCTTCAATTGTGCTACAAATGATAACATTCTTGTTTTTCCTTATGTCTGGCCAGTATTCCAGTTTGTGTATACACCACATTCTTGATCCAGTCTTCTTTCAGTGGGCACTTGGGTTGTTTCCATGTCCTAACTGTTGTTAATGATGCTGGAGTCGACATTATAGAACATCATTTTTTGAGCTGATGGTTTCACATTCTTTAGGTAGATACCTGAGAATGGGATGGCTGGGTCATACGATATATGACTCCATTTTTGTTTTTCTAAGATGTATCCTGATCACTTTCCAAAGTGAATGAGCCAGTTTACATTCCCACCAACAATGCATTAGGGTCTTCTCTCTTTTCTTCAAAAAATTTTTAAATATTTATTTATGCATACAAGAGTTGGGGTGCAGGCCAGAGGTGTGGGGGAGTGAGAGGATTCACCAGAGACAGAGTGGGGAGCAGAACAGGCAGATCAACTGAAATACACCAGAGACAGAGAGGGGCGCAGTAGGCGAGGCAGGAGAGGTCTGCTGGGTCATGTGGGTCCTCTCCTGACTGGGGATCAAACTCTCGCTGCTGTGCCACCGATGCTTCACAGTGAGGTGTTCAACCCACTGTGCCACCGGGGAGGCCCGGGTTCTTCTCTTTTCTCATCCTCTCCAGCACTTGATGGTGGAAGTCTTCTAATATTGCCATTCTCATGGGTTATGAGGTAATGTCTCATTGTGGTTTTTGACCTGTATCGCTCTTACTAAAAGTAGTGGTGAGCATTTTTCCTTATATTTGTTGGCATTCTAGATATTCTCTTTGGTGAATTGTCTGTTCAGATCAGCTCCCCATTTTTTACTTGGGTTGTTTGTGGGCTCTTGTTGTTGTTAAATTGAATCTTTTTGTATATTTGCAAAAAAATATTTCTCTTTCTTAAAAAACGTATTAGGAAAAATTTTGTATATTTACAAAAATGTTTCTTTTTCTTAAAAAATATTAGGAAAAATTTAACCATGCAAAAGTACACATGGAACAGAAATTTTGGAAGATAAAGGAAATTTTTTCATATAATTTTTTTGGTACAATTTTACAAAAAGCTGGTTGTGTAATGTGTGAGTGTTTTCTCCTATTGGGCAGGATGTCTTTTTAATCTTTTTGTATTTTCTTTAATTTTTAAATTTTTTTTTACTTGAGGTAATTCCAATTGTTTATTTTCAGTTTCATTTCCTGTACTGTAGGGGTCAAGTCTTCAAAGACATCTTTTTTTAAAAAAATATTTATTTATGCATACAAGAGCTGGGGTACAGGCCAGAGGTAGAGGTAGTGAGAGGATTCACCAGAGGCAGAGTAGGGAGCGGAACAGGCAGATGGACTGAAATGCACTGCTGAGGGGAGCAGTGGGAGAGGCAGGAGAGGTCTGCCACGCCATGTGGGTCCCCTCCCTGACCGGGGATGGAACTCGTGCTGCTGTGCCACAGATGTTTCACAGTGCAGCGCTCAACCCACTGTGACACCAGGGAGGCCCTCCTCTTTTAGTGATATTAAATTAATCACTTTCATTTTTTAATGATGCTAAAGGATTAGTCTGGCCCCTTCAGTGGAAACTTGCCCCATCAGTCTGTCACCTTATTGTTGCAGCAGCCATTGATGATGATCACCTAGAGCCACTGTTTCATTACAGATTGCAGAATGGTGATTTTCTAATTCTGTTACCCCTCTGCATGTACAGTTGACCCTGGAACAATGCAGGAGTTAGAGGTGCTGACCTCCTGTACAGTAAAATATTCACATATACGTCTTGACTTGCTGAAAACTTAACTACTGACAGCTGTTGACCTGTAGCTTTATCAATAACATAAAAAAAAGAGTTGATTAACTCTTTTTTAATTTATACTTACATATGTTATATACTATACTCTTAAAATAAACTAGAGAAAAGAAATGTTATCAAGAAAATCATAAGGAAGAAAAAATATACTTTAGTACTGTACTGTGTTAATAATGTGAGGTTATAGCATATTTTTTTAAAAGATATTTTAAATTTATTTATGCATACAAGAACTGGGGCACAGGTCAGAGGTGCAGGAGGTGAGAGGATTCACCAGAGACAGAGTGGGGAGCAGAATAGGCTGATAGACTGAAATACACTGCTGAGGGGAGCAGTGGGCGTGGCCCGAGAGGTCTTCTGCACCACATGGGTCCCCTCCCTGGCCTGGGTCAAACTTGGCAGTGTAGTGGCTGTGGAAGCCCCACAGTGTGGCGCTCAACCCCTTGCGTTCCCAGGGAGGCCCTTCATTAGTGTTATTTAGGCATTTTGCGATGTTTAGCCACTTAGTTACTGCCATTCTTGTCACCACCCACTGGTTTTGTGACAATTGCAACAACTTTCTCCTTTTTCTTTTCAATCCTGGATTTAATTGCTGAGTACTTCCTCTCATACATGGTCTTTCTGGAATACATAGCAGATGGGAAGTATTTGCTATTTGCTCTGAGTAGGACTGGATTTTGGTTGCAGCAGGCTTTTCCTGAAGGATTTTGGCCTTGGCCTTCTCAACCTCGCCACCAGCATCATGCTGCTTGGCTTCGGGGTTCTTAGTAGCCACCTTCTCTGCTTTTTCACCCACCATCTGGCAAGAAGGAAAGCCGTAAGTATTTTAAACGCATTGAATGTAGTCTTATCACATAACATTTTGGGGGAAAACCACCCTTCATTTTGTTCTCTAACATACTGTTTTTTCCAAAGATTTATTTATAAGCACACAAGAACTGGGATACAGGTCAGAGGTGTGGGGGGGTGAGAGGATTCACCACAGAGAGCTGGGAGCAGAACAGGCAGATCCACTGAAACACACTGCTGAGGGGAGCAGCGAGCGAGACAGGAGAGGTCTGCTGTGCCATGTGGGTCCCCTCTCTGGTCGGGGATCTAACTCATACTGCAGTATCTGCGGATGCTTCACAGTGTGGTGCTTAACCCCTTGTGCCACCAGGGAGGCCCTCTAACATACTATTTTAAAGTACTCATTTTCATTCTTTTTCTATGTGCAGAATGCATATTGTTGCAGTTGTAGGTTCTGTGTAGTTTTGTATCCTCCTTAATTTATATAATATTCATTTTCCAAGGATGATAAAGTTTTATGTGTTATATGTATAATGTTGCTTCAAGTGCAGTTATCACAATTTATTTCATTATTCCCTTGTCTGACATTTAGGTTGTTTCTGGTGTTTTATGTGCTAATGTGCTACTTCAGTGAACTTAGAAGAAGTTTTAAAACAAGAAGTAATTAAATTAGGTTCAGGGCTGGGGCCAGTTGTGTTTGCTGATACCTAGTTCTTCCTTAATATGCCAGAGGCTGTTTTGGGCACATTTGTATAGTTTTTAGTGCATTTAGCACAGTCTTCTAAAAGTTGGATTGTATGAGGTTTTATATTGCTGAAAAGTCAAAGTGGGATGAAATTATTAAATGTCCACTTCTTTTTTAAATGTGATTTTTTATGGTATATATGAGAATTAATTAAACTCCTTATAGTTGATCTGGAAAGTTAGTGGGTTTAATGGAAACTGTAAACAGGAGTTAAAAATTCTTAGTATCTGATGTTAACTTGAATCTTTTCCTGACAGCTTGCCGATGTTCACAGTACTCAGGAAATTTACCATCCCACTTACTTTACTCCTGGAAGCCATCATTCTTGGGTGACTTTTTTTTTTTTCCTCTAATACTATGGTATCCTTTCTCCTTTTCTTCCACTTTACTTTTACCTAGAAAATTCTCAACATCTAGTCATTTTCCAACTCATTGATTTGAATCACTTAGTAGCAGTAATTTAAGAACAGATGGTTTATTCACTTAAACATAAATGTCTGTTTCCATGATTCCTTTAGAACTTAATGAAGAATTTTTAACAATTTTACACTAGATAAATAATACATGATTGTAGTACAAAATTATAAAAAAGTCTAACAGATGTAAATCAATCCAATCAGATGTAAATCTGTTTCCTGGAGTCAGATGGAATATATACACTTGTGGAGTACACAGGAGATATTGTTCGAACAGAGAAATGTAGAAAATAAGGGAAATCAATTCTGATGAGTGATTATGATATAATATCAAAATAAGTTCATTTTTATAATAGTGGCTTAAAATTCTTGATTTTTCTGCGAAGATTATTTAGCAATGGAGTTTGGATAATGACCCAGTGCTTGAAGCCCTAATTTTGAATTGTATTTTAATCTTTGGATGCCTGGTAGAAGTACCTGCCAACTAGATCCATCAGCAGGAACACTTCTATATTTTGTCCCAGTGTTTCTATAATAAGAATGAAAATAAGCTTATAATTAGATAAGGACAACTGCTTAAGAAATAAAGTAAATTTGGTCTGAGTCATTAGATGCTTTTAGTGCTCTCTTTGTGTAAACTTTTATCTATCTATCTATCTATCTATCTATCTATCTATCTATCTATCTATCTATCTATCTATCTATCTATCTGGCATTTCACTTCATTTATCTATTGTTTATTTTAATATCTATTACAGGAAACAGTATTCCTTGGACATCATTGTCAGTGTGTTTGCTATCATTCTTGGTGCTTTCATCGCAGCTGGGTAAGATTTTGGACTGTTTCTGTTCAATACTTCTTTGTGCCCTTGACAATAGGTCTGGCCCCATCTTCATTTTTCATTTTCCATCTGGCTGCAGTTGAATTGAGCAGCCAAGACACAATTATGTTGATGGTAGTGGAATTTCCATGTGTTCTGTGAAAGCCAAACTGGGTTTCAAGTTGGTCAGGATGATTCTTACAATAAATAAAGAGAGCATAACAAGATGCAAACAGAGCCTTACTTATAAAAAGGAATAACATGTTTACTTTTATTACTGAATTCCTGTCTTTAATAGAAAATTTTTACTTGAAAAGTTCTTAGGCATGCGATCAAGAAGAACAGCAAATTTATAAAGCCCTCGTCCACTGATTTGTTTTTACCATATATGATGTTGTAGGAATCAATATTTCCCAGGTTAGCATAGTCTCATTAAATGTTCATATGTTTGGGACATACCTGCAATACCAGTACATGGATATGTTATTCATGAACATGTAAGACTAGGAATGAGGACTCCAAGTTTGTATTTGAAAGTGGGCATTTAGACCCTAGTCTTTTTTTAATATTTATTTATTTATGCATACAAGAATTGGGGTACAGGCCAGAGTTGTAGGGGGTGAGAGCATTCACCAGGATAGAGCAGAGAACAGAATAGGCAGATTTGTCTGAAATACACCACTGAGGAGAGCAGCGGGCGAGACAGGAGAGGACTGCTGTGCCATGTGGGTCCCCTCCCTGGCCAGGGATCAAACTCATGATGCAGAGACTGCAGATGCTTCGTAGTGTGGTGCTTAACCTGTTGCGCCACCAGGGAGGCCCCTCAGACTCCAGTCTTTTATAGCATGGTGATTAAATCATGTGTGTAATTATATTTCCTGGGCTCAACATTTAGCTATACCCCTTGTTAGCTTTTTCTGACTCTCTTTATGCTTCAGTTCCTTCACCTGGAAAGCAAGCATGGTAATAGAAAAGAAAACCTACCTGGATGAACAGAGGAAAGAAAAGATTGGAGGAATTGCATTTATTTATTTATTTATTTTAAAGATTTATTTATTTATGCATACAAGAGCTGGGGTACAGGCCAGAGTCTAGGGAGGTAAGAGGATCCACCAGAGACAGAGCAGGGAGCAGAACAGGCAAATGGACTGAAGTACACTGCTGAGGGGAGCAGCGGGCACAACAGGAGAGGTCTGCTGCGCCATGTGGGTCCCCCCCCACCCCCCCCCCCACAGCCGGCAGCAGGGATCGAACTCGTGCTGAAGTGGCTGCTGTTTGCTTCAAATTGCGTTGCTTAACCCACTGCGCCACCAGGGAGGACCCAGGAATTTCATTTAAACTGTTTAGTTCCCTTAACTCATTCAGAAGCATGAGTTCTGTATCAACTAAATTAAATAAGGGGATGGACTGTAGAGCCTGGAGATTTGGAATTTTATCCCACTCTCCTCACCTACTAGCTGTATAAGCCATTTACCTTGGGCTCCAGTTATTTCGGCTGCAAAATGGACATCAGACTAGCATCCCCCTATTGGGGCATTGTGAGAGGAGGTGAGCTACGATAACCAGGCTTTCCACAAATGCACAGCCAAGTTCAACAGACACAGGCTGAGTATTTACTATATTCTAGGTGTTGTTCCTTGTGCTGTGGAGTCCAGCAGGCAACACAACAGACAGATCCTTGCCTTTATGTAGCTTCCATTGTAGCTGGTAAAGACAAACAATAAAGAGAAGATAGATTAGAAAATATAGCACACCAGAGGGTGACCAGCTATTAACAAGAATCATAGTGTTTACTATTATAAATATGTTAAGTCTCTTGCCCAGAAGGGACATGTGTTACATCCTCTCATTTTTTTTCCCCCCAAGGCAAGTCATGTGGAACAGTTGATCAGAAATCTGTTCTCACTTATAAACACAGTTCATTCTTCTTAAACACTGTTGCTTTAACTCCTGACTTAAAACTAATGGGGACCATAGCCCTTCCCTCCCTAGCAGGAGACCAGAGAACTCTGGGAATTTCCCCCAGGGATTCGTAGGGAGTGAGGACTCTTCCTTGAAGCTCATTTTAGGGAACAGCAAACTTCTGAATACTGAATCAAGTGTGGGTGTAGTGTAAATGGAAAAGTGATAAGACTTTTCCACTCTCTTGCCATGGGTGTGATGATGGACATGTGCAGCCCTGCATGCATGCCTAAGTGGGCATGTGCAAGTGAGTGCACCTGGGCTGAGACATGAGGCCTATAAGAGTGGTCTCAGGAAGATGCAGGTGGGCAGAAGCAGAGAAGAGAGCATAAGCAGCAAGGAGACAGAGAAAAGCAGATGAAGCATAAACATTAAGCAGCTGCAGCCCAAAGAGTGAAGATGCACTGGGGGATAGGAGCCTGCCAACCTCCTGGCCCCCCAGACCCCCTACCTGCCTCATACCTGGTCACCTCTGATAGAATGGTGTGGTAAAAGCCTAAAAAAGCCACCGAGGGCTCCAGGAGTCCTCCTTGACCTATCTACTCGGAATCATCGAGAACTTATCCTGTGCCCTTGCTGGCACTACAGTGGGTCAGCAGGCAATTTGGAAGACTCCTACTTTTAGATTTTATATTTTGGAATAAGTCAGAGAATTCTTACGAAGATTTAAAATTAATTTACATTTTCATAGATGTAATTTGTGGATAATGCCAGTGGAAGCCTCAAGCAAAGTCTGATTTAATTTGCATTCATATTGCAACCTCTTTCCTTCTCTTTGTTTGAAATAATCTTATTTTGACATTAAAGGGGATCAGAATGTGGTACCCTAAAACATACCACTTTGGCATAAGCATTATGCCAGCATTAATGTGGAAGATCTCTGCCCGTTCTTCCTGCCAAGAAACAGAACCTGACAATCCCTTTGTACCCCACTCCCATGAACAAATGTCACTTCCATTAGTTTTCCCTGGATATTTCCAACTTCCTTATTGTAGGGTAAATGGAAAAGTGATCAGGCTTTTCCGCCCTCCCGCCATTGGTGTGATGGTGGACACCTGCGGTCCTGCGCGCATGCCTGGTGGCGGGCACCCGGAAGTAGGGTGTGGACATGCGCAAGTGGGCGCACCTGGGGGCTGAGACATGGGCCCTATGAAGGCAGTGTCATGAGGATGCCAGAAGGAACAGAGGAGAAAGAGAAAAGAGAAAGGCAGAAGCAACAGTAGTATTAGCAGAGACACGGGAGGCTAGAGAACCCTGGGGCTAGGAGGCCTGGCCCCTTACGCCACTGCCTCCACCTGGTCTCCTCCGATATGATAATGCAATAAAAGCCAGAAATTGAGGGCTCCAGGACTCCTCCTTGACCCGTCTGCTGGGAATCATTGCTCAGTGCCTTGCTGGCACTCCACTTACCTCAAAAAACACAACCCTTGGGCCTCCCTGGTGGCGCAGTGGGTTAAGCAACGCACTGGGAAGCAAACCGCAGCCACTGCAGCACGAGTTTGATCCCTGCTGTTGTCTGGGGAGGGGACCCACATAGCACCGCAGACCTCTCCTGCCTGGCCCGCTGCTCCCCTCAACAGTATACTTCTGTTGATCTGCCTATTCTGCTCCCCGCTCTCTGTGGTGAATCCTCTCACGCCCCCCCCCAACACTTCTGGCCTGTACCCCAATGCTTGTATGCATAAATAAATAAATCTTTAAAAAAAAAAAACACAACCCTTTTGTTTACTAAAATATTGTATAAGCCACAGACTCCAGTCACTTCTTTGAGCTTCACTTCTGTAAACTCCTGTGCATGTAAAATATTTAGTATGACTTCCATTCCTTTTCCCCTCTGTTTAGCTATCATAAGGGTGTGGGACATACGTATTTGGCTGTGTCTGCAAGATCAAGTACAAGTGGACAAATCCCATCCTGACTCAGCTGTTGCTCTCTCTCCTCCCGGTGCCATAGCCTGCCCTGCCCTTGTTACATGACAGGGAGAGGGGCACCCCAGAACTTTTAAACTTTCCTTCTTTGACACTGGTGAGGTGGTGATGGGGAATACATGGGAATTACAATTGATCGCAAGTATATGTAAATTTTAAAATATTTTATATTAATAAAAAAAGTAAAAAAAAACAAAAACAACAACAAAAAACTTTCCTTCTTTGAATGGATTTTGCCATCCACTGCATTAAGATAAACATATAAGACCTTTAACAGAAAGGAACTTTAATACAATTGTGGAACAATACAGAAAGGACAAAGAATATAGTTATTAAGTATCCAAAGTTACCCATCTCCTTGAGGGTAAAAGTCCAGCCGAATAGGATTGGCCCAAAGCAAGGCCCAAAAGCCTGCCCCAAGTCTAAAGGACCTTTTAGTAGAGACTTATAGAAAAGGGTCAGAAAGAGTCAGACAAATCTGGGAGGAAAAGAGCAAAATCAAAATTAAGATGAAAGCTGCTATTGTTAACATCCCCATGGGTCTTTTACCCACATTTGTTTCAACCAGTTTAAGACTAAAACGCAAACTCAGTTTTTTTCTCATGTCTCTCTGCTCCATGTGCCTCCTCCAGGTCTCCTTGCTGCTTTCCATTCTGCTTCCTACTTCTCCCTTCCTTCTGTCCTCCTATCTCTTCTCTCCAACATCTTTTTATCCCAGCTCAGTTTCACCCACTTAGGGTGGAACTGGGATTCTGGAACTTTCCCCTTTCCTGGGGACCACCCTGTTACACCCCCAATATTTTTACACCAGTGTTATTTATTTAAAACTGAAATTAAGGAGAAGATGTTTCAGAAGAACTGGCAGAAGGGAGCCTTAGAGGGATTGCAGAGAAGGAATGGGTCCCTGCTTTGCCTTTTTGATGGACAGGTAGTGGGGCCTGGGTGGGGGGCCTTAGACACCAGATGGAGGTGTCCATTGCTCTTTTGACCCCTCTTGCCCCAGTCACAGCCCAGCTGTCCCTGCAGGACTGTCCCCTGGGGTGGCCCTGTTCTCTCCAACAAGCAAAGCCACTGGGTGAGTCAGACAAATAATTTCCCTTAGAAAAGCTGGGCACACACCAACTATTATGCTGCATTATTAGTTAGCAAGAAGAAAGGGCTTTGTAGTTAAGGCAAGTCCCTCTGGTTTTAAGTCATTCATGATGAAACTGAAGCCACCTGATGGCCTGGTTTTGTTTTTGTCTGGAGAACAAATAGGAATTAACCATTTGCTTACTGCCCCAGAGGGGAAAATGTGTCAGCGAGAAGGTAGAAGCACAACTGGGTTTGATCAGGGAAAGATGAAACAATCGACCTGGATGCCAGGCTGTGAGTTTCTGAGTAACCCTCCTCTTGTGTTCTCTCTCCTAGTTCTGACCTTGCTTTCAACTTGGAAGGCTATATTTTTGTATTTTTGAATGATGTCTTCACAGCTGCGAATGGAGTTTACACCAAGCAGAAAATGGACCCAAAGGTATGAGACCTTCCTTCTCTGACTTCTCGGCTTTCTCATCTAAGCCCTGGAATGGCACGAAGAAAGTAAACAATTTTGTAAAGTTGGCATGTAATTTAGTTCACTTGATACTATCTACACATTTCTACTATCTTTTCAGTTACCTGTGTCTTGCAGTCTTTTGGGTGAAAGTTAGGAAGGGAAAAGATATCACAAGTTTAGATGTAAAGGCAGAATATATAAAAAGGGGATGATTTTGAAAGGCAAATTGGAATTACAGGACGTTTCCTTCCCAGTCATCATCATGATGATGGCAAAGTTGGGGATTTGAGAGCAACACTTTTCTGGTGGTCTGCAGACCTGGGTTAAAAATCAATGTTTTCTGCTTACTGGACATTGTTGGTTGGAATCTCAACTTCCCCAAACCTCAGTTTCCTCATCTGGGGATGAGATGATCAGAATGGGTAATGATAAGGTCAGCCCTGCAGTTGCTGGCTCTCCTGATCTTGAAGGGCTGCAGGGCTGATGAGCTTTTCTTCTGAGTGCTTGCATTGGTGAGGGGGCCCCAGCCTCACCCACCCCAGCTGTTGCTGAGCGGGAGGATGAGCTGGGCATATGCTCCTTTGTTTCTGGTCCTTTGTGTTGTGTCAGGCAGTTCTCTCTGACAGACAGGCTTATTTCTATGCATTTTTTTGTCTTTTTTTTTTTTTTATTCTATATTGTTGCTTTTCTGTATAGCTATTTGTTTTATTCCTGGAAGCAGTTACAAAAACAGGTTGGTTGCCCTCTGAAAATCACACTGTCACCCTTTATGGAAAAATGGTAAAGAAGTGGCATAACCACTTGTCTGCAAAGTAAATTTATACAGAACTGGAAAAACGGGATACCTGATGATTTAACCCTGCTGCTTTTTCATAGAAAGAGCAGATGTTCTTAAGAAGTTCTGTTTATATTAACATTTTTAATGTTCTTCATTCTGTTTCCAGATTTCCCATTTGAATAGCAGGCCTTAAAAAAAAAAAACCCAATTAGAATGCTAGCGATGAATGGAATCTCACAGGCAACCCATCTCCACCTATTTTATCTGTCGTTTTTGTGTGTGAAACAAAAGTTTATTCTGAAATCACAGTATACTTGAAATAAAGCATTTTGTGTCAGATGTTTGCTGTAAATATCCCAATGCACAGTTGGTCAGAAAGCATTTTTTAACTCCGCTTAAATACATAATTTTAGGAATGGCTCTAGAAAAGTGATGCTTCTTTTTTCTAGAATTAAGTGGGGTTTTCTTTATCTTTGCAGGAACTGGGGAAGTATGGAGTGCTTTTCTACAATGCCTGCTTCATGATTATCCCCACGCTCATCCTTAGTGTCTCCACTGGAGACTTCCAACAGGTGAGCTGGCGAGAGTTTACATTCTTCGCAGCCTTTAAAAAAATTGTTAATATTGAACCTTTGCTGCTTACTGCAACACAAAGCGTAAGATAGCAGGAAGAGCACATGTAGGAAGGGTTTGAATGCCCAGCTATGTCTCTGGACCTTCAGTGGCATTTGTCTTAGTGTGAAGGGTGGAGGTTTGGGGGGGGGTGGGAGGAGAGTAGCAAGAAGTAGTCACAATAAATCTGCTCTTGAAGCTTTTTGGAAAACAGCAACAATAAAAATCTGAATTTCGGCCTTACCTCCCCTCTCTCGTTGATATAAGGATCTTGGGAAAGCTAGTTAACTTAGAAGGTGATTTTGGTAGCTTTAAAGACTGAATCTATTTAATACCTTCATTTGGGGCATTTTGTAACATACACAAAGTGGAGAGAATAATTTAAGCAATTCTCTTGTACCCATTACTCAGCTTCAACACTCTAGGGATCTTGCAATTCTTATTTCATCTGTTGTTATCTGCTCTCAGTGTTTCACCCTGGAGTACTTTTTAAAATTAAAGTATAAATAACATACGACATTATTTTAAATTCAGGTGTACAACAAAATGAGTCGACATTTGTATGTAGTGTGAAATGATTACCATAATGTCTATCATCTTAGCAACTTCAAAATTTGCTATACCATATTATTGAATATAGTCACCAAGTTATACTTCACACCTCCTTGACTGCTTTTATAACTGGAAGCTTGTACCAATTGATCCCTCTCACCCATTTAACGTATCTGCTAGCTAACCCTCTGTTAACCACCAATCTGTTTTTTTCTCTATGATTTTGGTTTCATTTAGTTAGTTACTTTTGTTTTTGAGACCCCACAAATGAAATCATATGGTATCTGTCTCTGTCGGACTTATTTCACTTAGCATGTTACTCTTCAGGTCCATCCATATTATGGCAAAATTTCACTTTTTCACGGCTGAGTAGTATTTCTCTCTTGTGTGCACGTGTGCACACTCTGTGTGTGTGTGAGATATTCCTAATCAGTTCATCCTTCAATGGACACTTATGCTATTTTCCTGTCTTGTGCATTGTAAATAATGCTACGATGAATATAAGGGTGCATCTATTTCTTCACATTAGTGTTGCTGGGAAATACCATCTTCCTTGCTTTTTGCCACAGTTGCCAAAGCCAAAATGCAAACAACAAGAATTGAATCTTTAATATGTACTTTTATTATGAGATTGTCAGTAAATCCTAGAATGGCTGAGCATCATGTGCCAAAGAAACCATTCTAACACCTCCTCTCTAACTGGCTGCTTGATAATGAGTTAAACAAAGACAGATAAGTATCAGTGAGTGGGTTTTCACTTCACATGGGTACGGACCTCTGGATGTTTTATGGTGCCCCAGCTCGCCAGCACATCTGCCTGCCTTGGCATCTGGAGTTAGAGCACTTCACTCATTGTGGGATGGCTCTGTCTCTTGCAGGAGTCTCCTGGGCTGGGAAGTTAACTCAGAGCAGACGGTCACAGGTCAAACAATATGTGTTATGTGCAGATTCCTAAACATGCCTGGGCACCTGCTCATGCCCCTCTCGTGCCCTGTCATCAGTGTTTTCATCTTCTTTGCATAAATATCCAGGAGTAAGGTTGCTGGATCATATGGTATTTCTATTTTAAATTTTTAAAGGGGAACACCCATACTGTTTTCCATAGTAGTCATGCCAATTTATATCCCTACAAACAGTGCAGGAAGGTTCCTTTTTCTCCAATTCTCACTAGCATGTGTTGTTCCTTGTCTTTTTATTTTTATTCTTTTTGTTGTTTAAAGAAAGAAAGTTTATTGAGGAGAAAAGGAACAAAAATAAAGTGGGACTCCCAGGCCAGTGGAACCGGGCCAGGGAGGGGCAAGGGAGCTGGAGTGGAGTCGTTTTGTTACAGGGCAGAGAAAGGAGCACTCCAGAACCTTTACACCTGCTCTCTCTGAATGGGTTCTGCCATCCGCCGCATTAAGACAAACATATAAGACCTTCAATGAAAAGGAACTTTAATATAATTAGGGTACAATATAGAAAGAACAAAGAACGTAGTTACTAAGTTAAGCACTTAAAGTTACCCATTTCTTTGAGGGTAAAAGTCCAGCTAAATAGGATTGGCCCAAGGCAAGGCCCAAAAGCCTGCCCCAAGTCTAAAGGACCTTTTAGTAGAGACTTATAGAAAAGGGTCAGAAAGAGTCAGACAAATCTGGGAGGAAAAGAGCAAAATCAAAATCAAGATGAAAGCTGCCATTGTTAACCTCCCCACGGTATCTCACCCACATCTGTTCCAACCAGTCCAAGACCAAAAAGCAAGCACAGTTTCTTCACATGTTCCTCTGCTCCATGTGCCTCCTCCAGGTCTCCTTGCTTCTCTCCATCCTGCTTCCTTCTTCCTCCTTTCCTTCTGTCCTCTTCTCTGCAGAATTTTCTTTCCCTGCTCAGCTCTACCCACTTAGGGTGGAACTGGGATTCTGGAACTTCCCCCTTTCCTGGGGACGATCCTGTTACAGTTTCTCAGGGAATAAACACCTTCTTTCCCTAATTACTCTAAAGCTCCACCACTCTCCGTGACTGGCTAGTTCTTGGTGGTCTCCCTCACTGTCCTCATGTCTCTGTGCCCAGAACTAAGTCTCTGTGTCCCAGCTCTTATCCTAGCACACTTTCTCATCCTTGTTCCGGACTGTTTTGTTGTCCCTAATCCTGGGGGGTGTTTGATTGATCCCTCTGGAATTTGTTGTCCTTAGCTCTGCATCTTCCCTTATCCCTTTTGTTGTCCTTCTCTCTGAAGCTTCTCTAGCTCTCCCGAGGTCCCCACCTGTGATTATCCCTAACTTGCCCTACTTGACCTACCACTCATTCCCCCTCTAGGGATGGAGCCCCTAACTGCTGTTAGCAAAGGACTTCAGTTCAATGCATGAGTACTTCCTGCTGAAAGTGGGCGGCATGGGGAGGCAGTCAGGGCTCCACTGCAGGCAACAATCTGAGGAACCTCAGAAGAAGGAGGGTGGAGGCTTCATAGCTGGTTGAAGGACCATATGGAGTTTGATGGCCTCCAGGTGAGAGATGATCTCGATGAGGGCATTGAGGATGCAGGGCCCAAGCCAGAGGAAAGTGAAAAAAAGTTTAGTAAGGAACGAAAAAGGGAGCAGCTAGCAGAGCCAATAGTGACTGCAGAGACTGTTTGGAATTTACTTACACTTCCTGCCCTAATAGAAGTTAGGAAAACAATACTACACATGTAAACATGTGGCCTTGTAGTGGGCAAGGTAGCAGGGTCCTGGCTCAGGCTGGCCGTCAGTACTACTCAGGGGACAATTTACCAATAGGTCAGTCCAAAGAATTGGAGCAAGGCACAGTAAGTAGCCCCTTATTTACCAAGAAGGTGATCTTTTTATCTGCCACTTCTAGGGTCACCCTAGGCCTATCCATAGAAACAGTAAACAGGGGAGCCTGTCTCATCTCTGGGCTTCTTCAGAGAAGGTCTTCTCCTGCACTGGGGTCTTCATAGGCAGAGGCAGAAGCAGCTGCCAGTTAAGCCTGTCCTCCCATATTGGCCTGGGGGGGCTGGCCTCCTCCCTCTCTGGAGAGTGGGACAGTCCCTCTGCCAGTGCCCTGTGCGATGGCACTGAAGGCACAGCCCTGGGGACAGCTTCTTTAGACACTTGTGGGCTTGTGGTAGAGGTGTCCCAGATGCTGGCAGTGGTAGCAAGCTGGCAGTCTGAGAGGTTGAGGTCCCAAATGCCCTGGAGCACATGGGGCCTTCGGTGAGTCTGAGGTGGCAGGATACTGACACTGGCAACTGCCACGTACTGGGCCCTTCTCTTGTCTTTCTCCCTTTCTTTCTTCCTCCCTTCCTCCCTCTCTAATCTGAAATGATACAGGATCTCTTTTGGGGTTCTGAGTGACTTTCCTTAGCCCTTTCATAATTGACTGGCTTAACAGTTGTCTTTTGTATGCCTTGAAGGAGGCAGGTATGTTTCTATGACCTGTTTCTATGACCAATCTTGGAGCTGTGAACCCCACTGAGTATACAACATTATTAGGGATCTACAAGAGCATATTAGGTTTTAAGAAGTCTTATGTAATTGTATAGTTTACATTTATGTTGAAAGGTGCAACGTTTTTATGAGAATACTTTTTATGAGTTATCAGTATACCCACATTGACTCAGTTTGTTTTTTTTTTACAATGAAAACAAATTTATCAGGTATCCTAAGAGTCCCTTTAAGACAAAAAACTTTACTATCTCAGAATGAAATTGTCATAGAATTCACTTACAGTTCTTTTCAAAATACTTAATTACTCAGAATGACAAGGATTTTTAACAAGGCTCAGCAATGCTGATAGATTTTTTGGTAACTGAGTGTAAAAGAGCACCAAGATTTTTAGATTATTTAAACAGTCTTTGACTTGTTACAAGGAGCTAGTGAAAACAGTTTTAGAATACCTTAATTTTAAAGTTTTGACAAATATTTTTATAGCAAGTCATTTGAGCACACAAAATTTTCTTTTGTAAAATCCCTCTTAGACCTTCAACACTTTCTTCTGCTTTCTTACTTTTTAATACCACTGTTACAGGGCAACCCTAGTATAAAATGGATTTGCCTAAGTGGGTCCTTACCTGCGCGCTCGAAAAGCACTTATAATAAGCCCCAACCTCAGGCACACATGACAAATGTTAATAAAGGGTTTTATTTTGCAAAAGAAGGGGAAATAAGTAATGAATAACACAAGGAGAAGAGAGGGATACAAATCCGTAAATAACCTACCAGGTTCTCAGAGCTGGAACCCAACGGCACGCTGAGAGCTGACTCGGAAGAAGAGAGCTCCCAAGGCCCCCATGTCTGGCTTTATACCCAGCCTGGCTGCTTAACTCCACCGTCAGGTCCCAGTGATTCACTCTTGGATGATGACCTTATAGGATTTGTGTTTTTGGGATATTGTTGGTCTGGAGTGGAGGGTTGGAGTCCATAAACCTATTTGTGTAATCCCTTCAGGACTACCTTTCCCCTCTAACACCATTTTAAAGATAACCATCTTATTTTAAATTATTTTCAGGACCTTTAAAATATCTATTTCCAATACATTCTTTTCTGTTTAACACACACACCCTCACCTTACTTGCATTTGTAGTTATTACATCCCAGTTTTTTTTTTTTAAAGATTTTTATTTTATTTTTATGCATACACGAGCTGGGGTACAAGCCAGAGTTGTGGGAGGTGAGAGGATTCACCAGAGGTAGAGTCAGGAGCAGAACAGGCAGATGAACTGAAATACACTGCTGAGGGGAGCAGCGGGTGAGGCAGGAGAGGTCTGCAGCGCCATGTGGGTCCCCTCCCTGGCCAGAGATCGAACTCACACTGCTGTGCTGCTGATGCTTCACAGTGTGACGCTCAACCCACTGTGCAACCAGGGCAGCCCTAAATCCCAGTTTTTAATGTCTAGACGGTAAGACATAATAGCCATTATACTATTACCCCTTTAGACTAGACAACTTATGTACAAACACATCCTTTAATGACCTTAAATTTTAGTTTCCTTACAATAAGGAGTAAAAAGTAAACCTGAAAGTTCAATAATTTTATACAGCTTTAAATGATTAACAAATTCTTATTACTAAACTTAGCAAAACCTTAGTTTTATAAGAGATTTAGTCATTAAATAATGATGAAAAGAACAAACTTTAGATACCATCATAGCTTTAGGTTTTCTTATAATTGGAATTTAAGTTAATTGCTGAGTCGCAACTGTAAAAATACCATATACCAAGTTTGCCTTAGGCAAGCACTAAATAGATTGATAAAAACAAAAAATGATCAGAGACAATACCATATACACTTTCAGTAACTTGTCCACATGGTTTTAGGTGCCACCTTGAGTTTTTTCCTAGAAGAAAGAAGTTAAGCCATTTATTTGGAGGAAACTTTCTTTTCCAAGGGGAAAAAATAAGTAGACTAGTTTTCTGGAAAGAGACCTAATTAAAAGAAGTTCAGATAAAAACCTCAGGAGCAAGTATGTTTGTATTGTTTGTATGTTAGCATAGAGAAGGTTAATCTTTTTTAATAGCGTGAGTTTTCTTTTTTTAAGTAACCACATTGAAACAAAGTATTAGTACTCAATACTAAAAACTTAAGGCATGCATGCTTTAATCCATTAAATTTGGAATTAGTTTTTGTTTGCTACAATTTCAGATTGTGATCTCAAAATTAGGATTTCTATAGGTGTCATTTATAATTAATCCTCTGGAGCCAAGAAGCAAGAACTGACAGAGCGCTCTAGATTTTTCATTTAAAATTTTTGGCAATGTGAACTAATTTTAGGAAATAATTATTTCACCAATATTTGCGAAGACTGAGAAACTAAAGTTCAGTAAATTTTGTAACAACAAAATTTAGTAACAACACCTTTAAATATGTCTTAAATTTGTACCTCTAAGAGTGACTCTTTAAACCTTAGATAGAAGCTAAAATCCTTCCATAGAACAAGTATCTTACTTAACCTAAGGACCAGGACCATAATTTTAAAGTCAAGCAATTTGTACTAACTTTCTTAGATAAAAAATTCTTGAGTGTGTATTTGTAAGTAATTATCCTTTGTTTCTGTTTTGTCTCAGAGACCATTTTTAAGACAAAAGATAATTTTTCTTTTGGAACCATGCATAGGGAGGACAGGAGAGGTAGATTAAGATCTTCTCTTACAGTTTGCTATTTCTAGACTCTTATCAGAAATCTGAGGTTTGGAATTTAGCTCAAAGAAAGTTGTATTTCTACTTTATAGTCTTTATCATATTAATTGTTTTAATAAGAAACAAAACTTTTACAAACCCAATATCAATTTTGAAGTTCTTGCTTAACCCATAGGCACCTTGTATAGCTTGTTAGCAGGTTCAAAGTAACCAGCATTTTTTACCTTAAACAGTGTAGATTCTTAAGTTTCGGAAATTGAATTTTCTACTCTGAGAATGAACCAGAACAGTATCTTGAGGTGGACAAAAGGAGAGTCCAGTTCCCCCACAGCAGAGACATACCAGTGATCTCATCATTGGAGAAAAATCCAGGCAGCTGCTTGCTGAGACCGGAGACGGACTCCCTGGCTCCCTCCTACCCCCCCACACCAGCTGCAGTGGGTCCCTTATCTCAAAAATCCCTAGCACTTTCACCTCTTGCCTTGGCTGTGGCAAATGAGTTTTAGCTGGAGAAGAGTGTTACTGCTAAGAATGCCATTTATGGGCTAGATTTTTACTGGAGCCAGACAATATTCAAGGAAGGAGTATACCTTTTTTTTTTTTTTTAAGAACCTGGGCCAAATTTTAGCTAGTTTTTAAGAATGTGGCTTTGTTACAGGGCAACCCTAATATAAAATGGGCTTGCCTGATTGGTTCCTCACCTGCACATTTGAAAGGCACTTATATCCCCACCTGTAGGCACACAGGAAAAACATTAATAAACAGCTTTATTTACAAAGAAGGAGAAATAAAGTAATGAACAACATAAGAAGAAGAGAGGGATACAAATCTGTAAATATCCTGCCAGACCCTCCAGAACTGGAACCCAACGGCGTGCTGAGAGCTGGCTCTGAAGAGAGCCCCCAAGGCCCACATATCTGGTTTTATACCCAACCTGTCTGCTTAACTCCACCCTCAGGTCCCAGTGATCCACTCCTCCATAATGACCTTATGGGATTTGTGGTTTTGGGATATTGTTGGTTTGTGGTTAGAGTCCATAACCCTATTTGTGTAATCCCTTCATCAGGACCTTTCCCCCTAACAGCTTAAGGGCAAGTCCCAGGGAATTGAGATAGGACATTTTATGATCTCTGTTATCAGACATCAGTGGTTAACTGATATATGGTACTTCATACCTTTCTCAGGTGGTCAATTCCCCTTTCTTGAGATAATATTGTGATCAGATTTGCATACAAAAGATGAATTGTTTCCTTTTTAAGGATTCAGGGTCAAAGGGATCCCAATTCTTCAGAATACTGAAGAGTCTACAGTACTCTACAGAATACACTCTCCTGAGATATGTGCCCTTTTGCAAGGCTGACAAGGAAGCTCCCATCTGCAAAACCTGAGGTGTCCCTCCATTTAATGAAGGCAGGTGACCAGCACCAGCTTCTTTTTCCATGGGCATCCCTCCATCCCACCTTGGAGCTCTAACTGTGACTGATAAACAGTCTCCTGACATAGAGTCTGCTGGAATTAATCATTCCCTTACCAGCATGACTTGATAACAGTCCACCTACTGTCTCCCATCCAAAAGAAGGCAAGGGGTTCCAGACTTTATGGGACCCTACCGGTGACACCTCCCCAGTCTCTTTGGAAAGGGTAGCCATTCCAGGCACCTAATGAGCTTATGATAAGCCACTCTCCTCATCTGATGGAAATAGTCCTTGAATACCCATAAAGAGTAAAGACCGAACACAAGCCACAGATTGGGTCCTGGGGCCTAATTTCCAATGATGCCCATTTACCAAACAACAATATAATTTTCAGAGTCGTAGCCCTGGAACTGGCAGTAATGCAGGGCCTGATATTTACTTATCTTACACTCTCTTTTGGAAAACTGCCATGAACAATTTCACTATCCCAAAGCTGTAGTCAATCAGCTGGACCTAGGAATTGAGGCAAACCTACTACATACATCCCTATCATCATATGAACCCAACCTCATCGGCCTGTGCCAACTGGCAGAGTCAAAGCAGACACCAGGGAAAGACTCCCGAGGTTTTTATAAGAACATTTTTACCTTATAACTTGTAAGTTGCCTTAATAGAAGCTGAAAGAAGTCTGCCCTGTAGAGAGAGGATCAAAAAGGTCCTTATTTTCCCTAGATAGTCTTGTCTCTGTGACTCTCGCCCAGGTGCCGGCCCAGTAGAATGCCTCATCTGTGCTATCAGATCCCCTGGATGACCACAGTCCCAAGGACCACAGCTTGGTCATTCTGAGGACCCTCAGAGTCCAAAGATGATAGAGAAAGTGAGGAATCAGTGACCAGAGAATCCCGACATTCCCACTCAACAAATGGGGGATCAGGAAGCCTTGCTAGCTTGTTACAGGGCAACCCTAATATAAAATGGGTTTCCCTGACTGGGTCCTCACCCGCGCGTGCAGAAGGCTTTCTTAATAAGCCCCAAATGCAGGCACACATGACAAAAGTTAATAAAGGGTTTTATTTTACAAAAGAAGGGGCATAAAGTAGAAATAACACCAAAAGAAAGAAAGGGATACAAATATGTAAATATCCTACCAGATCTTCCAAGCTGGAATGCAATTGGTGCATTGAGAGCTGGCTCTGAATCAAGTGAGATAGCTCCAAAGGAAGGGAGAGCCCAAGGCTCACCTCTCTGGTTTTATAGCCAGCCTGGCTGCTTGACTCCACCCTCAGGTCCCAGTGATCCACTCTTCGATAATCATATCGGACTTGTGGTTCTGGAACACTGGTGGCCTGGAGTGGGGGTTGGGGTATATAAACCTATTTGTGTAATCCATTCAGTATTACCTTTCCCCCTAACAATACTACACTGTTTTAATTACTGTAACTTTATCATATAGTTTAAAATCAGGGTGCACCATGCCTTTATCTTTGTTCCTGTTTCTCAAGATTGTTTTTGCTATTTGGGATATTTTGTGGTTTCATAAAATTTAAGATTGTTCTATTTCTGTGAAAAATACCATCAGAATTTCAATATAGATTGCATCGAATCTATAGAATGTCCTGGGTAATATGGACATTTTAACAATATTATTTCTTTCGATCCATGAACAGGGAATATCTTTCCATTTTGTTGTGTTCTTTAATTTCTTACATCAATGGCTTACAGTTTTCATTGACTAGGTATTTACTCACCTATTTAAGTAATTCATCCCTAGATATTTTATTCTTTTTAATAATCATCAATGGACTTGCTTTCTTAATTTTTCTTTCTGATAATTTGTTGTTGGTATAGAAATAGAACACTTTTTTATATTGAGTTTGTATCCTGCAACTTTACTAATTTTGTGTGTTAGTTCTAATGGTTTTGGGGTGAAATCTCTAGTTTTTGTTTTTTAACTATAAAACAGTTAACTTTTTAACTATAAAAAATTTTTCATTCACAAAAAGTTCTTTTTTTCCAGTAGAATATCATTTCTTTTTCTTGTCTAATTGCTCTGACTAGGGCTTTCAGTAATATGTTGTTGTTTAAAAGTGGCAAGAGTGGAAGGGCATCTTGTCTTGCTCCTGATATTAGAGGAAAGACATTTATCATTTCACTGTGGAGTGTAATGTTAACTCTGGACTTATCATCTATTATGTTGAGTTGTGTTCACTCTATATTCACTTTTGAGGCCCTTTATCATCAATGGATATTGAATGTCCTCAAATGCTTTTTCTGCTTCTACTGAGAGAATCTTGTGTTTTCTATGCATTACTTTATGAACTTTGTATAGCATGTTGGTTGTTTTGAGAATAATGAATCATCTTCTGGACAATGCATCGCCATGGGGCAGGAGTGGAGAGTTTGCTAGCTCTAGCAAGATAGGGAAGCACTGACATGGTGCCCTCCAGCTTTGACTCTAATAAGGGGAGTGTAAACACAAAAGTGGTACCTACCTGTATCTTCATCTCTGTCTCCTGGAAGACTGAGAATAACTAATGCATCTCTTTCATATATGATTTAGGTGCTTTTCAAGTTGCGACTTTTTCTAGGTCCCATGGTGAGTGAATTTGCAAGCTTGCCTTTTAAGAGCAAACTTTGGACCTCTTGAGTTTCCTGGTTGCAAGCCCTCACGGGGAACCTGTCTCTCCAATGCAGATCCCAAGGGTTGGGATATTGACTTCTAAAGAGAAGTTCCTTATTTGTGAACTCCCTCCTGATTGTGGGCTATTTGTTAGTGGTGGAGTTTCTTGTGAGACAGTGTCTCTGCCCCTCCTACTCATTTCACTGTGATCCTTTTGTCCTTGTGGAGGAGTTATTCAGTTCATTTTTAGATATGTTTTAGGAAGAATTGTTCCATAAATAACTGCATATTTGCTGTGTCCATGGGAAGATGTGAGCCTTGGCTCTTTCTATACTGCTATCTTGAACTCCCTCCTTTCCTGGTGTATTTTAAATTAAATCCCAGACATGGTGTTGCCTCTAAACATTTCAGGATCTACACCTGGATTGTGAGAAGGCGTTGTTCTTTTGGTAGGTGTCCTGCTCACTCTATCTACTGCATACCCATGAGAGACAAATAAAATGATAAATTAACAGAAAAAAACAAGTTCCAGCTAGGAGAGAAGGTCATGTTGTAACAGGGTGGTCCCCAGGAAAGAGGGAAGTTCCAGAATCCTGGTTCCACCCTAAGCAGGTGGAGCTGAGCAGGGATAAGAAGATGTTGGGGAGAGGAGAGAAGAGGACCGAAGGAAGGGAGGAAGAAGGAAGTAGGATGGAGAGCAGCAAGGAGATCTAGAAGAGGCATGTGGAGTAGAGGGACATGTGAAGAAACTGTGCTTGCTTTTTGGTCTTGGACTGGTTGGAACAGATGTGGGTGAGAGATCCGTGGGAAGCTTAATAATGGCAGCTTTCATCTTGATTTTGATTTTGCTCTTTTCCTCCCAGATTTGTCTGATTCTTTCTGACCCTTTTCTATGGGTCTCCACTGAAAGGTGTTTTAGGCTTGGGGCAGGCTTTTGGGCCTTGCTTTGGGCCAATTCTATTTGGCTGGACTTTTACCCTCAAGGAGAATTGTAACTTTGGATGCTTAACTTAGTAACTATGTTCTTTGTCCTTTCTGTGTTGTTCCCCAATTGTATTAAAGTTGCTTTCCATTAAAGGTCTTATATGTTTGTCTTAATACAGCTGATGGCAGAACCCATTTAGAGAGGGCAGGTTTGGGGGTTCTGGGGTGCCCCTCTCCCTGCCCCGTCTCTCACCACATCTGTTCCAACCAGTCCAAGACCAAAAAGCAAGCAGTTTCTTCACATCTCTCTGCTCCACATGCTTCCTCCAAAACTCCTTGCTGCTCTTCATCCTGCTTCCTTCTTCCTCCCTTCCTTCTGTCCTTCCATCCTCCTTTCTCCTCTCCAACATCTTCTTATCCATGCTCAGCTCCACCCACTTAGGGCTGAACCGGAATTCTGGAACTTCTCCCCCTTCCCCACCCCATTACAATACCACTCGTAAGAAGAAATTTTCCTGTATCTTAAGGGGGATAGTTCATGTGGATTACTAGGCATCCTAAACAAAATGCAGGTCCAGGGGGGCCTCTCCCTATAGTGTTAAGCTCTTCCCAGGGGTTAACCGTCTCACCGCTGGACAAGGGCGTGATACCCACAGACAGGCCATACCACTGCAGGACAGCATTTTCTGTATAACAACCAGCAAGAGAGTGGTGGTCACAGGTTAAGAATCATTCTCATCTCTAGCCATTCAGGGGCTTAAAGACTTCAGGATGCTACAGGCCCAGTGGCCATCAGGGTTTGTTCTTTCTTAAAACTGTATTTTCTCATTTTCCAATAATGAGGGAATGTCAAAAAGGCTTAAAAGTGACATCTCCAGGGATCAAAAGCCATTTCCATGCGTTTGTATTAAAACCCACCAAGAAACACCAGAGCTCGCTTTGTGTGATCTGTTAATTCAGTTTTGAACAACAGGCAAACTCCCATGCCTCTCAGAACATCTGAGAGCATATTTATTTTTCAGCTACCACCAGTTGATTTTAAACCAATTTAGTATCAGCAACATTATACATACATAAATGAAATTATGAAGCCTAAGTGAAATCATTCCTGTGACTGTTCTTATATCATTATCACAGAATGCTGTTTTCCTTTTGAAGTCACTGGAGTTTATCTGTCCTGAAATTTTGGTATTTTTCTCACTGTTTCACTCATATTGATATTTCTAGAAGTAGAGGTCTAGAAACTTCTAGAAACTCTTAGGACTCCTGATTGAAACTAAAGGCATATTCTGCATTGGAACTGAGTTATGAATGGCAAAGTGACTAGAAACTGAATTGCAGCTTTTTTTTTTTTAAGATTTATTTATTTATGCAAACACCAGCTGGGGCACAAGGCAGAGACATGGTTGGTGAGAGGATTCACCAGAGACAGAGTGGGGAGCAGAACAGGCAGATGGACTGAAATACACTGCTGAGGGGGGGAGCAGCTGGCAAGGCAGGAGAGGTCTTCTGCGCCATGTGGGTCCCCTCCCTGGCCGGGGATCCAACTTGGGCGCTGCTATGTGGGGGATGCTTCACAGTATGGCATTCAAATGTGTAAAATAGATGTATCATGCCAATAATTTATAACATTGTTTCAATAGGAATGTGTGTGTTCCAAGATCCAAATCATTGATTTATAAGCTTGTAGCTTGATGCTTTCATAAGTTGCCGCCTTCGGTAATGTTTATCACGGACAATTATTATACTTCCTCATCTAATAGTAACAATTATAGCTTATATAGCTGTTAATAACTGAAGGCTGATTCTGTCAGACATCACTTTCAAAGCATGGTATGTGAACGTCTTTCACAAGAGAAGGTAGTTTTTATTCTTTTTAATGGAATAATCTAGGGCACCTTGTGTAAGTAACTTCCTGAGGAAGTAGGTGATAGATTCAGGTGGTCTGGGAAACATCCTTGCAATAATCTCTGATTTTATTCATATATGAAGTGTGTTTGTTTATCCCTTCACAGAGGAAACCATAACCTGTCACTTGTCTTAGAACGTATAAGAGGCCTATAATACACTTTAATTTTTTAAATCCTGTTGTTCTAAGAGAATACTATACTCCTATTCTGGTTTGCAGTGCTGGAATATCTCAATATTTACCCTATATAGTTTCTTCCATTTGACGCCTAATATTTTAGGCAACTATTTCCATAGTGCCTTCGACCCCAGCTACGATTACTATTCAGACAAATTTATGATGCATCAGAATTAAATATATAGATTTATGTGAAAGTCTATAAAGAAAATTACAATTAGAAAAAAAATTCAACCACTACTGAATTGATTTCCAACCAATCCAGTGTCAGCAACAGATGTTCACATTATTTTTGTTAATGTACAGCTAGTATATATGTTTATAACTGTAAGAAAAGTCTTTTTTTAAAAGATTTATTTATGCCTCCAAGAGCTGGGATACAGTACAGGCCAGAGGTGAGAGGATTCACCAGAGACAGAGTGGGAAGAAGAACAGGCAGATGGACTGAAATACACTGCTGAGGGGAGCAGCGGGAGAGGCAGGAGAGGTCTGCTGCGCCATGTGGGTCCCTTCTCTAGCCGGGGATCGAACTCGCACTTCTGTGCGGCTTCTATGCTTCACAGTGCTGCACTCACCAGGGAGGTCCCAGAAAAATCCTTTTATGAAATGGCAAAATATAAAATTTGAATATATTTTAATTTAAAAGTATTACTAAAAGACATGGAACACTTACTATAATCAATAATAAAAACATCCTTTAGGGAAAAAATGAAAATTTCTTCCACCACTAACATTGATCTGCTCAGTGTTCTTTGAATTAGGGCAAACTTCTTCCAGGTGGTTACTTTAAAACATGACTGAGTACATGCTGGCTTGTGAACTAATATACATAAGGAAGCAAATTTGTGTAATTAGATGTGGCAGTAATCTGCATTATGAATTGCATTTTATTTGCCTGGTTTGGTTTGATGGTACCAAAGGCTGATTGATGGATTCCAGAGTAATATGTTAACTTCCCTGGTTAATGGAAGGAGTGCTTTGATGAGTCACTTTTCCTGGCTGGCTAGAGATTGTAGTGAGACTGTTGTGTGTTGTTCACAGTTCTGGGGTTCACTCCTGGACCTTGGCCTTCCCTACTCAGCAGATCTGATTTTATCTCTGCGAACAAAGTGGTCAATGCAGGTCTTCTGGGTAATAAATTAGGCCCTGGAAAATGCTAAGTGGGGATCACTCTAATAGGTTCAAATTACATTTAGTATGTTACAGTTGACACATAACAGGACTTTTGTTTTTCAACTAAAAAAAGCCATAAATGCATGATGAAAAAGATTCAGATTCAGACTATGACAGGAATAGAAAGCCTTATGGTTATCTTTATTTTCTCTTAAAATGAATTATGCTACCAATATAGTCTCATCATTATTAAAAGAACAAAATGAAACAAAACTCTTTCAAAATTTTGGTTGGCAAAGAAGCCAAATATTTTTATGAAACTTAATAGATAGTCCCTGGAGATTTTTATGGTTTTGGGACTATATAGATTTTGCTTGCTGATTGCATAAATATTTTCAGCTTCTTGAGTAAGTAAATGCTTTTCTATATTTGGTTTGATGTTTGGAGTGGCTTTCTGTTATTCTTAATTCTAATATCAGACACTGAGGCTTTTCCACAGTATTTGTTTGGTTTTGTGTTTTTCATGACTTACCGTGAACTTTCTTGGATGAATTCCATACGCTTGATTGGCTTGAGACTTGCCAGTTAGACAGATCTTTGTTTATTATGGTTTTTTTTTTCCATAAGTAAGCATTAAAAAAGTTTTGTGAAGGAAACTGTCAAACCTACACAGAATGAGGGAGAATAGTATGCCCATCAGCGAGCTTTGAAGTCATTGACATTAAATAATGTATACATTAAATCCAGACACTGGACTGGTTGAAAACTAGGAAAAAAGGTACACACTCAGATAAACATTAAGTAATGTATAGCTTTCTGATAAGAGGGGTGAGGAATGTATGTGTAGCATGTTTAAACACAATAATACTGTGTTGTATGTTTAGAAATTGCTGAAAGAATAAATCTTTTTTGGGGGACTCTTTTTTACTTTATATATATATACACACATATGTATGTATATATATTACATCATTGTTCATTTTTGCACTATTTTCTTTCTTGTTTCAGGTGTAGTGCCCATAAAATTCCCACCACCAAGTCTGTGAACCATCACCATAGTCTCTTGTGCTCTTCCCATGTGTTTTAATCCCACTCACTCCTCCCCCCTGCTGAATGTCTCTGATTTATAGTTTCCTGCTAGTTTTGTCTTTCCTCCTCTCCCTATCATCCCTTATTTGGTTCCCTATATTCTTTCTATAAGGGAAACCATCAATATTTTTCTTTTTTGTTCTGACTTATTTCAATGAGCATAGTCCCTTCCACCTCCAACCATGTTGCTGCAAATGGTGGAGTCTATCTTTTTTGATTGCTGAGTAGTATCCCATTGTATACCGCATTGTTTACCAATAATATACCACATCTTCTTGAGCCAGACATCTGTAAAAGAATAAATCTTAAAGTTCTCAACACAAGAAAAATATTGGTAGGGGTTATTACCTAGACTTAATTGTAATCATTTCATAACACATACATATATCAAACCATTTTGTACACCTGAACCTCACATACTGTTCTATGTAAATTATATTTACATACATACATACATAGAACAGTATTAATTAAACAAAGATAAAAAAATGCAATGGGCAAAGTGTACTTGTGAAACTATGCATTAGAGTATGACAAGGTTTTACTGTTGGAGGAGAGATTCTATTCTTATTGGTTTAAAAATGTTGAATGATAAACTTAAAGTTTTAAATATAGAGTTAACTAAAAAAATATTGCTTACTGGAAAGTGAATAGAATTTATATTGCATCACTATATATTCAACATACGTATAATTTTGAGTTATCTTAAAATCAATTTTGGGTGTAGGCAAGGAACAAATCATGAATAGGATATTCCTTAAAACCTCTACCTGTCATTTCTAAAGGATTAATTTAATTTTCTCAGCTGGGTATTATGTGCATAAACCATCTTAAACTTCTCAGTCTACTCATCTACTTTATCACATTATTGCTTTATGAATAGCAAATACTAGCTTATGTCCTAAACATTTGCAAATTTTGGAAAACCTTTTATGAACTTAGTCTTGTCAAAATGATTGATTTCAATTATATAATCAATAAAAATTAATAATCTGATATTATTTATCAAAAGTAAGTCCAATGCTGATTTTGTGAATATAAGTGATTAGAGTTTTAATGACAGCCACTGCATTAAGTCTGTCTTGCCACCTGCAGAGTTCTAAACAATGCTATTAAAACATCAGCTTGGGGTCTCCCTGGTGGCACAGTGGGTTAAGCACTATGAAGTGCACTATGAAGCAATCCACAGCCACTGCAGTATGAGTTTGGTCCCTGCTGCTGGCCAGGGAGGGGACCTACATGGCGCAGCAGACCTCTCCTGCCTGACCCACTGCTCCCCTCAGCAGTGTGTTTCAGTTAATCTGCTCCCCACTCTCTCTCTAGTAGATCCTCTCACCCCCACCACACTTCTGACCTGTACCCCAGTTCTTATATGCATAAATAAATAATCTTAAAAAAAATAAAATATCAGCTTGAACTTTCGAGGAAGTTAAAACAAATAATACCCATTTTGTAAAATGAACCTGAGGTTCAGGGAGGAAATAAAATTTATCCAGTGTTATCTGACTGCTGTCGCCTAGGATTAACAAAATCATGTGCTAAGAGCTTTAGTTGGTAAGATCATTATATTTAAACTGCAGTATTGTTAATTTAACCATTAGTTTTCTTGCTTTTTTGATGATAGGCTACTGAATTCAACCAATGGAAGAATGTTCTATTTATCATACAGTTTCTTCTTTCCTGTTTCATGGGGTAAGAAACCATAGATAAGAACCTGCAAGTCTTGGTCTGTGGTGTCCCTTCATAAGTCAAATCTCTGTGCTTCTCTTTCTCTGGCAAATAGTTCAGCAGCAGAGGGTGGAGTCAGGACACCTGGGAAAGTAGCCTGAATGACTGAGAGGGAGGACGACACCCACCCTCCTCCCTCCCTCCCTCCCTCCCTCCC
>JAGFMF010012016.1:136104-150630 GCA_019455555.1 Galemys pyrenaicus | reverse complement strand
TCCCTCCCTCCCTCTCTCTCTCTCTGCCTCCCTCTTTTCTTCCTTACTTTTAAAATTTTATTTATATATTTTTGACATCAATTGTGGTCCTCATGGAATTCCCACCACCATTTTACCAGTGCACTATCACCTCAGTCCCTTGTGCTCTTTCTGCCCTCAACCATTTCCCTCCCCTCTCCACATGAAGTGTCCCTGCTTTGTCCTTGTCTTTTTGTTTTTGTTGTGTTTTAATTATTATTATTATTATTATTCTTTTCCTTGGTTGCTTATTTGGTTACCTTATATTCCTTCTAGGGGTGAAACCATCAGATATTTTTCTTCTATCTTCTGACTTATTTCACTGAGCATAATCCCTTCTACCTCCATGCATGTTTCTATGAATAACTCTAGTTTATCTTTTATGATTGCTGAATAGTATTCCACTGTGTATATGTACCACATCTTCTTGATCCAGTCATCTATTTTTGGGCATTGAGGTTGTTTCCAAGTCTTACCTATTGTAAAGAGTGCTGCTATAAACATAGGGGTGCAGGTATTCTTTTGAATCAGTGTATTTGTGTCTTTTGGGTATATTCCTAGGAATGGGATTGCTGGATCATATGGGAGTTCCATTTTTAGTAGTTTGAGGAACCTTGACACTGCTTTCCATAATGGTTGGGCCAGCTTGCATTCCCACCAGCACTGTAGTAGAGTTCCTTTTTCTCCACATCCTCGCCAACATTTGTTGTTGCTACATGATCATATCAATAGATGCTGAGAAAGCATTCGATAAAGTTCAGCACCCATTTAAGATGAAGGCCCTCGAAATTCTCAGGATAGAAGGATCATATCTTAACATAATAAAGGCCATATGTGACAAACACATAGCCAATATCATTCTCAATGGTGAAAAGCTAAAAGCCTTTCCCCTAAGATCTGGAACAAGACAAGGATGCCCTCCCTCACTACTGTTCTTCAATACAATACTGGAAGTTCTAGACAGAGCAATAAGACAAGAAAAAAGTACAAGGAATACAAATAGGGAAAGAAGAAGTAAAACTATCACTGTTTGCAGAAGATATGATAATATACACAGATAATCCCAAAAACTCTACTGAAAATCTAATCAAACTAATCAGCCAGTTTAGCAAAGTAGCAGGATACAAAATCAACACACCAAAACCAGTAGCCTTCCTATATACAAACAACCAATCTGAAGAAGAAATCAAGAAAATCACCCCTTTTATAATTGACACAAAACATATATTGGAAATAATTCTAACAAAAGAGGTGAAGGGGACCTCTACAAAGAAAATTATAAAACACTACTAAAAGAAATAGAAGACACAAAGAAATGGAAAGACATCTCTTGCTCATGGATTGAAAGAATTAACATCATCAAAATAGCTATCCTACCAAAAGCAATGTACAGATTCAATACTATTCCAATAAAAATTTCAATGACATTCTTCAAAGAAATAGAAAAAAAATGTTGATGAAATTCATATGGAGACACAAAAAACCTCGAATAGCCAAAGCTTTCCTAACTGAAAAAAAGGGAAGTGGAGGGATCACACTTCCGGACTTCAAACTTTACTACAAAGCCACAGTCATAAAAACGGCATGCATGGTACTGGAACAAAAACAGACACATAGACCAATGGAATAGAATAGAAAGCCCAGAAACAAACCCACAAGCTTATGAACAACTAATCTTTGACAAAGGAACAAAGAATATGCAATGGAATGAAGACAGCTTGTTCAATAAGTGGTGCTGGGGAAAATGGACTGCTACATGCAAAAGACTGAAACTAGAATACTACCTTTCACCATGCACAAAAATCAACTCAAAATGGATTGAAGACTTAGACATAAGACCTGAAACCATAAAATATATTGAAGAAAAAGTAGGCAAAACCCTACATGACATACACATCAATAACATCTTCAGAGACACAACACCTAAAGCAAAGATAGTGAAGGAAAAGATAAATAGCTGGGACTACATCAAACTTAAAAGCTTCTGTACAGCAAAGGACACGCTAACCAAAACAAAGCAATACCCCACCGACTGGGAGAAAATCTTTGTACACAACACTACTGACAAGGGACTTATCACACAGATCCACAAAGAGCAGACCAGACTAAACAAAAACAAAGTAAATCATTCAGTCAAAAAATGGGCAGAAGAGATAAAAAGACATTTCTCCAAAGAGGAAATGCAAATGGCTAACTAGCACATGAAAAAATGCTCAACATCCCTTGTAATCAGAGAAATGTAAGTCAAAACCACTATTGTATTGTATTGTATTGTAAGTCAAACGCACACTAGTGAGACTGGCACATAACTTTCTTTCTTTTTAAAGAAAGACTTTATTTATTTTTGTGTAGAAGAACTGGGGTGTAGGCCAGAGATGCAGGGCTGAGAGGATTCACCAGAGACAGAGTGGGGAGCAGAACAGGTAGATCTACTGAAATACACTGTTGAGGGGAGCAGCGGGGAGACAGGAATGGTCTGCTGCACCATGGGGGTCACCTCCCTGGCTGCTGCAGAGGGCTGTCTGGCTGTTGTAGTGTTAAGCCTGACACTTAACCCCTAGGCCACCAGGGAGGCCCAAAACACTTTTGTTGCTGTTCACATTTACTTCAAAGTAAACGTTGCATTGATTTGTGGAAGTAGGTCTTTAAGTTAGATGATGTATCAGGTAAGTACTATGGTGATTGTCTTTGTCACAATGTCCCAAACTTTCCAAGATCCCCACCTCACACAAATATATATAAATGACACCCATTTTCTGTATCTGGGCCTACTGTGTTTGGGAAGTTTCTGGAGAGGTTTTCTGGCCAACATTTTGACCAAGAAACTGACCTCTCAAAAATTTCCTTGGGTGTGTCTTCCTGTTGAGAAGCCATGCAGTTTGTGTCTTTTTAAAAAATCTTCCCAACACTTGAAAATTCATCATATATGCAAGTAGGAGTTAGTCTAAACAGTGCAGAGTGCCCTCCACTGAGCAGCCCCCACTCTGCAGGTGAGATCTGTGGGGGTCTCTGAGGGCCCTTGCTGAGCTGGGCTCCTGTGGACACAGTGCCTGTGCCTCATCCTACACTGAAAAGGCCTTTGAATTACTGCCTCAGGGAATTACTTATCAAAAGATTTTCCTGAGGGCCTCCCTGGTGGCCTAGGGGTTAAGTCTCAGGCTATTACCACCATGGCCTGAGCTGGATCTCCAGCCAGGGAGGGGACCCCCATGGCGCAGCAGACCTCTCCTGTCTCCCCACTGCTCCCCTCAGCAGTGTATTTCAGTCAATATGCCTGTTCTGCTCCCCAGTCTGTCTCTGGTAAATCCTCTCAACCCCTGCACCTCTGACTTACATCCCACTGCTTTTATGCAAAAAAAAAAAAAAAAGATTTCCTTGAGAAGGAAGATGAATTTCCCCATATTTTTTGTTATTAATAAAGTAGAACTCCTGCTCTCTTTGAGGAACGCTCTCTTTGAGGAACGCTCTTCAAGTCTTGAACTTGATTTTAAATGCACTGGTGTCGTCAGGCTCATTGAAAATACTATATCTCTCTTCCGTTCAATAATTTTTTCTTTAGTTGTATCTCATTTAACCTCTTTAACTTGGTGGTTTGTGTTTGATTTTTAGCAGTTTCTATTTTATTAGTAAAAGTCCTGTAGTTTTCTACCCAAATTTATCTGTTGATTCCTAATGCTCTCTCACTGGGGATCTTTTTTACTGTGGTTGTTTTATTTATTTATTTTTTTAATGATACACACGGTGATTTTGTATTTTGTCTCTGATGATTCTATTTAATGTTGCTTTTAAGAATCTAGATATATAGTTTGTGTCTAACAGGTAATTTGTGACTGTCATTTTTGCTTGCTTCCCTGTGACCTCTGTGAGCATATTGCTTAATCTTAATAGTCCTGAGGGCTGGAATCGGGAACTTGAGATTTGTCCTACGGGGACAAATTGTTTTTGCTCCTGCTGGTCTGTAGGCATTGCCTCAACATGGACTGCCCATGGACTGCCCAGGGACTCTGTGCTGCAATGTCCCGCCCCTCCCTTCCTGGAGCTGGTCCCAAGGGGCTTTTCCTCGTCACCAAGGCAACATTGGTCTTTTTTTTTTTTTAACTTTTAATCGTGTTCACATTTTTTAAAAAAAAAGATTTATTTATTTATGCCTACAAGCACTGGGGTACAGGCCAGAGGTGTGGAGGGTGAGAGGATCCACCAGAGACAGAGTGGGGAACAGAACAGGCAGATTAACCGAAACACACTGCCAAGGGGAGCGGCAGCGGGAGAGGCAGGAGAGGCCTGTGGCACCATGTGGATGTGGCTGCAGGGATAGAACTCGTGTTGCAGTGGCTGCAGCTGCTTCATAGTATGTTGTTTGACCCATTGCGCCACCAGGGAGGCCCCTAGTTGTGTTAATCTTTATTGAGGTAACACTGGTCTACAACATATATATGATTTAGGGCATAGGTTTACAATTCAAATACATGTTTTACACCACAGCCTACACCAAACATCATTAATTCTTCACCATAATCCACTGGACCCCTCCTCACTTTGTAACACACCCTTTGCCCATCTCATTTCTGCAGTCAGATTTTTGTTTTGCTTCAGTTTTGTCTGTTCTTTTGTTTCCCTACCTTCCACACATGGGAAAAATCATGTGATATTTATCTTTCTCCTTTCGATGTATTTCCCTCAGCACAATCCCTTCTAGTTTGATCTATGTTGTCATAAATGGCAAAATTTCATCTTTATATTGCTGAGTAGTATTCCATTGTGTAAATATGCAGCATCTTCTTAATCCTCTTACCCACTTTTGGGTACTTAGGTTGTTTCCGTAACTTGCCTAGAGTAATAGTGCTTCAGTGAACATAGCAGGGCACATCAAATTTTCCCTGCTTGCAGGATAAAAGATGTCTCATTCTTTAAACCTGCACTGATGTTGCTGAGATGCAGTGTCCAGGAGAAAACAGGATTCTACAGATTGTGGCAGGATCATTGAAGAGCACGAATATTCTCATTATTTTCCTACAAATCAAAGAGTACAACCTAAAATTGGTGCCTCGGGAAGATGGACCATATTTATCTAGTGGTTTTGGTATCCCTGGAACACCAGCAGTGACTTGCATAAGAGCAGATTCTTACCAATGATGGGCAAATGAGATTACTTAAAATTTGTTAAAATTTGGAATTATAAGTGAATAATGTGCTTGGGTTGTGGTTGTTGGAGGAAGTATAAAAGTAACCCTTTATTTTGACTATTTGTGCCATAGGTCTTTATATGCTCTTGCATGGAGTGGCAATTAGCAACAAGTTATAAATGAGGTCATTTGCGTTCTTTTGTGATTGTCACAGCATGCCACACAACCTTGGGTCATTTGGTTTTTAGGTTATTTTCAGAAGCAGGGAGCAATCTTTGAGCAGGGGTTCTGGTCCAGGGGTTTCCACCTGAGTGTCTCCATCCCTTTGGGCCCTTGCAAGCCAAGACAGGCAGTTGGAATGTTGTCTAAATATATCTATATGTGTGCTATTATTTTTCTAATGTTCATATATATGATTTTAAAATGTAGAATGGCAAAAAGTTGACAAAGAATTCAGCAATGTTTTAAATATTGTTACATTTTATTAATCCACAGATGTTAAATTACTCTCACGGGGAAGTTGACATTTAAAAAAATATATTTATGCATACAAGGACTGGCATATGCAGCCAGAGGTGCTGGGGTAGTTGGTGAGAGGATTCACTAGAAACAGAATGGGGAGCAGAACAGGCAGACTGAAATACATTGCTGAGGGGAGCAGCGAGGAGACAGGAGAGATCTTCTGCACCATGTGGGTCACCTCCCTGGCTGGGGATGGAACTCATGCCGCAGTGGCTGCAGACAGCCTCCTAGTGCTCAGACTTAACGCCTTGTGCCACCAGGGAGGGCCCCAGGTTGACATTTTTGGTGTTAAAAGTGATGTAGTTTCTCTTATATTGAGTCAGTGGAGGATCTTTTAGTTCTTTGGTCCTTGCTAAAGGATTTCCTAGTAATGTATTTGCATGTAGAAATAGGCAGTGTTTTTGAAAAAAACTGTTGTACACTGTGATCCTGTTGGTTTTGTCTTCACCCTCTCTGGGGACACCAAGTGGTGATATAAAGAAGTGCAGCCTTCCTGTCTGAACAGAAAGTGTCTGTTCTGTTACTAACACCCCATCTGTCACTAAGGAAGACGGATGCTATCACACTTCTCTAGGATGCTGAGGAGGGTAGCTCCTCCTGTCACTCAGCCCAATTGGTGAATGAGTGTCCTGCTTGTCCATACTGGTGGTTGGGGATACTGGGATTCTAGGGTGCCTTCTAATTCCGAATGTAAACCAAGGTGATATTTACTAAAATAGGAGGCTGAAAATATTGCATGTTTAGGACTCTGGAGTTGGATTCCTGAGCAAAACACAAAAAAAGTCGTGTTTGCTTTGGGTTTAAGGATGCATTCGAGTTTAAGAAGCTGCAGGAAGTTTTTCTGTGTCCCCTGATTGGGTTGGGCTCCTTCCCTGAATTGTCACCTCTGTTGTTTGATTAGACCTTGAGCTCTCCCAGGACAGATGCTGTGGCTTATGTGTCTGTGAGCCAGCGTGAGTGGAGCAGGCACTCAGTAACACGAGGCTGAGCTTTTAACATCTTTTTATTTTATGCATGAATGGATTTATTTACAATGCCCCAGGACTCTACATTAATGTTGCATTTATTTAAATTGTGATCCTTTAAAACTTAGATTTTTTCACTTTTAGGAGGAATATAAGGGAGCCAAATAAGGGATCAAGGAAAAGAACAATAAAAGTACAAAAAATCAAATCACAACACAACAAAAACAAATAGACAAAGACAAATCAGAGGCACTTTGTGGAGGAGGGGAGGGGGTGGGACTGGGATGAGGGCAGGAAGACCCCAAGGGACTGAGGTGATGGTGCACTGGTGAAATGGTGGTGGGAATTCCATGGGGGACTACAATTGATGTCAATATATATATAAAGAAAGAAAAAAATGAGATAATAAAAAAACCTTAGCTTTTTCTTAAACCTTTAAGTTTATTGTATAAATACTGTTGCTCTATAAAGTTTGTATATACATAAAAACATTGATTTTCAAAATTGGATTAATGGTTTATTAACTTCAGTTTAACTGATTAAGATCTCCTAATTTACTGTCAATTAGTCCCATTTACAAGTGAATTTAAGTGTTTCAAACATTTTAAACTCTTATATGTAAATGTGAGTTACATAATTTTTTCACCAGGAACTTTAAGCTGTAATAAGGCTCCAGCAAAGTAAAAAACTTGACTGCTTTATCCACCTATTCAGCTCTTTGAAATCTCATAAGCCAAACATGGAAATGCAGTAAATCAGCTTCTTCGAAATGTTCAAGTACTGTGTACAGTCTCATTTAGATTCTCTTAATAATTTCAAGTGAAAATTGCAAGTCTAATATCAATTACACAATTCAAATTGCATATGATTTAAATCATAAAGACAAGATTTCCCCCCGACTTGTCAAATTGTTATCACCTTAATAACAAAGACATTTTAAAGACTATAAAACTTGAATTAAGTTTATTCTTCAACCTAATGCAAAAGTTTGATGCACTTTATCTCCCATTTTTTTACCATCTCTGGTAATAAAACAATGTGTTGAAGATTGTCCTGACACTGTTACTAACAATCATAGATTTGGGCCTGGCCTGGCGCCTGGGCAGTGAACCCACAGCCACAGGACCTTCTTAGAATCTGGTTCCCTCTGTTTTGTCCATGGGGATCCAACAGGCTTATACCTTTAACTGAGATTTAGCTTTGAAGTCTGTGCATCTGATGCTTTCTCTGTGTCTCACCAACTCCATTTTAACCAGTTTTGATTGTAATTTGGTTCAACACCTAATCACCTGATTTGGGTGGGTATACCTTTGCACCCTACTTCAATTGGGATTACCTTTCTTTACTTCTTGATTGAACTGTGAATGCATTTCCTTACTTTGGATTGAACATATTCTTTGAATATGCATTTTCTTGTCTGGGCCTTGGTCACAATTCTGCAGTGCTTTTATTGACAAGTGTCAGTGCTCACTGGTCAGTGTGGAATGCCCATCAAGTGCCTGAGGAACTTTGGTGTCTGGTACAGGGGTTTTATTGCCACATAGAATCCCAATTTCAATCCAGAGCAATGGCTCAGCTACTTTTACCTTCTGGTCCCTTCTGGTCAGAGCTGTGCACAGTTGAATCATCTGTGGAACTTTTAATTTATTTATGCACACAAGAGCTGGGGTACAGGCCAGAGGTGTGGGAGGAGGTGAGATGATTCACCAGAGACAGAGCCGAAAGCATGTTCTGAAACATACTGCTGAGGGGAGCAGCGTGGCGACAGGAGAGGTCTGCTGTGCCATGTGGGTCAACTCCCTGGCTTGCGCTGCAGTGGCTGTGGAAGCCCCACAGTGCAGTGCTCAACCCCATGCGCCACCAGGGAGGCCCCTCTGTGGGGCTTTTATACACAGTGCCGGGGCCATCTCAAATGATGGACCTTTGCCAGGTAACACTGTTTTCAAGGTGGATCAGGTGATTCTGATATGCAGAGAGAATCAAAACCACTGTTTAACATAGCTCTTCGGTGAAAGGTTTCAGGTCATTAAAAAGGTCATACTGGACCTCCCTGATGTCGCAGTGGGTTGAGCGCGGCACTGTGAAGCATCCACTGCACAGCAGTGCGAGTTGATATCCGGTCAGGGAGGGGACCCACATGATGCAGCAGACTTCTCCCGCCTCGCCTGCTGCTCCCCTCAGCAGTGTGTTTCAGTGGATCTGCCTATTCTGCTCCCCACTCTGTCTCTGGTGAATCCTCTCACCTCCCGCGCCTCTGGCCTGTACCCCAGCTCTTGTGTGCATAAATAAATAAATCTTAAAAAAAGAAAAAGGTCGTACTGTGCTGACTCCTGTTATGCGGAAACATGCATGGTGAACGCACAGACGAAAATGAAAAGGCAGACTTGTTGGCTCTGCATGATTCGCTCCATTTTCTTGTCCAAAGTGTTGCTTTAAGTGGTAGGTTATAAAGTCCTCGTGGTGTGATTTTCTTTGGTGTTTGTTTGAAGCCCGGTGCCGGGGTAGCTGACTCCCGGTCTCCCCACGACTCAGCTGAGCAGAACACTCACTGTTCGCTCCTCACCCCAGGTTTTTGCTGATGTACTCCACCGTCCTGTGCAGCTACTACAACTCGGCCCTGACGACCGCGGTGGTTGGAGCCATCAAGGTAAGGGGGAACGAGCTGTGGAATGAACGACTGAATGGGTCAGTCGACAGCAAGTCCAGGCTTCGCGGTAGTATCTGAGTTTGGTTGTGTTATTGTTATCAGTGCTATGGTAAGAGTTGCTTTGTAAGCCTTACTTCTGATCCCCAATTCAGAAAACAGGGATAGATTCAAAAGGGGACAAGGGCCTCCCTGGTGGCGCAAGGGTTAAGTCTCAGCACTATGAAGCATTGGCAGCCACTGCATCTGGAGTTCTAGCCTCTGCCCGGGAGGGGACCCACATGGCACAGCAGACCTCTCCTGCCTCGCCCCTACTCCCCTCAGCAGTGTGTTTCAGTTGATCTGCCTGCTCTGCTCCCCACTCTGTCTCTGATGAATCCTCTCACCCCAAAACCTGTGGCCTGTACCCCAGCTCTTGTATGCATTAATAAATAAAAATAAAAAAAATATTTAGTTTCAGATTTCACTACATGTATTTTCCTTTTCCTTTTAAAATGATTCATTCTCTTTGTCTTTTTCTTGCAGAATGTATCCATTGCCTACATTGGGATGTTAGTTGGTGGAGACTATATTTTCTCTGTGTTAAACTTTGTAGGATTAAATATTTGGTAAGTGAAAATTTTTAATGAGCTCATTGTAGTAAGATGAGAATTTTAAATAGTCTGATCAATGTATGTGAAAGAGGAGAGGCATTGGCATTGCTATTTCTAGGAAATCCTGCTTAAATGACTCAATTTATTTATTTTTGTGACATACTTTCATATACCCTATGTCATATGGGGATGCATGTAATAAAAATCCAAGGGGCCACGATCTGAATTTAATTCTTGTGTTTTCCTCTCAGAAAATTCCTTAAAATTCATTGTCTTCCTCTTGTGAAAGGGGCCTCAGTGAGCATCTGAGGACATTGGAAAGATTGACTAAGATACTTATGAAACCATTTTCGGGTCCTAGACATGGATATTATTTTCAGACAGTGGAATGTAGCGTTTATTCCACATTAACCTCGTGCTTATAGAGTTTATTCCTCATTAACCTCGTGCTTATTGTCTCTCCAAGATTCTGTTTAGATTTGACCTATTCCTTTCCTGCCCCCCAAAATTTGTAAATGAGGGGGAGGGGGTAATTCTCAATGAGGTCAGTAACTGATGGTGTATCACCTACAAAATTTACTTAAGTTTTTTTTTAATTGAAGTAACTACATTATTATGTTATATAAACTTCAGGTATGCATCATTAAAAATCAGCATGTCTGTATACTACATTAAGTTCACCACTAGAAGTCTAATTCTACCCTTCACCATAGAATTACCATGATTTCCCCACCCCTGCCCTCTTCTCACTAATTTGATCTTATAGTCTACAATTTTACATTTGTTTTATTTAGTTCATACTAAATAAGTATGAAGTCATACTGTGTTTCTCTTCCTCTGTCTGATTTATTTCACTAAGCATAATGCCCTGTAGGTCCATTGGAAATGGCAGGACTTGATGTTTTTCTTAACAACTGGGTAGTATTTCATTGACTTATTTTCACCTTTTTTTCTCCTTTCAGCATGGCAGGGGGTTTGAGATACTCCTTTTTAACGCTGAGCAGCCAGTTAAAACCGAAACAACCTGTTGATGTAGAAAACATCCCTCCAGATTTGAAGAGCTAGAATCCTGTGCCGAGCTGTGGACTGACCTGGACACTGGTGGAGGAGTTCAGCTTGGATGCGGTTCCCGGGCTAGGACTGTGAAGTCAGAGATTTGGAATGTGGGATACCCACTCCCCCATTAAAGCACAAATAGGAATGTCTGCAGTTCGCAAAGAGAATCTACCTCATGTGCCATCCACAATGAGCCAGACAAGTGTCTGGCCAAAGCCTTACTGGTCCAAAGTGAATCTTTTCAAAGTAAGCCACTGGTGAAAAGGATTGTTTTCAAGGGTAGAGCGCTGGTTGGTTGGGTGCACATGCACTTCTGTGCTGCTGCTAGCTGAGCTGTGCTGTGATGCAATTATTGGTACCTTGGCCTTAATTTCAAAGATCCCAGCCAAAGCAAAGTGTCAACATTTTTTCAACAAACCTGTCTTTATTTTAAGGAAATGAACCAGTTAAATGCCAGCATCGATTTAACCTTACATATTGTTATCATTTCCCAATCATCAATGTAAAATAAAAAATAATTTATTTGCATGCTCTGTACTGTGATATTATTGTAGACAGGCAGAAAAGCAGCAAGTCAGTTATTTACTTTGAAGGGTGATATATCTTAAAGGTGTATGGTGGGGAAAAATTACAAAATAACTCAGTCTGTATTACAAATATAAATATATATATTAAAATATTTATTTATTTATGCATACAAAGACTGGGGTGCAGGCCAGAGATGCGGGGGGAGGGGTGGGAAGGGCATGAGAGGACTCACTGGAGACAGAATGGGGAATAGAACAGATGGATCAACTGAAACACACTGATGAGGGGTGCAGCGGGCGAGGCAGGAGAGGTCTGCTATGCAATATGGGTCTCCTCCCTGGCTGGGATCGTACTCATGTTGCAGTGAGCAATAGCTTGATAGTGCTGAGACTTTAACCCCTGTGCCATCAGGGAGGTCCCTGTTCTACCAATGTTAAAATAGGTTAAGGACTCAATCGTTTAAGACTGGATGGCTGATCCCTCGGCCCAGGTTATAACCAGTGTCAGGCAAGAATCAGGGTGTAGCTCAGAGGGGAGGTGCAGGAGTGAAAGAATTCACCAGAACAGAAGAGGCAGGCTTGTCAAGACAGGAGGGGTCTGCTGCCCAGAAAGCGAGGGTCCCAAAGCTCTGTTTCTACTCCAGGCGCCATTGGCTAGTGAGGACGACTAGTCTTGGATGTGTCCTGACTGATGATATGAATTAGCATAGAGGATCATCAGCTCTCAGAGCATCAGCTTCCATGGCAGCCCATCCACAACTCTTATCTGAGCCTCCCAAACTTGCTTGCTGGGCAAGGAATAGGGGCTTGTGTTTTCAAATTTAGTGATGAGGGGCCTCCCTGGTGGTGCAGCGGGTTGAGCGCTGCACTATGAAGCATCTACAGCACAGCAGCGCGAGCTACAGCACAGCAGCGCGAGTTCGATCCCCGGCCAGGGAGCGGACCCCTATGGCACAGCAGACCTCTCCTGCCTCACCCACTGCTGCTCCCCTCAGCAGGGTACTTCAGTCGATCTGCCTGTTCTACTTCCCACTCTGTTTCTGGAGAATTTTCTCACCTCCCATGACCTGTACCCCAGCTCTTGCATAAATAATATAAATAATGCATAAAATAATATAAAACTTTTTAAAAAATTAGCAATGATACTAGGTCACCTAAGTAGTTCATCTATTTCTTGGTCATTTGCATCATTTCTTTTTTTTAAATTTTTTTTAAAGATTTATTTTTTATTTATGCATACAAGCACTGGGGTACAGGCCAGAGGTGTGGGGGGTGAGAGGATTCACCATAGAGAGCAGGGAGCAGAACAGGCAGATCAACAGAAGTACACTGCTGAGGGGAGCAGCGGGCACAATAGGAGAGGTCTGCCGCACCATGTGGGTGTCCCCCCCTGGCCGGCAGCAGGGATCGAACTCGTGCTGCAGTGGCTGCTGTTTGCTTCATAGTGCGTTGCTTAACCCACTGCACCACCAGGGGAGGCCCCATTTGCATCATTTCTTTGGAGAAATGTCTATTCAAACTCTTTGCTCGTTTTTGAATTTTTTGCTGTTGTTGCCGAGTTTGTTTTTTAATTATTACCTTATTTTTTAAAATTTAAAATTATGTTAATGGAAGTGCTACTGTATGTTTCAGGGGTATGGGTTCACACCCTCTACAAATGTATGTTACCACACTGCCCCCATCACTGAGCTTCCCCTATCCTCCACCTTTGGGCCCCCTCCCCACTTAGCTCCATCTCCACACCCTCCCCTTTTGGGTAGCTTCAGTTCTATAATCAGATTTCAAGCACTGTTTTTGTCTGTTCCTTTGCTATTTTCTTTGTATCCCACATGTGAGTGAAACACTCCAGTGTTTGCTTTCACCTTCTGACTTATTATTTCATAGTATAATCTCCTCCCACTCCATCATGTTTTCTCAAATTATAAGGTTTTATTTATTCATTTATTTTTAATCACTGAGTTAAATTACCCTATGGTGTATATAGAACCATATATTATCCACTCATCTGTGGTTATACACTTAGGATGTATCTATAATTTGATTAGTGTAAGGAGTGCTGCACTGAAAATGGAAGTACACATATCACTTCAAAGTAGTGATGTTTTATGCTTCAGGTAGATGCTTAGGAAGGGAATGTTGGATCATTTGGTAGATGCCTTTTTAATGTTTTGAGAAACTTCCTGACTATTTAAAACAGGGGTTGAACATGGCTACTTTCCCACCAACAGTGTATAAAGCCTCCATTTACTCCACACCCTAGATAACACTGTTATTTCTGTCTTTTTGATATGGGCCACTTCACAGTTGTGAGGTGGTATCTCATTGTGGTTTCAATTTGCCTTTTGCTGATTATACTGATGATAAAGAATTTTTTTCATGTGCTTGTTGGCTGTCTGTATGTTTTCTTTGGAGAAAAGTCTATTTAGATCTTACGTTGAGTTTTTGATTGGGTTATATGCTTTTTTTTGGTTAAGTTTTATAAGTTCTTTCTAGATTTTGGGTGGAAGTTCCATGATGGATGTCTGATGTGCAAATATTTACTCCTATTTTGTAGGGTGACTTTTTGATTTGATGATAGTTTCTTTCATTCTATAGAAATCTTTTAATTTGATGTAGTTCCATTTGTTTTAGCTTTAGGTCACCAAAGATATCCAGGAGCCAATATCACAATGTCTTGCCTATGTTGTTGGTTTTTTGTTTTTGTTTTTAATCTAGTACATGGTTTCAGGATTTACATCCAATCTTTGATTTTTTTTTTTTTTTTTTTTTTTTGGTGAATGGTGTGAGATAGTGATCTAGTTTCACATTTTGCCTAGTGACTGTCCAAGTTTTCCAAGACCCTTTGTTGTAGACTTTCCTCCCTCCAGTTTATGTTTATAACTCCTTAGTTGTAAATGAACTATTCTTACAAATTTGGGTTTACTTCCAGGTTTTATTTATTTATTTATTTTAAAAGATTTATTTATTTATGCATACAAACACTGGGGTACAGGCCAGAGGTGTGGGGGGGGTGAGAGGATTCACCACAGACAGAGCAGGGAGCAGAACAGGCAGATCAACAGAAGTACACTGCTGAGG
>JAGFMF010012016.1:105272-132515 GCA_019455555.1 Galemys pyrenaicus | reverse complement strand
TATAGTTTCGGGTCTTACATTTAGGTCTTTTATCCATTTTGAGTTGATTTTCATACATGGCGTGAGATAGTGGTCCAATTTCATTTTTTTACATATGGTCTCCACGCATTTTTTTAATCACTCCTTTGAATTCTTCCTTAACCCATATCAGATGCATGTTGTTTGGTTGTTGATTTATAATTTTATACCATAGTGGGTAGAGGTGATACTTCATATCATTTCAATCTTCATTATATTATAGACAGTTGTTCTGTGACCCAAGGAGTGGTCTTCTTCAAGAATGTTTCATGCATTGTTGAGAAGAATGTGTATTCAGTTATTTTGGGGTGCATTACCTTTTATTTATTTAATATATTTATATATATATTTGTCATCAGTTGTAATCCCCATGTATTCCCCATCACTATATCACCAGTGCACCATCACCTCAGTCCCCCATGCTCCCATCTGCCCTCAACTCTCCCCCTCCCCCCTCCCCACCAAGTGTCCCCAATTTGTCCTTGTCTTTTCATTTTTGGTTTTTGTGTCTTTATTGTTATCATTATTATTATTGTTCCTATTCCTTTCCTTGATCCTTATTTTGTTCCCTTATGGAAAGCAGTATGGCAGTTCCTCAGTGTACTAAGAATGGAACTTCCATAGGATCCAGCAATCCCACTCCTAGCAATATACCCAAAAGACACAAATACACTGATTCAAAAGAATACCTGCACCCCTATGTTTCTAGCAGCACTCTTTACAATAGGTAAGACCTGGAAACAACCTCAATGCCCAAAAACAGATGAGTGGATCGGGAAGCTGTGGTACACATACACGATGGCATACTACTCAGCAATCAAAAAAGAAAAACTAGACACATTCATAAGAACATGGATCCAGTTCCCTGGAAGGGATTATGCTCAGCGAAGTAAGTCAGAAGGCAAAAGAAAAATACCAGGTGTATTACCTTTTAAATGTTTTTAAACACAACTGATCTAATTCTTCATTTAATGCTTTTGTTTCCTTATTGATTTTATGCCTCATTGATCTGCCCATTGATGAAGTGAGGTGTTCAGTTCCCCTACTATTGTTGTGTAGATGGCTATGTTTTCGTGTTACATCCTTGTTAGTATTTGGGAAGTATAGGATCTCCCCTCAAGCCCCAGGTTTAGTCACTATAACATATCCACTGCCAAAGCATCCATAGTCCTCTACCATATTCCATTGTGCTCTCTTCCCACCTGTTTTCAATCCTCCTCTGGATGGTTTCAACCCTCATCTCCTCTGGATACCTCAGTTCTATGGTCAGCTTTCAAGAATGGCTTCAAATTTTGTCATTTTATGATTCTGTTTGATTTATCCATATTCCAAATATAGATGGAACCATCCAATATTTACCTTTCTCCTTCTGGCTTATTTTGCTTAGCATGAATTTATTTATTTATTTTTTGATAACTCAGTAGTATTCTATTGTGTATATATATCAAGCCTTCTTGATCAATGCATGAATCTCTCTTTATCTATAATTTTCATCGTTATAAGTATGCCTTTGTGTGCATTATTTGGGTTTATTTTGTTTGAAATTCTTTGAGCTTCCTGGCCTTGGATGTGTTTCATTACCCAAATTCGGGAAATTCTCTGCTACCTCTTCTCTCTGTTTTCCTTATGAAGCCCCTATGATTCAAATGTTTCTATTCTTGACACTATTCCCTAAGTCTCTCATATTGTCATTTAAAATGTTAGTTTTTCTTTTTGCTGGTCTTTTGGGATGATTTCCACTACCCTATCTTCAATCATGCCGATTTATCAATCATTCCTCAGCCTCATCGAGTCTACTGTGGGACCCTCTATTGCATTTTTTTTAACTCAACTATTGTTTTCTTTATTTCTTTTTGGAGCTTTTTCATAATTCTTTGTCTGTGTAGTTCTCATTTTGTTCATCCATGGTTCTTTTAACTTTGATAAGCATCAACACTGTTGCTCTGAAGTCTTTGTCCAGTAGTTTGGTTAATTCTGTTGTATTAAGGATTTCCCCCAGGTTTTGTCTTAATTAATTAATTGTAGTGAATTCCCCTGCTTCCTAATTCTGTTTGATGCTCTGTAGTTATGTCTGTGGATTAATCTAGATTGCTTTCCTTCCAATTTTGCTGTGATGGTCTTACATTAGAATTGCTAATTACGGAGTATTGGTCTTGGTTGCTGTGCTTTCTGTTGTCTTGGTTGATACCTCATCACCAATCAGGATGACTAGAGCTTAGGAGCTGCTGGGGTGTTTCTTTAAGAACCCAGCCTATGCACTGAGAGCTGGAGATGTTGGGAGTATGGAGTTTTGCTACCATAATTTGCCAGTGACGTAAGTCTCCCTGGTTGCTGAAACTGCTTGAACCTAGGGAAGGATTGCAATTATCGTCTGTTTAAGGCAGGTCAAGGCAGTTTCCCAGAAACTCCAGACTACAACTGACCATTCAGCTGTGCCTAGTTATCATCTTAGCAGGTTTTGCTGACAGCATCTTTTCCCTGCAGCTCAGGCACCAGCAGGGTGGCCCAGGGGCTATGGACTTGAGCCACTGGCTATTGACATGCCTGCAAGCCCAGATGGAGGATGGACTGGTGCTTCTGACACTACCAGTCTTGCAGTCAGCAGCCTTAGGAGCTGTCATCAGTGCCTGCCCACTGTCAATGTTCTGTCAAGGAGGCAGTGCTTGCCCAGTGGCAGGGAGTTAAGAGCCTAGGTTGTCTGGGTGTGGAGGATGGATGCCGTTGGAACAGGTGAGCTAGCTGTCAGCAGTTCCAGAGATGCCATTTTAGTACCCCAACCTATAGTCAGCATTCTTAATGGTCAGTGGTGATTGGCCATCTGCAGTGGGGTAGGGATCCAGGAGAGGTCTGGTACACCAAGTGGGTCCCCTTCCTGGCTGGGGATCAAACTCGTGATGCTGTGCGGTGGATGCTTCATAGTGCGGTTCTCAACCCGCTGTGCCACCAGAGAGGCTCAGGCTTTCCCTACTCTTTCAGGAGGTGGTCTCTGTCTTACCTTCTTGTTGGATCCTTGATTCCTCAGTTCTCTCCACGGAGGAGGAGACAACTCCAGACTACAGTTAGCCCACCATTAAGATCCCCTTCCTTTTAGAAGTTTTTAATGGTTTCACTTTACCTTTAAAGGGCTTTTAGAGTGTGACCCTGCACTCCCAAGCTGTGTAAACACCTTCTCATGTGTAGAAAACAAAAGCTGTGTGAACAACTTCTCCATCAGCATTTCTGAAAACCAGAGACCAAAAATGCTAACTATTGAGAAAAATGCAAACATCAACTTCAGTTTTCAATGACAAAACAAAAAGAAGATTTTACTTTCTTTTATATATATATATTTTTTACTAATTTTCATTCTCAGAATTCTTGAGGACTCTTTTGTGTTTTCCTAACATGTAATATGGTGAATAGCTAGGATGCTAGGTGCGCATTCTTATTTAATTATTTTAATTAAATTTATTAAACTATGTAATTCTTCTTTTTTAAAATTTTGCCATCACTCCAAATAACTATTGGCCTTTTGTTTAACGACCCTTTCTTTTTACCAGAATAAAGTGCTTCCATGTGTGGCCACCAGAGGGCATCCAAAGAGCGGCTTGGCTGCTCTCGCAGTGGGGTTCAAACGTGCAATTTCCGCTTTACCTCTAAAGAAATAGATTGATCAGGGCTGAAGATGAAGGGATCTGCAATATGGCTTCCGAATTAAATATTAGTTGAGGGTAGCAGATGCAGAGAGGTAGTACAAAAGGGACTTGTGTGCCCTTAGGAGGCAGAGGAAGAAATGTAGGTTAATGCTCTAGGTCTATAGGTATCTCTTCCTAAAAAATAAAAGCCGCTCCGGATGGGTCAAAGAGAATTAGTTTCCAGGCTATTCTATTTTTTTTAACTGTTTTTTTTTTTTTTACTTTGATATTTTTTCTGTTGTTTAAGTGATTTTTCCGTAAGTAAATGTATTTCAAGTACAAGGGCACTGGAGTTTTGGACAGTCATTTACCCTGTGTTTTCAGGAAAATGGTGAAAGTACTTATGCCAGTAATTGCAAAGTCGATTTACCTTTTTTCATGTTAAGGGATCACTTCAACTTCTAAGTCTTGGCTACTTGGGCTTGTGAGTTATTTTCATTTTCTGTCAGTGGATATGTGTATTTCTGCATACATTTTCAGTGCTGAGATGAGCCAGTGGTCAGCCACTTGGCTATTAGACAAATAACTAACTTAACATCTAATAGCTGACAAATAACTACTTCTCCGTGGTAGCTCCTCAGGAAACTGAAGACACAGTCAAACAGTTAGAATCTCTAAGTTTCCTTTCTCTCATCAGATAGGGAAACACATGGGCAAAGAAAGCTGCCCCTTTAGAAAGAAGCTAGAAAACCCTAAGCCATTGCTGAGGACTTCCAGGCTCAGGAAATGCCATCTCTGAGTCTTCAAGTATCACTCCTCTTCAAGGGGTCTCTTAACACCACCTGCCTCACAGCTTCTCCACAGTATGTGCTCCCTGGACCAAAAACATCAGCATCATTGTGGGCTGGTTAGAAACTCAGGATATCAGGGGCACACACTGAATGAGAATACACATTACAACCCAGGTGATTTGAGAAGCACTACCCCAGTGTATTGGGCCAGACCATATTTGTATTTCTCGGGTTCTTACACTGGGGTTCACAGACCTAGAGGCCTGGTGAGCTTGGATGGGAAATGAATACATCTTGATTTTTCCTGGCCAAAATTTAGCCATTTATTCTCATTTGTATGTGGGCAAACCCACAGTAGTGTAGCTATGTGGTTGATCCTGGACCAGCAAGGGGATTAAGAACAACATCTCTCCAAAATCCATGTAAGACTCTCCTAAAACTTAACTTCTAATAGCCTAGTATTTTTCTGTTGACTAAAGCCTTACCAATATCAGACAGTTGATTAACACATTTTTTTTAATTTATCACTTGCTCTTTTTTATTTTTAAAAAATTATTTTTCTTACAACGTTTGGTTACTTCTCTAGATGTTGTACCTATAGCATTTCCATCACCAGTTCACTCATGCACCAACCCTATGATCCTTGTGCTCTTCCCGTCCTGGCCTTGATCCCAGTCCCTCCCTCTTCCCTGCAGAATGTCTCTCCTATATTCCTCCTATAAGTGAGACTGTCCAGTATTTTTCTTTTTCCTTCTGACTTATTTCACTGAGCATAATCCCTTCAAGCTCCATCTATGTTTCTGCTAATGGCTCTAATTTATCTTTTTTGATTGCTGAATAATATTCTATTGGCTATATATACCACATCTTCTTGATCTAGTGGTCTAGGCATTTGGGTTGATTCCAAGTCTTAACTATTATTAATAATGTTGCGATAAACATAGGGGTGCATGTATACTTTTGAATTAATGTTTTTGTGTCCTTTGGGTAAATCCCTAGGAGCTGAGTCATATGGTAGCTCCATTTTTAGTAGACTGAAACCTCCACATGGCTTTCCATAGTGGTTGGACCAGTTTACATTCCCACCAGCAGTGTAGGAGGGTTCCTTTTTCACCACGTCCTTGCCAACATTTGTAGCTGCTAGGTTGTTTTTTTAGCACTTGCCATTTTTACCTGTGTAAGTGGTATATCATTGTGGTTTTAATTTGCATTTCTCTGATTTTGAGGGCTGTTGAACATTTTTCATATGCCTGTTGGCCATTTGCATTTCCTCTTTGGAGAAATGTCTTTTAAGTTCTCCTGCCCATTTTTGGACTGGATTATTTACTTTGTTTTTTTTGAGTCATAGGTAGATCTTTGTGATCTCTTACCAATTGTATGGAGTGCAAAGATTTTTTCTCAATCAGTGGGGTGTCTCTTTGTTTTGGGTGTGTCTCTTTTGCTGTACAGAAGCTCTTTAATTTAATGTAGTCTCAGCTGTTTACCTTTCCTGCATTTTCTTTGCTTTAGGTGATATGCCTTTAAAGATGTTACTGAGATGTATGTCATGTAGTGTTTTGCCTATATTTTCTTCTATATATTTTATAGTTTCAGGTATTATGTCTATGTCTTTGATCCATTTTGAGTTGGTTTTTGTGCACAGTGAAAGGTAGTAGTCTAGCTTCATTCTTTTGCATGTAGCAGTCCAGTTTTCCCAACACCATTTATTGAGTAAACGATCTTTGTTCCATTGTATATATTTTTTGCACCTTCATAAAATATTCACTGTTCATGCATCTGTGGGTTTATTTATGGATTTTCTATATGATTCCATTGGGCTATGTGCCTGTTTTTGTTTCAGTACTATGCAGTTTTAACTATGGCTTTGTAGTATAGTTTGAAGCCCAGAGTTAGATTAACACATATGTTGATATGATCTACTATATTCTTAGAATAAAGTAAACTAGGATAAAGAATATATTATTAGGAAAATCGTAATGATGGGAAAACATTTTTATTGTGCTGTACTATAGTAGTAATGTAAACTTATGTCATATTTTATAAGAAAATGACATATAAATGGACCCACCCAGTTAAAACTCATGTTGCTCCCAGGTAAATCGTACTAGTGACTTGGTTCTCACTAGAAGTTGAGATATTTTCATATCACATTACAGTTGTTTTTTTTTTTTTTCAGTAAAATAGTGTAAACTCTGCTTAGCATTCTGGTAGTTATTAGAACATTCACTAGATCTTCTTATTTAATATATTCATGAAGAAACATATTTTTAGTATATCATATTTAGAAAACATTGTGATAATTTCCTTGGCAATTGGTTTTGTTTATAACTCTATGTATTTTACTTATACACTTAAGTGTATTATTTGGAGAAGGACGCTGTGACCATTACTAGACTACATTGTGGTTCATCACACTGAAAAAAAGTAGGGGCCCTGCCTTAGAGAGAGAGAGAATTGTTATAGTTTAAAAATTTCCTTATGAAACGGTTCCATTTTTGCCCTTAGTACCATTAGAGATTTGGTGCCCAAATGAGTGGAGATGAACTCTTGGGGATTTTTTTTTTAGTATATTCCCCTGGTGGAGGTGGTGATGGGGGTCATTCTCTAGTCAGTGGTGAACAGCTGTCTGCTGCTGGAATGAAGGATGTATATGCCAATAAACTTGATAATCTTGAAGAAATGAACAAAATCTGAAGTCAGTCTACTAAGATTTAGGAAGAAATAGAAGAGTCAAAAGAACTAATCACAAGTATGGATATTGAAATAGTGATAAAAAAATCTTTAGTGATGGTTCATGTGTGCTGTGGTGGGGGAGAATGATGGGTTCTACACCTGAGAGCAGACTCCAGATACTGTACAAAAAGGAACCACAATGTAAGTAAATAAACAAATTTAGAAATGGAAAAAAACACCCTAAAATATGTCAACATAGCAAATTATTCCAAGAGGCAGGGGAGAATACATTAGGGGGTTACGTGGAAACAAAGGTTCTTTTCCTTGACCTACTAGATATGTGGATTTTTGTTTTATATTTGTTAAACCTCGTAAATACATTATTTGGACTTCTTTCATGTATACTTCAAAATAAGAAAGCATGTTTTGTTTCTTTTAGTAAGAGTGAATTGAGGTTAAAAAAGAGAGAAAGAGCTATCTTCCCTAAAACAAAACTCCAGGACCAAATGACTTTACAGTTACTATGATGCTGTTTTTTAAGAAAAGAAAAATCAAAAGTATATGCATGGAACAGAAAACTATAAAATGTGGGACAAACGAAGATGGAATAAAAAGAGATGGAATCCCGAGATGATCATCTAAAGTTAACCAGAGGGATACTATTCCCAGAGAGTACTGTGGCTTGGGGCAAACCTGGCATCCCTTGGACACTGAAGAACAACATATATTGCAACAGAGAAAGTGAGACAGTGAAGAAAGACATGTTTCATTGAACAGGAGATGAGTGGACTGAAATCCCTGGAGGCTGGTATGGGGAGGGGGTGAAATACATTGGCACACAGCCAACTTACCAAGAGGAATTGGGAAGGAGAAATCTAGAAGCACACACACTTGACTGAAGGTGGTATGTGTGGTGGAGTGCTCTTCCAGTAAAAAGAACAGGCAGAGGGCAGAGGGCCTCCCTTGTGGCACAATGGTTTGAGCTGCCGCAGCTGCAGCATGGGTTCCATCCCGGGCCAGGGAGGGGACCCACATGGTGTGGCAGACCTCTCCTGCCTCCACACTACTCCCCTCAGCAGTATATTTCAGTGGGTCTGCCTGTTCTGCTCCCCACTCTGTCTCTGGTGAATCCTCTCACCTCCCCATGCCTCTGGCCTGTATCCCAGCTCTTGTGTGCATAAATAAATAAAATCTTTTTTTTTTTTTAAAAGAACAGGTAGAATGCACTGGACTACACTCCCTCATACCTTGGGACTGACACTAACTCTGTGAAGGGCTCTGACAACACACAGACTACAGAGTTACTGGTCTGGAATTCCAGAATTCTACTGGACTCTTCCCCACTTGGACTCAGCAAATGCATAATAAGGTTTCCAAGCCTATAGAAGCTAGCAACAACCTCCAAAACTAAATTCAAATAAAACCATAGCAGCAATGGTGGGGAAGTAAAGGTAGTTAAACTAAAGCAGAAAAGTATGCAGACAAAAAGTGTAACACAAGGTAACTTTAGAACTCAAAGGAATATGACTTTGAAAGGAGAGAACAATTCTAGAATCCAACCACAAAGAAATTGAAAACTTTTATTTCCTTATCAGAGAGAGTTGAAAGCTGCTAGAATAAAAACAAAGAGATAGAAGAAAATATGGAAAAGCAAGTCCCGGTGATACAGGAAAACTCAGAAAAGATAATTAAGAAGCAATGAAACTGAGAAAAACAAATTAATAACCTGGGAAGGTTAATGACTAGAAAATATAAATTGAGGTTAAAAAAAAATAACAGACCTAGCATGTAAAAAGTTAAACAGATGACACAAATTATTCTTGATAAAGATATGGTAACAGCATAAAATAAATGGAGGTTTGAATCAGTTACCTTCAAGATAATAATGCACAAAGGATCCAGGTAGAAAAAGAAAGGTAAATATGAAGAAGCACTTGAAAACTATCCAAGTTCACTATGAAAGGCAACATAAGGATGATGAGTACTCCAGAAGTAGACGAGAGAGAGGAACTGAGAAATTATTCAAAGAAATTATACAGGAAAACTCCCCAAATCTAGGGAAGGTACTAAAACCACAAGAATAGGAATTTAAAAGAACACTTGGTTATTTAAATGCAATGAGACCTAAAATGAGACACCAATTTCAAGACAAAGAAAATGTTGAAGGTGGAGAGGGAGCAAAACAGGTAACTTATAAACTACTCCCTTCAGGCTTGCCTCAGACTTCTTAATAGAAACTATGCAAGCACGTAGAAAATGGAGTGATGTATTCAAATACTCAAATATAAAAACTGCTAGCCATGAAAACTATACCCTGCAAGACACTACTTCCTATATGAGAAAGAAATAAAGGCCTTCTCAGAGAGAGAGAGAGAAATTGAAGCAGTTTGCGAACACAAGACCATCTGTGCAAGAAATGTTGAAAGAAACTTTCCTATTTAAATTGAAGAGTAATAAATCTATAAAAAATTGACAAGCGAATAGAAACAGAAATCTAGACAAAATGGCTGTAGAAAACCTTCATACATCAAAAATGATCCTAAGTAAAGGGATTGAAATCACCAATCAATAAAAAATACAGAGTGAACTAGAGAATTTAGATCAGATGAGCTTAATCAACATTAAAAGGGCACTGTACCCCCAAAGTGCTGAGTACACATGTTTTTTCAAGTATACATTGAACACTGTTGAGGATAGACTCCAAGTTGTGTCACTAAATAAATCTTAATAGATTCATGAAAATTGAAATGATATCAAGTATCTACTCTGACCACTATGTTATCAAACTAGAAATTAACCACAAAAAGAAAGTAGGAAAACCCACAACACTATAGTGAATAAGCAAAATGCTACTGAAATGGCTTAAGGAGGAAATAAAAGGAGTTATTAAAAAATGCCTGGAGACAAGAAAAATAGAAGGCATGAGCTATCAGAACCCAGGGAAGGCAGAAAAACAATACTAAGAGGAAAATATATAGCAGTACAAGCCTGCAATGATTTATCTATAGCAGTACAAGCTTACAAAGATTTCAAACAAATAATATAACCTTATGCTTTAAGGATATAGAAACTGAAGAAAAAGTAAAAAGAAAAGACCCTAGAAAGAGTTAAATAATAAAGTAGAAATAAATGAAATAGAAATGAGGAAGACAGTTCAAAGATAATAAAACCAAAGCTGGTTTGTTGAAAGCATAAAAAAAAGACAAGTCACTGAGTAGGCTCATTAAGGAAAAAAATAGAAAACTCTCTGTATAGAATGAGAAATGAAAAAGAAGTTTTGTAATCTCAGAAATATACATGATCACAAGAAATTGCTATGAAAGGCTTTATGCCAATACAGTGGATAACTTAGAAGAAATAGACAAACTTTTAGATGCATACAACTTCTGATATGAATGAGGAAGAATTAGAAAACATGAAGAGATAAGCAAGGAAATGGAAACAATAATCAAAATGTCCCAAAAAAGAAAAGTCCAGGACCAGATGGTTTCAGAAGTAAGTTCTATCAAAACTTCAAAGACAAACTAATAACTGTTATACTCAAACTCTTTTAAAAAATTAATAAGCAGGAATGCTTGCAAATATATTTTATGAACCATTATTATTCTGATACTAAAAACAGATAAGGGCATCACAACAAAAGAAAACCATAGACCAAAAAATCCTGAGGAACAGGATCTAAGAAACCATAGACCAAAAAATCTAAGGAACAGAATCTAAGCAAACCAAATACAAAAATACATTTAAAAGACCTCCCTCGTGGCACAAGGGGTTAAGTTGCATCACTATGAAGCTCTCCGCAGCCACTGCAGCACAAGTCCAGTCCCCAGTCATGGAGCAGACCCACATGGTGCAGCAGACCACTCCTGTGTCTCCTGCTGCTCCCCTCAGCAGTGTATTTCAGTAGGTCTGCCTGTTCTACTCCCCACTCTGTCTCTGGTGAATCCTCTCCCCTGCCCCCCCCCACCTCTGTTCTAAATCCCAGTTCTTGTATGCATAAATAAGTATTTAAAAAATATATTTAGGGGCCTCCCTGGTGGCGCAGTGGGTTAAGCAATGCACTATGAAGCAGACCACAGCCACTGTAGCACGAGTTCGATCCCTGCTGCCGGCCAGGAGGGGACCCACATGGCGTAGCAGACCTCTCCTGCCTTGCCCACTGCTGCCCTTGGCAGTGTGTTTCAGTCAGTCTGCCTGTTCTGCTCTCCACTCTGTCTGGTGAATCCTCTCACCTCCCACGACTCTGGCCTGTACCTCAGCTCTTGTATGCATAAATAAATAAATCTTTAAAAAATATATATATATATTTAAAGGACCATACATTCCACAAACTATGATTTATTTCAGGAATGTTTCAACATCTGTAACTCAATAAGGTCAATAAAAGAAATTTAAAGAAAAGAAGAGATAAAGATCATATAATTACATCAATAGACACAGAGAAATCATTGGACAAGATTCAACATCCTATTAACACCAAAAAAAAAAAAAAAACTCGACAAATTGAGAATAAAGGGCATATATGACAACCCCAGAGCTGACATTATACTCAATGATGAAAAATTGGAAGCGTTTTCATACGATCAGATATAAGACAAGGATGTCACCACAACTATTCAGCATAGTATGGGAAGCCCTAGCTAAAACAATTAGGCAAGAAAAAGAAATAAAAGGACTCAACTGGTGAAAGAAGAAATAAAACTTTTGTAATTTGATACATGATGATATAGATAGAAAATCCTGAAGACTCCAGTAACAAACTATTAGAAACCATAAATCAGGAAAATAACGTGGTGAACTACAGCAGAAAAACCTGGACACCATCAAAGACTATTAGACCCTACGAATCTTGACAACAGAATGCAGACATGAAGTGGAAGAGGACTCACCAAAGTGGGGCCTATTTGGACATTGATAAGAGTCCTAACTACAAAAAATTGAAACAAATGTTGAAATTGATGTGTTCTTTTGTTCTTTTTTAAAATATTTATTTATTTATGCATACAAGAGCTGAGGTACAGGCCAGTCACTGGAGGTGAGAGGATTCACCGGAGACAGAGTGGGGAGCAGAACAGGCAGATCGACTGAAACACACTGCTGAGGGGAGCAGCGGGTGAGGCAGGAGAGGTCTGCTGCGCCATGTGGGTCCCCTCCCTGGCTGGGGATTGAACTTACGCTGCTGTGCTGCAGATGCTTCACAGTGTGGCGCTCAACCCACTGCACCACCTGGGAGACCCTGAAATTGATGTGTTCTTAATGAAAATTCTCACCCAGAAAATTCAAATCCTAGGTCTCGCTTGGAGGATAGTAGGGAACCAAGTCATTACTTTGATCAATAAAGAGAAAGAATTAGGCATTTTACTTCACCTCATACCTGTGGGACTGGCCCATATAAAAAGAATAGAAAGTAAATGCTGGCAAGGATGCAGTAAAAAGGGAACCCTCCTATACTTCTGGTGGGAATGTAAATTGGGCCAGTCACGTGGAAAACTGTGTGGAGATTCCTCAAAACGGTAAAAATGGATCTACCATATGACCCAGTAATTACACTGTTATTGCGGGATTCTGTCAGGTAACCAGGAATTACTCAGAGAGGAGGATGGAAGTTCTTTATTTACACCCACAAGCTTTATACCAGCGGGCCCCAAGGTCTGAGCCCTGAGCAATTAGGTTAACAGAGTATTTATTGTCTAAAGCAAGGGTGTATACAAAAAGCTGGAATGAGTGAGCTAGGCATATGGCCTTGAGAACATTTATCAGTTGTTCCCTGAAACTTTTAGTCCACAGGCTATGTCCCAACTTCAGCTAAATGTCAGGTCAGCCTGACATTTTCCACTTCAACACTTTTAGGAATCTGCTTAAAGGACACAAAAACATTAATCTGAAAGAAAACCTGTACTCCTATGTTTATTGCAGCACCATTTACAATAGTCAACTATGGAAACAACCTGAATGCCCCTCAAACAGATAGATAGCTCAAGCTGTGGTATACATACACAATGGAATAGTACTCAGCAAGCAAAAAAGATAAACTCGTGCCATTTGTGGCAGTATGGATGGAACTGGAAGAGTGCAGGCTAAGCAAAATAAGTCAGAAGGAAAAAGATAAATATCAGATGGTTTCACTTATATGTGGAATATGTAGAAACCAAACAAAGAATTGGGGAAAAAAAAAGCTGGCAAGTTGATCACAGATCTGAAGCATACAACAGGGCAGGAGGAGGGAGAAGGAAGGGCACAAGGGACTGAGGTAATTTATCATTCGTGCTCTGCTGGTGGGGGAACTGAGGGGGGAAATCAGATACTGTCCAAAAATTAGCAAGGATACAAGAAAATACTTTTAAAAAATAGATCAGTTTGTTTAAAAAAAAATAGCAACAGCCTGCTTTCTCCTTATCAGTGATTATGAAAACACAGCAACACCCTGTTCTTTCCTTATCGATTATTAGGACAAAACAAAGGTCCATCGGCTGATTGTTACAAAAGACTCCACACTGCTGCCTTTTGTCTGAAGATTCTCTTCACTCAGTTCAACCAACAAATGACCTAACCTTAATTAAACCACTTCCTTGCTCGATCCTTAAAAATTCCCCTCGTGTAACACACTTTGGGACTTCCCTTTGGTTGTGGACCTGTATCATGATTTGTATTCTTGAATAAAGGTGTTCTGAATTATATTATTGTTTGATTCTAGTCAACAGCCGAAACCACAATCTCTCCTGTGAAATTTGAACACCACCCATGGGTCCAGGGACTCCTTTTCAAGTTTTTTCCTTAAATACACTCTTTCAAGCTTTGGGTATTCTTCTGAATTCTCTTTTATACTCTTTAGCAGCAAATTCCATACTGATTATTTTTTATTTATATATACTACATTATTTTTCATTTTTGTACAGTATATTTCTCATCGCTGTGAAATTCCCATCACCAATTCACCTGTGCACCATTCACCCATGATGATTTAAAAAAAAACAAACCACACACATTAAGTGGTTAAGTGGTTCATTCTAAATTGCTGCATGATTTGCATCCCCCAAGTAAACCTGATTGATACACTAATAAAACTAAAGTTGTACCAGTATAATATGTGTGACCCAGCAACACTGTATTGCATGAGTGTGAGAGAGAGAGAGAGAGAGAGAGAGAGAGAGAGAGAGAGAGAGAGAGAGAGAGAGAGAGAGACTTTCCCAAGTGTGGNCTGTTTTGCTTGAGTGTGAGAGAGAGAGAGAGAGAGAGAGAGAGAGAGAGAGAGAGAGAGAGAGAGAGAGAGAGAGAGACTTTCCCAAGTGTGGAAAAGTGCAAAACAAAGAATATTCAGATGGTGCTGTTTAGCATAATCCAAATCTACTTATCTGTTAACAGGAGACTCACTGACTGGAATACGAAAGAAGGAAAGAGATCAAGGATATCTCTAAGATTTTTAATCTGAACAACTGGAAGATAAGAGTTATCTTTTTTTGATACAGAAATCTACAAGAATACAGGTTTTAACTTTACCTGCAGTTGATAACGAAACTAGTTTTAGTCATATTCAGTTTGAGATACCTATTTAAATGGTACTGTTTAATAGAGAATTGGTTGGGCAAGTCTGGGTGACCATTAAAGCTGTATATTTGGGGTTCCTCAGCACGCAGAGTTCTTTTTAAAAAAAGATTTATTTATTTATGCATACAAGAACAGGGGTACAGGCCAGAGACATGGGGTTGAGAGGATTTACCAGAGACAGAGTGGGGAGCAGAACAGGCAGATGGACTGAAATACACTGCTGGGGGGAGCAGCGGGGAGGCAGGAGAGGTCTGCTGCGCCATGTGGGTCCCCTCCCTGGTCGGGGATCGAACTTGTACTGCTGTGCAGCAGATGCTTCACAGTGCAGCACTCAACCTGCTGACCCACCAGGGAGGTCCTCAAATGATAGTATCTTTTAATTGCTGTATTTTTTTCTAGGATTTTTTTGTCAACGTGAATTTGGGTTTTCTAAGTTGCTTTAAGATTTTTTTTTTGAAAGTTTTGCAGGTACTTAGAGGTTTGCACCTGTTCATGGAGGGCAATGGCAGCAGCAGCTGGAATAGGGATGATACTGCCTAGGATAACAACCTGCCACCCTATCTACCACCATATGAATCTCTTGGTGTGTGTTTTGAGTGATGCAGCAACTCTTGCATGAATGCAATAGAAGGGATCTCCTACCACGGTTCCTGGAGTTCAACTGGAAGGAATCCAAGTAGCTACTTTCAGTAGTGGTTTCAGTATTAAGAATGTGATATTTGGGGCCTCCCTGGTGGTACAATGGGTTGAGCACCACACTGTGAAGCATCTGCGGCACAGCAGCGTGAGTTCGATCCCCGGCCAGGGAGGGCACCCACATGGCGCAGCAGACCTCTCCTGCCTCACCTGCTGCTCCCCTCAGCAGTGTGTTTCAGTCGATCTGCCTGTTCTGCTCCCCACTCTGTCTCTGGTGAGACCTCTCACCTCCCGTGCCTCTGGCCTGTACCCCAGCTCTTGAGTGCACAAATAAATAAATCTTTAAAAAAAAAAAGAGTGTGATATTTAGATATGATTCCCAATTTTTCCGATTAATACATTGTTACAGATAACTATCACTACAATAACATGATACACGGAAGAGGAAGCATTATTACTAGCATGAACATTTCCTGACAACAAAACATGGATTAAGCACACAGGAAGAAACAAAAATTTCCTTTTGGAAGGTAATATTCATATGAGTCATTTCCTTCCTCAGTATGATGTAAACCACCCCACACACGTAGGGCATTGTGCCAGTCTCAGTTTCTAGATGGAATCCTGCCTAGGCCCTTGTCCCACTGTTTTTAAAGATTTATTATTTATGAATATAAGAACTGGGGTACAGGTCAGAGGAATGGGGAGTGAGAAGATTCACCAGAGACAGAGTGGGGACCTGAACAGGTGGATCTACTGAAATACACTGCTGAGGGGAGCAGCGGGGGACAGGAGAGATCTACTGTGCCATGTGGGTCACCTCCCTGGCTGGGATATCGAACTCGTGCTGCAGTGAATGTGGAGGCTTAATAGTGTTTTTTACCGCTGGAGGTGATAACCCACCTTGGGACCAAATCATTGTACTGTTAGAGTGTAGAGTGGTGCAAAAAGTATTGGGAAGATTTTGTCTATATTCCAACCCCCATCCCAGGGAACGAGTTTTACCACCTCTTAGTTCTCTATGAAGACCCCAAGCAACCACTTCTCACTCAGCCACACTTATGTTCGGGGGATGTGAAGTAATGCAATCTGATCATCTTAAATGCTAGTCTGTTGGATCCCATTGTCTTCAGAACATGCAGAGTGGTTGATTAGGTGTATGAGGTGTAAGAGCCTATCCCCGTAAGAAAAATCAGCTTAGCCTGTCTGTCCTGCTTTTGAAGGCATATGTCAACCAAGTTTGATTATCTGATGATAACAATTGGTATTTGTATTGGATACATCTGAGGGTGGCTCTGAAGCTAATCCTCAGAAAACATAAGCATATTAATTAGAGGATCAAATTGTTAATGAAGGATTGGGTAAATAACAGAATCATTTAAATATACTGAGGGCGTTATAGCAAACCAAGTAACCATGGGCAATAGCAGGCTGTGGGACACGTGCTCAATGCTGTACAGCACTGGCACCACTTACCGCTGTGCTGATGACAGAACCATCACGAGGAACATGCCAGCTGGTGTCACAGGCTGTCCCCAGCTATGAAGCTCTCCAGTAACAAGATCAGATGTTTTCTTGACCTGACCCCAAGTCATGGGGTAAGCTTTCTGGGTCTGAGGCAGGTAGCTTGGTTCACTGATTGTCCTGCCACGTACGTTTAATCAAAGGCATTTCATCCCCTCTACCACTTTGGAATTCATAAAAAGGATTTATGCTGTGATCTGGAGCCCAAACATCATTTTTTAAAAGAAAGATTTTATTTATTTATGCATACAAGAACTGGGGTACAGGGCAGAGGTGTGTGGGTGTGGGGGGGTTTGAGAGGATTCACCAGAGACAGAGTGGGGAGCAGAACAAACAGATCTACTGAAACACACTGCTGAGGGAAGCAGCGGGTGAGGCAGGAGAGGTCTGCTGCGCCATGTGGGTCCCCTCGCCGGGGATCGAACTTGTGTTGCCCCACAGTGCGGCGCTCAATCCCTGGCGCCACCAGGGAGGCCCTGAACATCACTGTTTTTAATCCAAGTAGGTCAGCAACTGAGATGGTCCTTTCCATTGCCCATCCACAGGATCCTTCCAGTGTGCCAGCAGGTACACTTTAGAGGTTTTTGGGGAAGAAAAATGCTGTGGCGCTGGAGTAAGGTCATCCTTGCCAGTTGTGAAAAATATTAATGAGGACTTGAGACAGTACATCCATTGGTTTAGGGGATATTATCCCCCTTTTGTTTTTGAATCATAAGCTTTAAGATAGCAGTCTAATGTTCAACACTACCCTGACCTTGAGGATTGTAAGGGATGCCACATTTGAGACACCCCGTCATTGGAGGAAGGAAGCAAAGGCCTGAGAGGGCCACTTGCAATTTTAATAAGAGCCGGCACCCCCGTAATAGCAAAGGAGGAAAGACAGTGAGTGTCTGCATGAGTAAAAGATTCTGATAAGGCAGAGGCCCATAAAAACTTAGAATGTGTATCAACAGTCACAGGAACAAAAGATTATTTTCTGAAGGCAGTGAGGTGAGTGACATCCATTTGCCAAAGTTCACTGGAATGTAGTCCCCGAGGCAAGGTTCCAGGGAGACAATACTAGTAGGGGATCATGTTCAAGCGCCACAGGCATGGACGATATAAGACACCCGAGCGCGCACGAGGCGGGAAACCGTCGAAGCAATGAACGTGCGTATTGACGTAGAGTGCGTGGGACGTAGATGCCACTGGAGAGGGAAACGACAAGAGAGGCAGCGTATGAGTTGCCTTAAGTGAGCGGGCCTGGCAGAGGGGAATGGGAACGCCTATGTGTGATGTCAAAGGGGGAAGAGCGTTTTCTAATGAGCAGCTGTGTGTCAAGGAACAGGGAAAACAACTGTTTATTGTTAGGATCTTCTTTTTCTAAATGTATTTATGCATACAAGAACTGGAGTATAGGCCACTGGCGTGGGGGCCATGTGAGTCCCCTCCCTGGCCGGGGCTCGAACTCGTGCTGCAGTGGCTGTGGAAACCCCACAGTGCTGCGCGTAACCCTTTGTGCCACCAGGTCCCATCGTTAGGAATTTTAACACAAGCAGTTTCAAGAACAGATACTGCCCCGATGCATGCTTGGAGTCAGAAACATGAGAGGGTCGGGAGAATCTCTAAATACCACAAACAACGCATGGGGTTCTGCTTTTTGGGCTGAAGGTAGGTAACTAGCTTCAGTTTTATGTGTCGAGGTCCAGTGTTAGCAGCTTGCTGCAGGATGCGCTGTCTGTCAACACCATTAACGTTCCACGGACTGGTTGTGTGTGAGTTACACGTGGCACCACACTCGATGTTACCATAACAAATTGAATAAGCTTATGAGGATAATGTGACTTTCTCTCTCCAGTGAACATGGGCATGGACATTTGCCATTGTGCATCAAATGCCCATAAAATATTAATCATAGCATGATCAAAAACATCAAGAAAATCGGGGTCTTCACCGATTAACAGCCATAGGCATTCATACATTTTAGCAGTAAGGATGGGAATAAGCATAGTAGAAGGAGTTAATGAAAACAATGGTTGGCTATTCAAACGAACCCATTCAAGAATTGCCAAATCAGCATGGGGAATTGTGTGAGTAATCCTGTGGGCAGCTGAGAAATAGTTAAAACAAAGGCGTGTACAGGGAGTGCATGATTTATGAGAGATAACTGAATATTCTGTAATGCTGTATTAATGATTTACATAGTCTCTTGGGCCGTTTTAGTCATATGAGGTGGAGATGAGGGATCAGCATTTCCAGGAAGAATGTAAAGCAAAGGTTGTAATTATACAGTGCTTATACCAAGTAGAGGTGGAATCCAATTAATGTCATCAAGTAGCTTTTGAAAATCATTTAAGATTACTTAATCTTTCTAAGCTAAGAGCCACCTTTTGAGGCCTGATGGTACGTAATCCATTAAATATCCTAAATAAGAAAATGGTGGTGGTTTTGAATTTTTGGAGAGATACTGTAAGACTGTATTCCGAAAGGTTTTGTTCAGTGATCTGAAATACATACTCATCTTTCTTAGGGTCTTTAGAAGCAATGAGTATGTCGTCCATATAGTGAATGATGTAAGATATCTTTGAACTGGCTCTTTATTGGTTAGCGCTGGGACTGAAAAATCTTTCTCTCTCTTGGGGTGCCAAGGGAATGGTGAAAAAACAATCCCTGAGGTCCGTAACAATGACATCCCATTCTAATGGAATGCCAGTGGGCATGGGGACCCCCATTTGTAACAACCCATAGGTTGAATGATTTATAGCTCTGAGATTCTGGAGCAACTTCATTTATGAGACCTTTTGGGAATTATGAAAATATGAGTATTCCAAAGGCTTTGAGAAGGTTCAGTGTGTCCAGCCCTCAGTTGTTGCTGTACTAGTTCTTGTAAATTGTGCAGCTTTTCCCCTTTTATGCGCCACTGGCGAATCCAAACGGGGGTATTACTAGACCATTTTATGGGCAAAACATGCTTTTTGATCGCCTTCCCTTCCTATCCTTGTTTGCACAGTAATCGGGCTTTCAATTCCTTGTCCCCATTTTCTCAATTGGAAAGGCACAGCAAATTTAGATGTACGTATTTTAGCTCCATCTGGGGTAAAATATCTTGTCCCCAGATATTCACGGGGACATGGGCAATATAGGTGGGTAAAGCTCCATGATAACCCTCATGATGTCTCCATGGGAACTCCTAACCCTGTCAACCCTTGAGTGGCTTCGTGTGCAGCCCATTTCTTTGGCCACGAATCCCATAAGATAGACACATCAGCCCCAGTATCCACTAATCCAAAAAAAAAACAAACGCTTGTCTTCAATGTATAGTTGTAATGTGGGTTGGGTACTAGTAATACTTTCAGACCAGCATTTCCAGTGCTCCCAGACCCACCTTGTCTGATTTTATTTTTCTGATTCCTGCCTATATATGAGAATAATAGTAACTGAGTTATTTTTTTGCCACTGGATAATAGATAGCATACCTTTGACTAACATTAAAACCCGAATTTCCCCAGTGTAATCTTCATCTGTTAATCCCAGAATGACTGTTACTCCTTTCTTGTTTAACCTGCTTTTTCCCCAGGTAACCCTAACATTCCGGCAGGTGGAAGACCATGCATTCCTGTTGGTACTTTTTGAATGTACCTGGCAGTTGTTAAGACCGTGCCAGGGGCAGCCCGTAAATCTGTGCTCCTTCTTGTGACTGCAGCAAGTGATGTGACTGTCTGTTGCTGACTGGATGGATATTGCATCCGTACCGGGAAGACTCCCATTGTTTTCAGGCCTGGGAGAAGCCCCTCTGCCTGTTTCTGGACTGTTCTAAGTGGTTGCCATCTATATCAAATTTTGAGTGACATAAACTGGCCCAATGATTGCCCTTCGTGCAACTCCCCCTCCGCCAGCAGTAGTCCCTCCTCCTTGCTTAAAGGTTTGTGTTTTCTGAAGGCAATCTTTTTGTAGGTGTCCAGATTTCTTACACTTACAGCATTGTGCCCTAGTCCTCTAGTGGAAAGCACTCTTAAAGGCTCCTGTGAAAACCCCTTGTTTATGTCCTTGTGTGTGATGTTTTGAGCAACTTGAATATAATCACTTAAGTTCTTTTGCCCGCTGGGGCTAGAGCTTTTTGAACATTGGTATTTGCATTGTCAAATTCCAATTACTTCATCAAAATGCTGGCTGCGTGACAGTGAGTAACCTGACGCCTGACAGCTGTTGTCACTCTATCCAGGAAATCAGCAAAAGGTTCAGAGGGCCCCCTGCAATCTAGGCAAGAAAGTTCCATCTTGTTCCCCAGATTCAGGCAGCTCTGCCAGGATTTACGTGCTGCTAAAGCGACCTGTTGATATCCTGGTGGTTATATAAAGTTTGTTTGTTTAAATCTGACTGTGCACCACTGCCTGTAAGTTTTTCAAAAGAAATATTGATGTTATTTTTCTGATTAATCCTGGCTTGTTCTTGTGCAGAGTCTCCAAAACTCACCCTCCATTGTAAGTATGCCCCACCAGTCAAACTTGCTTTTGTAATCATGTGCCAGTCAAAAGGAGGCAGCCAAATTTGTTGCAAAGTACCTAGAATAGCCCAAGTGAAGGGGGCTTGGACTCCATTTTCCCAAACACTGTCTCTTAGTGATTTTAAAAGTTGAAGGTCAAAAGATTGATGATTGTGGTTGTTAGGGCAGGGCATTTCCTGTACTGGAAAAACCATCAATACAGAGGCCATTTCTAGATCATCTGCAAAAACTAGCTTTTGTTCTTACATAGCTTTGGCTAAGGGAGTTAAACCAGTAACTGATTCCTTCTGAAAAGGATTTTATGTGACCATTTATTTTTAGAGCTTTTACTTTCAGGGGAGTTTTCCCTTTCATTTAGTGGTGCTGATGACATTGAAGGCTAAGGAATATCAAGTACCTCATATTTATGTTTAGTTTTCTTTTTTAAAGTTCTTTTGCCATATAGGGGCTAGGGCCTTTTGAACATTGGTATTGGTTCCAAAGTGTTCCAGAGCTGTTTGTACCAGAGCTCATGTTGAAAAACTACAGTAGGGATTTTCATACCTAGTTTATGATGTCTTTTCAAAGTTTCAATTTGTTCCCAAGCTTCTACCTCCAAAACACCTTCATTTGAGAACCATGGAGAGATCTGAATGACCCAATCTAACAGCTCATTTAAGCTGCCAGTGGAGAAAAAGTGACTCCACTCTGTTCTAATAGGCATTTTATTTTTAATTTTTATCATGAAATGATTCTATTTTTAAAAACTTTTAAAAAATAATTAATTTATTTATATATGTTTGACATCAATTGTAGTCCCCATGGAATTCCCACCACCATTTCACCAATGCGCCATCACCTCAGTCCCTTGTGCTCTTTCTAATAGGCATTTTAAAAGGGCTACATAATTATGATGAGCAAAATTCTTCCCCATTTGTTACCCACCTTGAAAAAAATCCCCTCTTAGTCAGCTGTGACCAATGACTATAGAGTTAGCTAGAGAATGCACTTATCACACATACCTTCATGAGTTCCGGGGTTCAGGACCCTGTTCGGATGCCACTGCCACCACTGCCATGGGCAGCCAGACAGGTGATGAAGCTCTCAGCTATTAACAAAGACTTGGGTCCAAATGAATTTGCAGCAGGGGGAGGCTGGGTAGAGTGCCATTGAGAGAAGTTCTGCCTTTCACTCTCCCAGCCCAAGCTTTTATTAAAGATAGGAATGAAAGAACAGGAAAATAGCATGCATTTGTGTTTATGCTTATACAAATTAATAAATTATCTCTGGAACAAGTTTGTTTAGTTAGTAGGGATCATGGTCACAAGCCAGTATGTCCGCCGAGAACAAGAGTCAATTCTGGGAAATGTGCAGAACTTCTAACCTCGTAGAACTCCATATGCAGCACAAACAGGTGCTTTCAGAGACTCTGGCTCCTTTAGGGCAGCAGGATGCCAACACTGGCACTGACATCTGACACTACCTTCCTTATTTGCATATTGCTTGTCTTTCCTACTTATCCCATCTCCCACATGGCAAAGGTCCAGCCTTTTGTAAATAACTTGTCTACCACAATATCTCCAATAGCATATGCCACCCAACAGGCAATCAATAAATATTCATTGAACAAATGAATGATGATGTAGAGACTGCATTCTTTTTAACTTCCAAATTCAGGGAGAGAAACCTGGGCTACCATTTTTCCTTGATCCAATCTTTATCTTTCTTCACCTCCACTTTTTACTTCTTCACCAGCTCCCTTGCAGTTACAAAAGACCAACAGTGTTGCAAAGACATTACAAGAACAGCTTGTTCCAAAGCCTGTGAATTAGAAGATTGTATGAAGAGGTTACTCTAATCTAAATGTCCCACAGTGGAATGCACCCAGTGACTCTAGGAAGAAGAACATGCCCTAGGAGGGCGAAGGACATGCCCTAGGAGGCCAGTAGTAGAGGGGCCAGGTCAGTTCTGAGACAGCATTTGCTAAGGTGCAACCATGGGACAGGTTCTAGAACAGTTCTTCATTTTGGTCGGGCTGTTGGTATTTCTGGTCTACCTGGTGAAGTGTGTGAGATTTTCCAAATGTGTCTTTTTGCATTTTTGGAGAGTTCTGCCAGGGTCTTTCTTGAAGTCAATGGGACAGTGGGCAGGTAAGAAAGTTTTTCATCTCTTCTATTTTGTTGTATCTGCTTCTTATTATTTAAGTCTCGAGGGATATATCACATCTCTTCCTTTTGAAAGAAAAGGTGTAATTCCTTTGGGTGATTTTAATTTGGAGGGGGTAGTAGAAATTGTGAGTGAAATTAAAATGTTCTAAAAAACAAGAGGTTGGGTTTGAGGAGAATAACTAGGGAGGATGCTACTTAACTCTTCCCCCACCCCATGTGCCCACCCTCTAATCCTCACTACTGGGTTTGTTTCTTTATGGATTTTCCAATGATATAAATAATAAAGAATGTAGAAATTTCTGTATCCTCTTTTGCATATTTTCAAAAGTCCTGTGTGCCTCCATTTTGTTAAGGGCATTTCAAAATTCTGAAATCCAGGTAATTTTATTTTCTTTAATTTACTTATATATTTTTACATCATTGTTGATTTTTGTACAGGTTTGATTTCTCCTCTCAGATGTAATTCCTATAAAATTACCACCACCAAGACACCTGTGAACCATCACCATAGTTTTTTGTGCTCTCCCCTTCCCTGTTTTGATCCCTCTCCCTCCTCCTACTCTGCTGAATGTCTCTGATTTATATTTTGCCTTCTAGTTCTGTCTTTTTTTACCCCCCCATCCCTTTCCTTATTAAAAGAGATTTCTCTGAGCCCTATCATGAATTCATGAAGGCTTTAAAAATCAAGACATCTAAGATCTCTAGGGAGCCTTGTTTGCAAGTTGGTTAGATAGAGAATATGGATCTGGTTTGTCTACCATGTTGGTTAAATGCTACCTTCTAATAGGAACTATTTCCTAGGAGTTTTCTGTGAGTTATTTTTTTGTGAGTTTCAGCTCCATTGCTGGGTTTAAACATGGGACTATGGTTTTAGGATTTCCTTATGAAAGATAGATTTCCAAGCTGGGAACCAAGCAGTCCAATGACTTTAGAAAGTTTAAGGCATCTAAGAAATACCATGTATGGCTGTAAGGAGATATTATGAACTCTCCAGGGCTGCTGGGTAAAATACAAGACACAGAGTTAAATTGGAATTTTGGATAAACAAAGGGTAATTTATTAGTCTATGTCATTCCAAATATTGCCTGGGACGTATTTACACTAAAAATTATAATTGTTTACCTGAAATTGAAGTTTAACTGTGTATTCTGTATCTTTATATACTAAAGTTGGGAAACTTAAGACTTTATGAATGGAGATAAAAAAGTTGCCATATGAAAATTGTTAGAATGAAAAAAGGATTTTTTAAACTGTTGCTTTTTACAGTGCATCTGTGTGTGTGTGATCCTTTGTGTACATACACACAGGTGCCTGAACACTCCTTTGTTCTAGGAATAGTATGCTGTCTGCAGCGAACTTGAGCTTGAGTGTTCTAGATCTCAATATTTTGCTTTAAACAGATACAGAGGAGGTGGTTTAGGACTCTTTCTTTCACTCTAGAGAGTGTTTTCCATGGTCACCTATCTCCCCACTCCCAAAAGCTTCATTTTGAACATTTAATGAAGGGAGTGGAGGGCTGGAAACTTCAGAGTGGGAATGGATTTGAGGGACACTGCCTTAGAATATTTTGTCTAGAGAGTAGGTCTGCAAGAAAATGTGATCAGTAAGATAGAAGACTAGAGATCCCTTCTCTCCTTGAAAACTATTTCTGCTTTTTGCAGTCATCACTGGAGCAGGAGATGGGATTGGAAAAGCATATTCATTTGAGGTAAGTTGTGTTCTCAGACTTTCTCTTCCCTGGGAATTGAACACACTCAGGCCTGCGAATTCATGTGATACCTGTCTCAGATACCAGTTTTCTGATTATAAAAGCAATGTGCATTTATTTATGAAAGCAATGCACATTTATTTTATTTATAAAAGCAATGCGCATTTATTATAAAAGCAATGCGCATTTAATACTTGTGCTGTAGTATTTTTCTTATTGCAGAGGAGATATAAAAATCATAATCTCACTCCCATGACACCTTGAAAACAAAGACAGTGATATTTGAAGGTGGGAGTATTTCCCTTTGAGAATTGTTTTAGGAACTTATGGGGTATTGTTATTTTTTAGTGTAATTATACCCTATGCGTTTATATACTTAAACACAGTTTTAAAAAAACAAGGAACTACCTGCCTTTTATCTGTCCTTTATAACTAGGACATATATTGATTTTTAAAGTTATTTGTATAGGTATAACATTACCTATCGCTTTCATTTCAAGAAGATTAATTAATGGGCGTTGCAAAATATTATATAAAAAGAGGATCCCATAGGACTGAGATCATTAGACTATGATGGCTATCGTTGAGTATTTCCTTCTAGACTTATTTCTCAGATAATAGTTATGCTTAAAAGAATGCATTTATAGCATATGTTTCTACACACTATTGTTATTATCACAAATTCTACATTTTCATTAATAAATTATTTTTTCTTGGAATTCCCATATGTTTTATTTCCTTCTCATGCCTATTAATTACACTGACCTTTAGAACCATATAAAATACAATATAAGAAATAAAAAGAATACTAGAAGTAATAAGAGGATGGATGTTAAAAAAGTCACAACATCTTAAAATATAATGAAAAGCATCTTATTCATAATAGAAAAATAATCCTAGAAACAAGCAACATAAAATATGTAGGTCTGTTTCTAAAGAAAACAGTAAACTTCAATTGAGAAATATAAGACATAACCCAAATAAGATAGAAAATGAAAAATATCATATTCTTTTTAAAAAAGATTTATTTATTTATGCATACAAGAGCTGGGGTACAGGTCAGAGGTACAGGGGGTGAGAGGATTCATAAGAGACAGTGCAGGGAGCAGAACAGTCAGATCGACTGAAATACACTGCGGAGGGTAGCAGAGGGCAAGACAGGCGAGGTCTGCTGCACCATGTGAGTCCCTTCCCTGGCTGGAGATTGAATTTGCACTGCAGTGGTTGTGGATTCTCCATATGTGTTGCTTAACCCATTGCGCCACCCAAGGGGCCCAAATACCATATTCTTTTTTTTTTTTTAAGATTTATTTATTTATGCATTCAAGAACTGGGGTACAGGCCAGAGTCGTGGGAGGTGAGAGGATTCACCAGACAGAGTGGAGAGCAGAACAGGCAGACTGATTGAAACACACTGAGGAGGGCAGCAGCGGGCGAGGCAGGAGAGGTCTGCTATGCCATGTGGGTCCCCTCCCTGGCAGGCAGCAGGGATCGAACTTGTGCTGCAGTGGTTGCGGTTTGCTTCATAGTGCATTGCTTAACCCGCTGCGCCACCAGGGAGGCCCACCAAATACCATATTCTTGAAGAGAAATGTTAAACTTCAAATCTGAACTACTCAAATTTATCTCAAATCAACTGTTATTTTATTTTTTTATTATATTTATTTAATTGTATTTGACATCATTTTTAATCCCCAGGGAGTTCCCACCACCATTTCTCCCATGTACCATCACCTCAGTCCTTTGTGCTCTTTCTGCCCTCATCCCCCTCTTTGCCCTCCCTTCCCCTCCCACCCCCATGGTCCCTTTGGTTTATCTTTGACCTTTTGATCTTGTTGAGTTTTTTTGTTTGTTTGTTTTTTGTTGTAATTGCCCATTTCCTTGAGTTTTCTCTTATTTTTTTGTTCTGCTTTGTTTTGGTTTTTTCTTCTTTTTTATTTTTGTTGTAGTTGTTGTTCTTCCACATTCCTCCTAAAAGTGAAGCCATCCAATATTTTTATCTTTTCTTCTGACTTATTTCACTGAGTATAATTCCTTCTAGCTCCATCCATGTTTCTATAAATGGCCCTAGTTTATCATTTTTGATTGCTGAATAGTATTCCAT
>JAGFMF010012016.1:66542-84810 GCA_019455555.1 Galemys pyrenaicus | reverse complement strand
ACAGTGATAATTTTACTTCTTCTTTCCCTATTTGGATACCTTGTATACCTTTTTCTTGTCTTATTGCTCTGGCCAGGACTTCCAGTGTAATATTGAAGAACAGTGGTGAAAGAGGGCATCCTTGTATTGTTCCAGATCTTAGGGGAAAGGCTTTTAGCTTTTCGTCATTGAGAATGATACTGGCTATGGGCTTGTCATATATGGCCTTTATTATATTAAGATATGATCCTTCTATCCCAATAACTCCAAGGGCCTTCATCATAAATGGATGCTGAACTTTGTCAAAAGCTTTCTCAGCATCTATTAATATAAGCATGTGGTTTTTTTTTCTTGTTTTTGTTGATGTGGTGGATTACACTTATTGACTTGGAAAGTAGTTTAACAAAAATAAAAACATCTTTGAAAGAGAGTGTAAATGTTAGGGACTCCCTCTATCAGACTGTGGATATCAAAATCTACTGTAAGATTATGGAGTGGCATTGTTACAGAAAATGACAGGTTAGTGAAACAATACAGATAGATCTGAAACAGACCCATGATTTGACATATGACTAGGCTAACATTTCAAATCAGGAAAGAGTGGATAAGTAGAAAAATTTTCTTGAGACAACCAGTCAGCCAGTATGAAAAAATATAGCGCTAGATGATTTCAAACACATTATTCTCAAAAATAAACAAGAAAACAGACTACAAAGGGTTATAGGAAAATGTCTATTACCCTAGAGTTTGAAAAAATCATAAAGGAAGTCTTTTAAAACCATAGGGGAAATGTGCACAAACTTGATAACATATGCAATGTATGGAAAGGACACAAAAAGCAAAGGAGAAAATACTTGCCACACATACAGTACAAATAATTAACTCTGCCATAGACCAGCTCCAGCAATGAACCATGGTCCCCACAGGATGAGACAGCGTTGGGGGATGAATGTATAGGGAAAGGAGAGAGGGGACAAGAAAACACAGACACTCTAGGGTGCCAACATCTTACACTGAGAGTCTCAGCAGGTCTTTCATACTTTACACACAAGAAACAGGATTGCAGGGAAACATCATTTGTAACATTTTCTTAGGGAAAAAGGGGACCTTCCCCTGAAGCCAGCCCATGCAAAAACATGTTTTTGAGAACTGCAGAGCAACATTTATTACATTTTCTTAGAACTGGTTCAAAACAACAGGTTTATGCCGGCTAGGTGCACAACAACATGTATCTATTGGTATACTAAACATTGAGGCAGATGTAATAACCCAACTCCATCATAATCAACTAGCCCTTTCCACCACAGGCTCCAAGAAAAAGGAAATATTACAATTAAACCCCAAACTATATCTATTCCTTACCATTCAATCTCCAAAAGGAGCCACTAACTCTAACCTATCCTGAACCCAGAACTTAGCCAGCAATGTTTAAAGTCACCAAAGGAGTCCTTCTATACAAAACCACGACTCAGCTGTTACCATATTGGTTTTCTTGAATTTACATTACAGCACTTTGCCAATCAATAGTTCGTCATCAAAATTTGCAGCAACCAGTTATTTTGTTTAGTAAAACGGTCAATCTTACAAATCCCCTCCTTGGGTAAATTTCCAATTAGCACTTAATATGCCTTTACAAGATGGTGACAGTAGTATTAGTCAAAACAGTGGAGATCCGGCAGGGGCCAGCTTTGGAGCTCCTGATTTTTCAGGGGTGTCCCACATGCTGGACTTTGTCACTCAGCATGAGTAACATGACCCCCAGCATAACACCCAGAATATACAGAAAGAGAAAATCATATGAATTTGTAAGAAAATGATAAGTAAGACAGTAGACGAATGGACGAAGGCTATGTCCTGGTGATTCACATAAACACATACATAAAGACATTGAATCTCACTGATATTTGAAAGACACAAATTAAAACAACTTGGCGATATAATCTCTTAATCATTAAATTGAGAAAAAGTTGAAAAAGCATGCTAATATCTAATATTGACCATCATGTGAGGAAATTGTTATAACTATGTTTTCAGTGGTACAGTCTTCAGAAGATATTTTGCCAAAACTATTAAAATTTTAAAAGCATGTACCCTTTGACAACAATTCCACTTCTTGTCTATGTACTCTAGGAGTGCATGCACTTGTATATGCAAATAGTTCTATATGTAAGGCTCTGCATTGTGGAAAACTTGGAAACAACTTAAATGCTTATCCAAAAGTGAACTATAGAAAACTATGAAGCAATATAAAAGAATAAAGTGGTTCAACATGGACAGTTGTGGAAATAGATACAATTCTTAGAGATAAGATACACATGAAGGTAAAAAGACAATATTTACAATGCCACTTATAGAGGGGGAAAAAGAGAAAACCCACAAAAGAAACTTTTATATCTTTGTGCTTAGGTATACATGTAAAGACAAGGAGACTATCCCAAACCCAACAAACTTAAGGAGACTGGGATAGGAGGGTAAATGGGACTGTGGGGGTGCAGGGATGTCTTGGACAGTGGAAATGTATTTGCATGTTTAATAATATAATTAAACAAACTAAATTGAAAAAGATATAAATGCAGTCACTTCAACCCAGAGGTTTTATTTGATGGCTTTGAAACTGGTGTTTTTTGAGAATTTTTTTTCTCTCTTTATTTGTATATATTTGACATCAACTGTGGTCCCCATGGATTTCCCACCACCTTTTCACTAGTGCACCATCACCTCAGTCCCTTGTTTTCTTTCTGCCCTCATCCCATTCCTTCCCCCTCCACACACACAAATTGTTTCTGATTTGTCCTTGTCTTTTTGTTTTTTGTTGTGTTTTTATTATTATTATTATTATTATTATTATTGTTGTTGTTATTCTTTCCCTTGGCCCCTTTTTTGCTTCCCTTATATTCCTCTTAGGAGTGAAACTATCCAGTATTTTTCTTTTGCCTTCTGACTTATTTTGCTGAGTATAATCCCTTCTAGCTCCATGCATGTTTCTATAAATGACTCTAGTTTATCTTTTTTGATTGCTGAATAGTATTCCATTGTGTATATGTACCACATCTTCCAGATCCAATCATTTATTTTTAGGCATTTAGGTTGTTCCCAGGTCTTACCTATTGTAAACAGTGCTGCAACAAACATATGGGTGCAGGTATTCTTTTGAATCAGTGTTTTTGTGTCTTTTGGGTATATTCCTGGGAGTGGGATTGCTGGATCATATGGGAGTTCCATTTTTAATAGTTCTTAAGTGAATCTGAGACCACTGAACTCAAGACCATTATGGTCTCGAATTCAATTTCTTGTGTGTTTTCTCTGATATCTCATCCTTACTAAAATAATGGTGTAGTGCACTTTGGCAGTACATACAATAAAAGTGGAACAGAACAGAGATTAGCCTGGGCCTTGTGAACATTGTACAGATTTGTGAAAACATTTCTTATTTTCATTAAGAAAGACATGTTATGTTATGTGTATCTCATCTACCATGTTTAAAAAAAAAAAGAAACACGATGAATCATCTAATTAAAACCACTGAGAATGATTTTAGTGAACTGGGCCCTTTGTCACTAATTCAGCATCATTGGTCTGCTTACATGAACATTGCTTTTTCATTTTTGGCTTCAGGAAAAGCTCTCATTGTATCATCCTTAGCATTTCGAGGTGTGGTGAATGTTGGCCTGTCACCCGCTGCACTGAAGTTGGGCACCCCGGTGGCTATCAGGGCATATGCCTTTGCATGCTTTGCTCAGCTCCCTGCGCCTCGGTGGTATCCACCCTGAAGTCATTTCCCTGCTGGCCTCTGGAAAGCATTCCATCTGTTCACTTTCTAGCTCTTATTCTACTCTCTGTCCTGTGGGTTCCAGAAAACAGAAAGCAAGGGCTTCCCCAGTTAAGTGAAGCTCAAGAACATCCTTGTAAGTGAGACACACCTCAAAATTTCTTGCAGAACTCTTTTTATTGTGGGGTTCACTGCTATAGACCCAGTAAATTACAGTTTAATATCTTAATTTCTAAATTTCAAAACACATCTGACCCTAGGAATTTCAGATAAGTAGGCATGCAGACACACTATAAACATATACCAATAGACTAATATTATTAGGAATCATTTAGACTGGCCCAGTATTGAGTTTGGATCATAACAGAAATGTTATTTTCTGTACTGTACCTTTGAACTCAAGAGAGGGCCTCCCTAGTGGTGCAAGGGTTTATGTCTCAGCACTATGAAGCTACCCGCAGCGACTGCAGCAAGAGTTCGATCCCCTGCCAGGAAGGTGACCCACATGGCACAGCAGACCTCTCCTGCCTCGCCTGCTGCTCCCCTCAGCAGTGTATTTCAGTCAGTCTGCCTGTTCTGCTCCGCACTCTGTCTCTGGTGAATCCTCTCACCCCCTGCACCTCTGACCTGCACCCTAGCTCTCATATGTATAAATAAATACATCTTTAAAAAAATAAACTCGTGCAATAATCACAGTTCCTGTAACCACATAGGTGATGCTTCAATTCACCTTTAAAACAAGGCTTCCCTGTCTGCTTACCATTTTGTATGTTTTGCTTTTCCCATTTCCCACCCAGTTTGCGAGACAAGGACTCAATGTTGTGCTTATCAGCCGGACACTGGACAAACTACAGGCTGTCGCTGCAGAGATTGGTGAGTGACCCCAATGAATAAGGGAGATATTGAAACAGGGGGGCAGGGGAGGAGGCTCTGACTGAGACAGAGGTCAGAGGAAGGCCCGAGGCCAGAGAGCCCGCCAAAATCCCCTAAAGGCCAAAAGGCCACAAACCAGAATAAAGGGCTATAGCAACAGGGGCTATAGCCTATCAGAGGACAGTGCCCGATATAGGTCAAGGTCACTGACTATGGATTCTCACCCGCGTGCACAATTGCAAGGACCTCAAGCTACAGGAACAACAGTCATGGGGTTTATTTACAAACTGGGGGAAACGAGAGTGCTTACATATCCACCAGAGGCTGGCTGCTTCATCCAGACCGCATCAGTGTTGGCAGTCACCGGTCACCAATTCTGGGCAGCTCTATCCAGTAGCAATGACCACTATGGGCGTGCAGAGGCAGTGTTCCAGTGTTACAGCTCCTGTGAGTTGTTGGTTTATGCCACCAACAAACAGCTCTTTGAGACACCAGGCCCAGGGTCTTTGGTGCTCCTTCCAGTCAGTGTCACAGCCAGGACCGAGTCCCAGTCTCTCTCTCTCCTCAGAGGGCGGCGGCTGGGGGCTTCCCTCCTTCCTTTGAAGGCTGGAACCATCTTCTCCTCTTCCTCTGCAGGAGCTCTTTTTTCCTCTGGGCTGCTGCTTCTCTGTCTGCAACTCCAAGTCGCTCCGAATCCCTGTCAGCTCTTTCTCCAAATGCCTGCCAATCTGTCCTAAGCTCCCTTTGACTTGGCCTTATATTTACTTTTAAGGTGCACCCTCCCCCAGTCTGATTGGTCCATTTTCCTGCACCTGATTGGTCCATTTCCCTGCACCTGATTGGTCCATTTTGGCCTGTTCCAGAATTCAGGAAGTATAATTTACAAGAGGAGCTCTGCTATCACTAACTTGTGCTGATAGGCAGAGTCCTGGTGCCAATCAACCCAAGTCTCGTACCCGATTGGTCCATTCCATGATCCAGGTAGCACAGTACTACATAAAAGGTTTCTAAGGAAGGACTGCCACATTAACTTGCAGGGGAGCCAGGTACCACGCCTCCTGCCAACTGCAGCCCAGTAACAATGTGTGTGGTGCCCACCGGCCAGGTCTGTTCCTGTCTTGCCTGTGGAAGCATCTTCACCATCACTGGTGAAGGTGGCGCCCTGGACTTTAGTTCACTGGTGTTGCTCTGGGTTAGGTGAAGCAGGAACAGACCATCCCACAGAGAGGTCCAATTTCTGCTTTGATCTGCAGCTGTTATGGCTAGAATTAGCACCCCCTGCAGAGGCCACCATGATCTGGTTGCTTCTAGAGCTTTCTTCAAAAGTAGAATTTGTGTTTGGGACTTCACTTCCTTCCTTGCTTGTGCCTCGCCTCTGCCAGGTGGGTGAGGGATGACACGCACAGCTGGTCATCAGTTTAAGAAACTTTTGACCCAGGATGTGTGGTGGTGAAGATTACACTGTACATCCCTAGCAGGCCACATTTAGACTAGAATGGTTTATTATCATGCTCTACTTTGAAAGGTTCTTAGCCAATAATGATCAGATCCCTTTGGGGGGGGTTGATTTTGATAATTGTTAATTTAGTAGTGAGTAGACTTATTAATGCAAAAGAATGAGTCCTAAATTATGAAGACTCATAAAGGCCATGGCAAGTGGTCTGGAACAGTCCTGTGTCACCAGGGGAGACACTGGAAAAGGGGCAGGTCTGGGAGGTGTGGGCTGAGGGGACAAGTGCTCAGTAAATCATGCTTTTGTTCTGTCCAGATATCAAAAGTAACTTTGAACAGGATTAGGACATTCTTCATTGTTTCCCTTGCAATGTGAAGCTGATAGGGTCTTTACTCTGAAGTTACCCTCTCCTCCAACTATACCCGAGATTGCTTGCTCCAGAAATATTGGGTCTAATTCCAAAGCCAAGCATGCAGGAGGTGCTACAGTCTGTCTGTTGCTCTTGTTTGTTTGCAAGCTGCCGCTCAAGGCTGGTTCCTGTGGACTGGTGGGAAGAGCATTGATTTGGCGGGAGCAGTTTGGGTGACCTTGGGCAAACAAGTTAGCTTCTCTGCACCCCAATATTCTCCTCTGGAAAAGAAGAACCTGCTTTAAAAGGTTGCAGAGAGGAGTAAAAGAATCTGTTGTGTAGGTAAATGCTTATGAACATCCTCTTAGTTCAAGACTGTCAAACTCGAGCATACACCAGGGTGGAACACTTATGAAAACAGATCCTAGGGTTTCTTGTTCAGGGGGCTTGAGGTGGAGCCTCCTGAATTAGACAAGTGTGTTTCTAACAAGTTACCTGAGATGCTCATGCTGTGATATCCAGACTGGACTTTGAGAAACCCTGCATTAAGTCTGCTTGCAGTGCTTATATTTTCCACTGGAGTAACACTTGGAAACAAAGAAACCAGCACACCAGCATTCACAAACCTTTATCACACCACTAGCTATTTCTTATTTTGCATGGGTGTAATGTAGCTGTTCTCTTAAATGTCTGTTCATATGGTTCAGGAGCATCAAGGGCACCAAAGGGGAAACTAGGGGCTTGGACTCCTGTTATTAAGTAATAACTATTGTCTCTATCACAGAGTGTACAACAGGAAGAAGTGTGAAGGTTATACAAGCAGATTTTACCAAAGATGACATCTATGAATATATTAAGGAAAAACTTGAAGGTTTAGAAATTGGAATTTTAGGTAAGTAAATTGCAAAATGCAAAGCTATTTGTAATAATTATCTTAATTGCCACTCAATTACTTTATGGTGTGCTTGAGCTTAACTCATGACAGTATTTTTAAGCTGTAATATTAAAGCTCAACTCTTCATGAGGCATTGCTAAAGAAACTGTCTATGCCTCTGGAATGTATCAAACACATCTCTCAACCTTTCCAACTATATTTTCCAATATTAAAATTAATTTTCTTTCACTGAACTGACAATGGCAGGAAGAGGGATTGTTAGAAACACTGGAATTAGCTTAACAGACAAATATTTCTGTGATTAATATATGAAATAAGTCAGTGTAGTTATTAGAGAATTAAATTTGAATCAGAATTTGTAGACTAGATTTATAGATTTATAGACTGCTTTGTCAACATGGGCACAACACACTATATCGTACAAAGATGGAAGTAAGATTTGTTTTCTAAGCTTCCTGATGTATTAAAAAATATACTACATTTTTTTTAAACTACCGAGGATCCTTACCTCTCTCTCTCTTTTTGTTTTTAAGATTTATTTATTTATTCATGAAAGAGTTGGGGTACAGGCCAGAGTTGTGGAAGGCGAGAGTATTCACCAGAGACAGAGCAGAAAAGGCAGATGGACTGAAATACACTGCTGAGGGGAGCAGTGGGCAAGGCAGGAGAGGTCTGCTGTGCCATGTGGGTTCCCTCCCTGGCTAGGGATCGAACTCGTGCTGCTGTGCCTTGGATCCTTCACAGTGTGGCACTCAACTCGCTGCGCCACCAGGGAGGTCCAAATACTGAATTTTTGCATCAAAAATGTAAAACATTATTGCAGAAAAATGGAAAGAATAGATGAGCCCATTAAAGAATTATAAGTTATTTAAAATCACAATAAAAAAAGTTGAGACAGCATTTTGGTGTATATCTTCCAAATACATATATACCCATTTTTTCAAAACCAGAACTATAAGGCTGTTTTTAAACATTAAAAGAAAGACACAGGTCACAAATGATTGCCTGTGTCCTTAAGCTTCCAGACGGCCATGGCTTCGAATGACTGTGGTGCATTCTACATGTCATTTGTTTCATGTGCTTCCTGTTATTGGACAAGCTTTTTTCCCCTTCCAGTTTCCTCACTGCTATCAAACCATGTTGCAACCAACAGTGCCATAAATACATTTGTATGTGTCTCCTTAGGAAGACTTCACAAGAGAAGATTCTGGGGTGACTATGGTCCTTTTAAAGAGTTTCGTAAAATTTGTTGTAGACGCTTCTGACATTTTTTTGTTTTTGCCTTTTCCTCTTAGTCAATAATGTCGGAATGCTTCCAGATCTCCTCCCAAGCCTTTTCCTTAACACAGCAGATGACATTGAGGTAGGCCTGTGCTTTGCATGGTTGGGTTCCTCTCACCTAGGTCTTGGGCCCCTGGCTGGATAATTACCAGGTCTGGGGTGTGGAGGAAGGCAGGGTGATGGGATTATTTATTTTTTTAAAAGATTTATTTATTTATGCATATAAGAATTTGGGTACAGGCCAGAAGTGCGGGGGATGGGAGGATTCACCAGAACAGAGTTGGGAGCAGAACAGGCAGATCCACTGAAATACACTGCTAAGGGGAGCAGTGGATGAGGCAGGAGAGGTCTGCTGTGCCATGTGGGCCACCTCCCTGGCTGGGGATTGAACTCACGCTACTGTGCTGCGGATGCTTCACAGTGTGGCCCTCAACCTGCTGCACCACCAGGGAAGCCTGGTGATGGGATTATTTTGTATTCCAACAGGTGTCCCTAAGGCAGTCTTTCTTTTCACCATAGTAACTGATACACAGTCAAGAGCACTGGCTTTCACAACCTTTTCTAGGATGAGGATATTTCCCCCTTCTCTGCACATCAAAAGTGACCTGCCGCAGGCCAGGTGCGGCAAGGAACCAGGGTCCCCACAGGATGAGACAGCGTAGGCGATGAATATATAGGGAAAGGGGAAAGGGGACAAGAAAACACAGACACGCTTTCTATGGTGCCAACACCTTACATCTTCCTCTTCCATCTTCCACTGAGAGTCTCAGCAGTTCTTTATTTATACTCTACACACAAGAAGCAGGAAAGCAGGGAAACATCATTTGTAACATTCTTTAGGAAAAACAGGGAACTTTCAGGCCCAGCCCTGTGCAAAAACATATTTTTGAGAACAGCAGAACAACATTCGTTAAATTTTCTTAGGACTGGTGCAAAACAACATGTATCCATCCATATACCAAACATTGAGGCAGATGTAATAACCCCCAGCTCCATCACAATCAACTAGGCTTTCCACCACAGGCCCCAAGCAAAAAGGAAATATTAAAATTAAACCCCAAACTATATATACTTATTCCTTACCATTCCATTCCCAAAAGCAGCCACCAACCCCAACCTATTGAACCCAATAGTTCATCATCAAAATTGTTCAGCAACCACTTATTTTGTTTGTTTAGTAAAATTGCCAATCTTAAAACTGTCCTCCCCCCCGTGGGAAATTTCCAGTTAGCACTTAATATGCCTTTACAAGATGGTGGCAGTAATGTCAGCCAAAACAGCGGCGATTGGGCAGGGGCCAGCTCTGGAGCTCCTGATTTTTCAGGGCTGTCCCTCATGCCGGACTTTTGTCACTCAGCATGAGTAGCATGGCCCCCGGCAACCTTCCCACTGTCTGATTCTCTAGGGCTCAGAGCTCCGTGGTATAAGGGGTACTTCTGCCTAACAAATTTCTGGTTGTTGGAGGAGGCCAGTTTGGTTTCTTTGTTTTCCCGGGGAATACGAGAGGAAGTCGATGATACAAACTCTGTGGTTGTTATTTCAGCCAGCTTCATCCAGACCCTCATGCCATTGCTGGGCGTGGGGAGTTTGTTAGGCATTAGCAGTCTTGGAAGGCACCACCAGGCCCTGACCTTGGAAGCCGTGGTGTTGTATCTGGATTCTGAGCAGGCTAGCGCATTTCCGTTCCTCAATCCCGCAAGTATTCCTATGGTCCCCTTGAGTCCTGAATATCAAGTTGCCAAACTCCTTTCTTGTTCACAAGTCTAACCCCCATGTCCCTGGGAACTAAGGAGCCCTTAGCTCACCATTAAACAGGGGTCAATTTTGCTTCTCTTTTTCTATTTATGTCTGTGCTTTCTTTGTCTAATCCTCTTTCTGTTTTGTCTGTCTTGGGTACATCTAGAAACTTCTTTGTCTGCCTTCTGTAGCCCAGAACCTCTATCTTATACACAGTTTGCTTTTCTACGCTCTGTTATAGTGTATCCTAGACCTATTTATGCTAAGCCTCTTCCTGCAATTGGAAATTAGTCATCTCGCTTTGAACATCTTTGTCCCAGTTCCTCCCTACTTCATTGAGGAAACTTTTGGTTGACTTCCATTCAAGATCACATTCTGATAGAATCTGATAAAATAGGCAGACATCAAATATTTCCCAGTTCTGGTGCACACTTACTGATTTTCAATTAGGAGCCTAATTTGCAGGTTGAGGGAGTGGGGAGACCTGCTCCAATAGGCAGTATGTCCCACTTTATGGTTCTTTTTTAAAAAGACTATTTATGCAGATAAGAACTGGGTTACAGGCCAGGGGTATGGGAGGTGAGAGAATTCACCAGAGACAGAGTGGGGAACAGAACAGGCGGATCTACTGAAATACGCTGCTGAGAGGAACAGTGGGCAAGACATGTGGGTCCCCTCCCTGGTCCAGGATTAAACTCCTGCTGCAGTGGCTGCGGATAGCTACAGTGCTGCAACTTAACCCCTGCACCACCAGGGAGGCCCCACTTCATGGTTTTTTACCCCTGACTGCTTCTCAAGAGAATTTCTTTAATATTCTGGCTGATTTATGATTATGTTTATGTATTGCAGAACCTTATCCATTGTAATATCACTGCAGTAGTGAAGGTATGTGATTCATGTCAGTACTAAATGCATTAAAATGTTGTAATAGTTGGGATTTGGCAACATCATCCCCTTCCCTGCAGAAGCAAAATTCTTTGCAATTGAACCATACTTGATTGAGAAACTATGTAATGGTCATTTAATTGTCTCATTTGGTTTTCATCAAGAAAATAGTGATGGACTCGTTCTCCCTAGTATCTGAGTTCTGTTTTTGTGTTCAGTTTTGATATATGTCAAGACATATTAGACTTGATGCCAAAATTTATCCAGGATTCCAAAGCAACTTTTAAAATTTTTAATACTTTCCTCTGATTTTAATCTTTGTTTGGAAAAATGACAGGGGACATGGCTTTGATTTTTAAAAATATTTGTTGTTCAATAAAAATATTTGTGGACTGAAGTTCAAGTTAAATGTGTATTCTGATCCTAGCTCAGTTATTAGTTAGTTGGACAATGTTGAGCAAGTTATTTAACCCCCTGAACTTTGGATTTTTTTTAAAGATTTATTTATGCATACAAGAGCTGGGGCACAGGGCAGAGGAGGGCAGGGGTGTGGGGGTATGTGAGAGGATTCACCAGACTCAGAGTGGGGAGCAGAACAGGCAGATGGACTGAAATACACTGCTGTGGGAGCAGTGGGGAGACAGGAGAGGTCTGCTGCGCCATGTGGGTCCCCTCCCTGCCCAGGGATCGAACTCATGCAGCTGTGCTGTAGATGCTTCATAGTGTGGCACTCAACCTGCTGCGCCACCAGGGAGGCCCAACTTTGGACTCTTAATTTGTTATTGAAAAAAAATGGACTAAGTGATATCTCAGGTGCCATTCAGCACCCAAGGCCTTGGATTAGAGTGAACTGCATGATCATTACCATTATTAACTACTATAAAGCTGATATAGCACCTTTGTGTGAGTAAGAAAAAGGAGTTCTTTCTGGAAATTCCAGAAATTCATAAAAAAAGGTGCTGCTTAAGAGTGGACAAGGATCTCCCTGGTGGCGCAGCAGGTTGAACACCGCACTGTGAAGCATCCATGGCACAGCAGCGTGAGTTGGATCCCCGGCCAGGGAGGGGACCCACATGGCACAGCAGACCTCTCATGCCTCGCCCGCTGCTCCCCTCAGCCATGTATTTCAGTGGATCTTCCTGTTCTGCTCCCCATTCTGTCTCTGGTGAATCGTCTTACCTCCTGCAGCTCTGGCCTATACCCCAGCTCTTAAATGCATAAATATATAAATTCTTTAAAAAAGAAAAATAAGTGAACACAGCCTGATACCATGTACCTTGGAGAGTAGATGGTGCTTTTTTCTTCCCACAATGTTCTCCGTTCCTTTGAATGTTGAAAGCCTTCTGAATGGCTTGTGAGTAAATCCTGGGCTTGTAGCCCACACTCACCCTCGCAACTGTCCACCTTGCCAAGCATAATTCACAACTGTGTGTGGGCGCCTTTGTGACTCCTCTGATGGTCCAATGAGCTGCAGCAGTGAATCAAATATGATCCCAGTTTTTATGGAGTTGGTTGGCAGACAGCTCAGTCTCACTTAAACACCGTTGACTTGAAACAGGGTGGGCAGGGGAGAGGAGGAGGCTGCTCTGACTGAGACAGGGGTCAGAGGCCCCCAAAAGCCCCTAAAGGCCAAAAGGCCACAAACCAGAATCAAGGGCTATAGCAACAGGGGCTATAGCCTATCAGAGGACAGTGCCCAATATGGGTCATTGTCTGTAGGTTCTCACCCACGCGAACAATGGCAAGGGACTTCAGGCTACAGGAACAACAGTCATGGGGTTTATTTACAAACTGGGGGAAATGAGGGAGCTTACCTATCCACCAGAGGCTGACTGCTTCATCCAGACAGCATCAGCGTTGGCAGTCACCGGTCACCAGTTCTAGGCAGCACTGTCCAGGAGCAGTGACCACTACGGGCCTGCGGAGGCGGTGTTCCAGTGGACACCCAGTGTCACAGCTCTTGTGAGTTGTTGGTTTATGCCACCAACAGACAGCTCTTTGAGACACCAGGCTCAGGGCCTTTGGTGCTCCTTGCAGTCAGTGTCACAGCCAGGACTGAGTCTCAGTCTCTCTCTCTCCTCGGAGGGCGGCGGCTGGGGGCTTCCCTCCTTCCTTCGAAGGCTGGAACCATCTTCTCCTCTTCCTCTGCTGGAGCTCTTCTTCCTCTGCTGCTGCTTCCAACAAACTGCTCTCCCAATGAACTGCTGCTCCAAGGGAACTGCTGCTCTCCAAACTAACTGCCACACTAAACTGGCTTCGACCTGGCCTTATATTCACTTCTTCAGGTGCCCCCCCCCCACAGTCTGATTGGTCCATTTTGCCTGCACCTGATTGGTCCATTTTGCCTGCACCTGATTGGTCCATTTTGGCCTGTTCCAGAATTCAGGAAGTGTAATGGGCTCAGCTATCACTACCTTGTGCTAGGTGGAGTCCTGGTGCCAATCAACCCAAGGCTCACACCCGATTGGTCCATTCCGATCCAGGCAGCACACTGCTACATAAAAGGTCTCTGAGGTAGGACTGCCACACTAACTTGCAGGGGAGCCAGAGACCACTCCTCCTGCTGGCTGCAACCTGGTAACAGACTGACAAGAGGACACTGATTCCCCGAGGGACTATTAGTTGCTGTCAACAGAAGGAGGTAGGATGGATAATGAGTAGACCAAAAAATATTATTTCCCAGTGGATAAATTGGGCTGGCAACAATTTTGCTTCTGGTTATTTTTCTGTAAGCATACTGGTATTTTATTGTTTCCTGCTCACTTTTACTGGGTACACACATTATTTTTATGCTGAACAATCAATGGCTTTTTTTCCCCAAAGATTTATTTATTTATGCATACAAGAGCTGGGTTGCGGGAGGTGAGAGGATTCACCAGAGACAGAGTGGGGAGAAAAACAGGCAGATCAACTGAAACACACTGCTGAGGGGAGCAGTGGGTGAGGCAGGAGAGGTCTGCTGCGCCATGTGCATCCCCTCCCTGGCGGGGGATTGAACTCGTGCTGCTGTGCCATGGATGCTTCACAGCTGCACCACCAGGGAGACCCCCATATCTTTGCATTTTATAGAGCTTTCATAGTAGCCATAAGTCAAACAGTGAGCACAATTCTGAAAAATAAGCAATTCACAAATTTGAGAAATTTAGGCACAAAACTCTAACTTAGGGTACCCAAATGTGAGTGCTTTAATCCTCCCTTTTTCTTTTATTCTTAAATCTCCAGTAAGCTTTCTAAATTTTAATCTTATTGAATCGATTACATTTCACAATGTTTAACCCCTTACTTGGGTTGGTAGTACCAGAATCTTCTCCAATGAAATTGGGAGAATCAGAGAAAAGGTGATTATATGATTTAGTCCTCAGCCTTCTCTCACCTGTCTGGGGAGGCAGTCCTGTGGGCCCCTCTCCACCTCACTCCTGCTCCACAGCAGTGAAAACATGGTGGGAAGTCTCTGTAGATTAGGAGCCTGGCTTGTGAAACAGGAGGAGTGGGAGGGAAAGGATTGATAGAGAGTTTCTATCAGTGACTCAGACAACATAAATATGCAAAACTTATCTTCCATTTCCAGTTCTAGGTCTTTTGTTTTTTTAAATTTCTCTGCCCCTCCCTTCTGTTTGGATCCTCTCTATCTCAAACCTGCTCCCAAGATAGTGCTCAATTGTACTTTGTCTTTTAAAGATTATTTATTTATGCATACCAAAACTGGGGTATAGGCCAGAGGTGTGGGGGTAAGAGGAGTTGCCAGAGACAGAGTGGAATGGGGAGCAGAACAGATAGATCTACTGAAAACACTGTTGAGGAGAGCAGTGAGCGAGACTGGAGAGGTTTGCTGTGCCTTGTGGGTCCTCTTCCTGGCTGGGGATCGAATTTATGCTGCAGTAGCTACCGATAACTTCATAGTGCTAAGACTTAACTCCTGATGCCACCAGGGAGGCCCCTCAATTGTATTTTTGAGAAAATTTCAGTCCATGGGAGTTTTTCTCTTAATCTTTGAAATAGTTGCCTTGTAACTGTTTTAAAAAGGTCTTTCAATAGTATACTTATACTCTAGGACTTTCAGGGAACACATGGGGGGGGGGCGGTGGGCAGGATTCTTAATGCTGTTTTGATTCCAGTGGACACACGTCTATGGAGCTGTTTCTCAGCCCACTGCAGGCTGTTCTGGTGGCTTCTGTTGAATTGAAGAGATAGTCTTCTCCATCTCATACACTGCAGTGAAATGTTTCTAGATGCTTGTTAGGTTTTCTGATGGTCCCTCAATTTGAAGTCATGGATGAGGTTGTCACCCTACTCTTTCCTGTAACCCAGAATAAAGTGTACCTGGAGAGCCCCGATTCTGACCCCATGGCCATAAGTCAATCTCTGTGCCTTTTCAGTGTTCTCATTTCCCGGAGAGACTTTTACTTGATGGGAAAGAAACCAAAAGCCTCTGAAACCAGTGGGCTTCAACCAGACTCACATTGCCAGAATTCTCTCCCATGGGTGTCAGCAGATTGGCAAAGCCACCTAGAAGATTAGGCTCTTCCTCCAGCACCCACTTGCCAGTCTCCCTGCCCATTTTTACTTAGTTCCTTTAACTTTGGTTTAACTTTGGCGTTCTCTTATAGATGACACAGCTAATTCTGAAAAGCATGGAGTCAAGGTAAGGTCTTTTTTCAAAAGGGTGGAGAGTATGGTCTCCTTGGCCTGGCAGTCAGCTGACCTGGGACACATAGGATGGGGTTCATGCTCTGCTGCTTTAGAGAATGTTAATCATGATGGAAGGACATGGAGATTATGGCAGGAGCATAACTTTGGGGCAGAGTAACTTAGCAAACAGATAAGCATGCTTGAAGGTCAAGTGTAAGCTATATTGGAGAATAGCAGTTTCAACAAACAGTGGATTTAAAAAAAAAAAAAACAGAAAACTTAACTCATGTTGAGCATCAAAGAAACTTTGCAAGCTGGCCTGACGCCAACATCATGTCTTTGTTATTATGAAATTCAGTTCCTGTCAAAATGAATATTCCAATTTAGTGGTAAAAGTTGCCACCCCATCAATGTCTCCATTTATTCCATGTTCTTATCACCCTGTTACAACACCCACTGGGAAGCTGGTCTTTCTCAGGTGGTATTCATAAAAGTAAATCATTGATAATTTTATTTTTTTAGAGGAGGAAGGGGATTGGCCTTGCATTGTAATGCACAGTGTCTTGTGTTTCTCTACATTGAACTCTTCTAATTGAGAAAGATTAAGGATATTGATTTTTTTTATTTATGCATACAAGAGTTAGGGTACAGGCCAGAGGTGAGGGAGGTGAGGGGATTTACCAGAGACAGAGACAGAGTGGGGAGCAGAACAGGCAGATCGACTGAAATACACTGCTGAGGGGAGCAGCGGGGAGACAGAAGAGGTCTGCTGCGCCATGTGGGTCCCCTCCCTGGCCGGGGATCGAACTTGTACTGCTGTGCTATAGATGCTTCACAGAGCACTCAATCCTCTGTGCCACCAGGGAGGCATACTGAAGTTTAAAAGGATAAGTAGGGACCCAGAGACTTGTGTGGCAGTACCTGTATGAACAGATGGTAGAATGTCAAATACCCAAGACAGCATTCTACATAGGATAGCTATCCTGTTGTGGATCACCTTTACTGGCCAGCAGGGACCTTGAACTCAGGTGGCACCCACTAAGAGAGAAGCATCCTTTCTCCAGAGTCTTTTCTGAACTGAACTGGTGCTCAGTATTTTTGTGGGGAGTCTTTGTTGTAGCAGAGTTCCACACCCTGACACCAACTGTTGGTTGATGGCATTGCTGTGCACCAGATAGCCTGCTCTACGGAGGAGGGGATATTCTACTCTCAGTTCTTGGAGGCAAGAACTGAATCATGCTGGAAGCCTGGAAGGACATGGAGCTTCCCTAAGACTCTCAAGAGCCCCTTGTTCTTTTCCTTCTCAGGCAGCAAAACAATTGAAATTTTGCTTCTTTACCTTTTAGGCAGAAAGGACTCATCTTGAACATTTCTTCTGGGGTAGCCCTTTTTCCATGGCCTCTCTACTCCTTGTATTCTGCTTCCAAGGTGAGTGGTAAAGGGTCATCCCAGGCTCCTTTTTCCTCCTGCCAGTTCCCTCCCCCGCATCGGCATTTTCCTTTGTGTCATCCATATTTGCCTGGAGACAGTCTTCTGTGTACAGGTGGAATTAACCAACAGGTGACTGGGTGAACATTACAAAAGGTGTTAGTTGCCTCTGGACTGATGAAGCCTTGCAGCCCCACAGCTGGATAAGTTTAGCCCCCAGAGGACTCCAGTCCCCACTCATAGCCTTGGTTGGGAAGTCTGCTCATGTCCTGCTTGACAGGAACAGTGTCGTTTCCTTCCTACTCTGAGGCCTGGCCAGTGTCCCCAGACCCTCGTCATAAAAACAAACCCTTGGTGGAGGTGCTCAAAGCTAGATGCACTTCCATGGGCACGTTCATCTACATGCAATGGGTACCCCCACATGTATATTCCCAGTGTTTATGAGAGCTCCACCTAGACCAAGAAGTGAAGTCCCAACTCCCATGAAAATGTGTGCTACCTTGTATAATAAAGCAGTAGGCTCTTGTGGTGCCCATCAAAATAAGTTGTCTCTGTTGGAGAATGAGGCTCTGGGTCCTCAGCTGTTTCTCTTTCTTCCTCCAGGCTTTCATGTGCACATTTTCCAGAGCCCTGCAGGTGGAATATAAAGCAAAAGGAATCATTATCCAGGTGCGGTCAATAGTGCTAAGTCCTTGAGAATAACTACTCTGAACCCTCGTGGAACTAGGGCCATGGCCTCCTGCAGGGATGTGATCTGGATGGAACCATGGGACATCGTGGTGGCAACACCCTCAGCCACCCTCATCCACGCCCTGGGTGCTGGCTGAGGAAGTGGGGCAGGGTGAGAGCTGACTCAGAAATACTGTTGCCCTTTCTGTTGGACTGAAACTGGGGTTTATTTCCTGACCTAGATACAGGAGACAGGCTTATGTGGGAGAAGTTGTGGAAAATGAGAGAGAGAGAAAGAGAAGGGAGGGAGGGTGGGAGGGA
>JAGFMF010012016.1:36419-66532 GCA_019455555.1 Galemys pyrenaicus | reverse complement strand
AAGGGAGGGGGAGAAGGGAAAGGAGGGGGAGAAGGGAAGGGAGGGGGAGAAGGGAAGGGAGGGGGAGAAGGGAAAGGAGGGGGAGAAGGGAAGGGAGGGGGAGAAGGGAAAGGAGGGGGAGAAGGGAAGGGAGGGGGAGAAAGGAAGGGAGGGAGAGAAGGGGAGAGAGAGACAGAGAGAGAGAGCGAAGGGAGGGAGGGAGGGAGAAAGGGAGTGAGGGAGGAAAGCAGGGAGGAAGGGAGGGAGAAGAGAGAGAGAGAACATAGGTGTCATTTTTGCTTGTATCTGGTTACTTGGACCCACTCATATAGATCCAGGAAGTGCAATTCTATCATGTGTCTGGGGGAAAGAAGAACTGGAAAAAATTGGTGAACATCACTAATGACTAGCACAGTCATCGCTGCTTAGCCACATGACAGTTTTAGCGTCCTCTCCTTCTAGATAATTGTGGACCTGATGCTATAGCTACCAAGGGGCAGCAGGGCTGGAGAAGGTGGGGAGGGGGAGGAAGGCAGTTCTTTCCCTGATGCTTGCACCTGCCCTCCAAGCAAGTATAAGAAGGTGAAAGACTTTGACTTTTTGAAAAAAATACCAATGAAAGAACTGACTTCTCCAGACACACATATAGTTGGTGCTCAATACTTGGTACATGGATGAGGTAGTAAGTACTGTGGACTTGGGTTTCACTTTCAAATTCCAACTCTTCTATTTCTCATCTGAATGATCCTGTTCAGCCTTCCGCAGGCCAGCTGAAGCAATGAACCAGGGTCCCCACAGGATGAGACAGTGTAGGCGATGAATATATAGGGAAAGGGGAAAGGGGACAAGAAAACACAGACACGCTTTCTATGGTGCCAACACCTTACATCTTCCTCTTCCATCTTCCACTGAGAGTCTCAGCAGTTCTTTATTTATACTCTACACACAAGAAGCAGGAAAGCAGGGAAACATCATTTGTAACATTCTTTAGGAAAAACAGGGAACTTTCAGGCCCAGCCCTGTGCAAAAACATATTTTTGAGAACAGCAGAACAACATTCGTTAAATTTTCTTAGGACTGGTGCAAAACAACATGTATCCATCCATATACCAAACATTGAGGCAGATGTAATAACCCCCAGCTCCATCACAATCAACTAGGCTTTCCACCACAGGCCCCAAGCAAAAAGGAAATATTAAAATTAAACCCCAAACTATATATACTTATTCCTTACCATTCCATTCCCAAAAGCAGCCACCAACCCCAACCTATTGAACCCAATAGTTCATCATCAAAATTGTTCAGCAACCACTTATTTTGTTTGTTTAGTAAAATTGCCAATCTTAAAACTGTCCTCCCCCCCGTGGGAAATTTCCAGTTAGCACTTAATATGCCTTTACAAGATGGTGGCAGTAATGTCAGCCAAAACAGCGGCGATTGGGCAGGGGCCAGCTCTGGAGCTCCTGATTTTTCAGGGTTGTCCCTCATTCTGGACTTTTGTCACTCAGCATGAGTAGCATGGCCCCTGGCACTCCACGCTCTATATTTCTTTCCCATTGTAGGTACTGACCCCGTATGCTGTTTCCACCCCCATGACAAAGTACCTGAACACCAACATGATAACCAAGACTGCTGACGAGTTTGTTCAAGAATCACTGAACTATGTCAGATTTGGAGATGAAGCCTGTGGCTGCCTTGCCCATGAAATCTTGGTAAGTGATCATTTCTTTCTCAAAGTGAGGAGGACAGGTGTGTAGGTGGCCTCAGATGTCTCCTCCTGGTTATTGGGACAGTCACCTAGCAGTGTAGGCTGGTGAGAAGGAATATAGCCAAATGTAGTGAAAAGGCATCTGGAGAAGCAGGGAAAGAGCTGCTGGAGGCCTGGGTGTTTAGCTCCTCAGTAGCTCTGAGGTTGGCAAGTCTCACCCTTGACTTCCTTACCTCTCCCCCAGAAGGTGTACCCAGGAACCTTAGGAAGTCACCAATGTGCCTTTATGACAAAGTGGTAATGGCGTAGGCTGGTGAGGAACAATGGAGCCAAATACAGTGAAAAGGCAACCTGAGAAGTAAGGGAATTGCTGCTGGAGGCCTGGGAGCTCAGCTCCTAGGTAACTAAATCACCCTTGGCTGCCTTACCTCTCCCCCAGAAATTATACCCAGGAGCCTTAAGAAGGGGAGACCAACACATAGGGGGCTTTCCACTGGGGGCTGCTATTTTCCTCAGCTTTTGGTACTAATAAATGCCCAATGATCTGCTATCCAGAAGAAGAAGAAGAAAAAACAACACCTTACCTGAAAGAGTTTGCGGACTTCTGTGGTGTGTACATTCCCTAGACTAGCTGTGCTGTGTGTCCATGGCTTTAGCTGGAGCGCACACAGCGGCTCTTGTGAGCAAGTGCAAGTCTGTTCCAGCCACAAGGGGCTCCATCAATTCCGGAAGTGAGTTTCCAGGGCATCTAGCATGAGGAGTTCTTACCACTCCTAGACAGCGTCTAGAAACACAAACATGAAACAAAGGTGGACTGGATGTGCAATTAGTATTGCATACTAATGCTGAAAACAAACAACATAGGCTTCTCCCCCTCTCCCCTCCCATCCCTTTCCACTCCCTCTCCTTCTCTCCTGTCTTCTCCTCACCCTTCTCCTCCCCAGGAGAATCTGTGGCCTTAGGCCTCTAGGATGTTGACTACTTCAGTGGAATCTACCAGCATTTAGGAAATGTTTTGTTGAGGCAATAGCCTGCCCTTACAAGGCTATGGTCTTCTAGATGTCAAAAGTTGATTTTCTTCCCCCATTCTTCTCTTTTGATTTATTATGTAACAAATTCTAATATTTTCTGGCAGACACATCAAGAACAGAATAGGAAAAAGAGTCTTCATACCTGGTGAAGCAAAAGAGAAAGCAAAAAAAAAAAAACCAAAAAAACCCACAAACCTATAAATTACTAAAGCCATTAAAATCAAATTGGAATTCGCTGGGATTTAGAAAGAGCGCTGGAACTAAAGTTATGGGCAAACAAGTAGAATCAACTGGTAAACAAGCCACCCTTATGTTACAGAGGGGAGGCACAGACATGAGGCTCTCCACCTCTGAGGAGTGTGAGGGTGAGGACCGAGGTAGGGATGGAGCCCCTCAGATGCAGTCCCTGTGGGATGTGGGGGCTTCATGTCATTATCTCATCTCATGAGACAGGTCACTTGCCTTCTGCTTTATGACTGAGGAAACCAAAGCTCAGTGCTGGATCAGAAGGCCAAGGACTTCCCGGCTGCTAATGGTGAAAGCCAGAGTTTCGGTTTACTTTTGTCTGACACTAAGCCTTTCCTGGTTCCTGCTAGTAGTCCTTTCAGTTTAGAGAATGGTGGGAAAATGGGGATGCAGAAGGGGACCTTTTAGCAAATTTTAATTTACTTGGAGTTGGCTGGTGCATGGGTTTTACTTTGGTTCCCAGAAGCCATCTTTAGTCCTTTGATTTGGAACATCTCAGCAAGCACAAGAATCTGAGGGTCTGAGCTGCATGAAGAATTATGAACAGTCCTTGAAAAGCTCACATTTTCCTCTGACTGAAATTCTGTAGTTTTGTGGGAAATAGAGGGGTTGAGTAATGGTGGGAGAAGCGTCACACTGTCAACAATCATGATGGCTTCTGGGAGCCTGGACCCATGTTACAGACACAGGGATACAGATGGGATTTGAGGACAAGAAGGTAGAAGAGAGGAAAGATTTTCCTTCTTTCAGGTTCTTAAGCAGGTCTAATAGTTAAGTTAACGAAAGACAGATTAACAGGAGAAGAACAAATTGAATTACATGTGTATGGGAACTCCACAAAGAAACTAGCTTCTGAAAAGCTGGCAGTTGGGGTTTATGTGCTGTCCTTAGCTAGGGATGAGGGGTAGGGAGCAGGAATTTCAAAAGGATGGAAAACAATTTAAAAGAAGATGGGAAGCATGAAAGAACAAACATTTGGTAAACAAATGTTTGCCATCAAATGCAGAGACAAAGGGACACGGAAACTACTCTGATCAAATAAGACTTGCTAAATTCTACCCAGTTCACCATACCTAGTTCACATTCTTTGTAGTTATCTCTGTTAATAGTTCCCTTCCTGCTACAGGCACTTGATCTAAATCCTTTTTTGGCAATTAAGGCAGAGAAATTTCCTTAGTCTGTTGTTTCTTAAAAATAATCAGTCCCCAAATAATCCTTATGCCAAAGAGACATTTTGGGATGGCAGATTTTGCTTATAAAACCTTCCAAGGTTTTTGTCTGTTGCCTGAAATGCTTTTAATTTAGCATTTGTGCTTCAGCTTGAGGTTTCCCTCCTTTTAAAAGCAACACTCTGTATTCATCATATATATTTTACTGTGACTGACTTTGGTTCATTAACTCATAAATTCACCTATCGGCTTAGCACCCGCTGTGTCTCAGGCATTGTGCCAGGTGATGGAAAACATTTCTCTTTCCTGAAATCTCATAAAATTTTGATAGGAAGAACCAGAAGACATGAGAAGATCTTGCACCCAGGAGAGAAAATGTTCACTAAGAGAAAGAAGGGAGAGGGCCATTACCATGGACAGCATTCTCTTAATTTAGAATTTCCTCAGGAAGGATCCCACAGTGGTTGCTTTGGTGTCTGAAAAAAAAAAAAAAAAAAAAAAAAAGAAAACTTTGCTAGCTGAGAAAATGTCTCAAGATTTTTACACTTGAGTAACTCTTAGAAAATGTGGGCATTTCGTTTCAATGGTCAGAAAAAAATATTTTTAGAGACGATGGGTACAAACCGAGATGTTTTAGGTGTCCCTTCCCTGTTCTTTCCTGGACATTCATGTGTTTTCTCTTAAAGGCAAACTTCCTCAGACTGATTCCGCCGTGGGTCCGCCACAGCAGCGCCATGCAAAGGTTCCTTCTGACGCACTACGCGGCCTACCTCAAGCAGAACACCAAGGCCACACCGCCCACCCTGCTTTCTTCTCCAGTTCCGCTGCTGCAAAAGACCACTGAGCAGACCAGTATCAGTCACCCCTGAGTTGAAGACACAGCACCCAGAATCCAACTTCTTGGCCATTTCTCTCAAGTCTAAAAATATTTGGGAAAACTGTTGGGTGATGGGGTTTTAGGGTGATGGGGTTTTAGAGTGATGGGGTTTTATGGCTTTGTGTGTGAAAAGATGAGGGGTGTCTGTGGGTAAAAGTGGAAGGATTTCCGGAATAGGCTTATTATATGTAGAAAAGAAAGCCTCCGATGCATTGACCATGGAGAGCAAGACTAGCAAGGTATTCTGGGACCGTGCTATGTAAAGTGGTATGTGAAAAGGTGTCAGGGTGGCGAAGGTTATCAAGACTATTGTGGTGCTCTAATTGGACTCCTCAGAGACACAGCAAACTAGGGGAAGATGTGAGGGCAACAGTTACATCAGGTATTTCAAGCAGTCAGTGTCAGCTTAGGCTATTTTGTTTATATCTGGGGTTTTCTATGAGATGGTGCTTACAAAAATGAAAATCTAAAACTTCATGAACTTAGTGAATTAGGTGAAGATGTTGATTTATAATGGTGCAAACTTGAAACTTAGATAATGTTAGATTGCAGTGCTACTTCAGTATTTTCTGAAGAAAAGGATATATTCCTTTAAAAGGGTTAAAAACCATTTCTCGAATGCAGTCGTTGCGAATTGTAAAGCTGAGGTTTTGCCACAGGTCTCCAGTTCTTGGAAGGCTGCACAGAGGGCTTAGCTTGTCCACACATGGGGTGACGTGTTGGAAAACTGCTGACCCTCAAGTCTTGGGGCACTGGAAGAGGACTGTGCCCACTGGTACACAGTTTTGACTGGCCAAGCTGTTTCCCAAGTCCTCGTCATTTCCTCATTGCCATGCTTGGTGGTGTTCACCTTCCCTGAGGACATCACTGGAATTCATGGTTCGGGCAAAGAATTTATGTGCTGCTGCTCCAGTTCTAGAAGGAGTCTTTGGGATTCCTCAGTTCAGTATTTCAGTATTTTCACCAATTCAGTATTGCTTGGAAAGCATGGAACTGCTAAAGTATTGCGCAGAATTATCCCCCTGGCTTACTAATGTGTGTATGAACATTAGTTATCAGTGTCCTCTGATAATCTCCTGTTAACTTTGATTTTGAGAATTACATGACCTTAGCAAAGCATCTAAAATAAAGAAATTTTACAAAGTTGAAAAAATGAAAGAGCCCAGCATAGAACATGAAAAACTTTTGGGAAGCTTGGAAAGTGTGGCTGGTAACACCACAGCGTACCGGGGAAGCTTTTCTTTCAAAGGTGTAGATAACGTTATGTTTTCTCAGGTGTGGGTAACAAGAACGGTTATAGTGCAGAACATTTTTTTTGTGGCCTCCACGTGTACTGGTATCTCAGTCCCAAGACACACCTTCTGTGCTCAGACCTATGATGCTGGGCTGGCACTCAGGTCCTGAGACCCTCGGGTTAGATGTGGTTAGAGACTCTGGTTAGATGTGCCAACGGGGTTACCAGATGCATTCCCAGAAGTCAACTCATCAATATAAATTTGCGAGGTATGGAGACACTCTTGTTACCATACCTCTGAGAGAGGACAGGCTTGTCAGACTCAGCACCTGTGGGAGATAGCCTGCAAGGGTCTGAGGGCCAGCCCCCACTGCCACCTGTCAGCACCTTAGCATCCAGTCACTGGAAACACCACCCCTTCCCGAGGGTTCCATCAGCCCTGCGATTGCTGACATTTAGTTACACTGCTTCCTCTTGTTGATTTCCCATCTCACCATGCTGGTACCACCAGTCGCTTCTGTGGTTTTTTCTTCTTGTAACTGGACCTGACTGAGACTCTGTCATATCAGCTATTTTGACCTGGAAATTATTTGTTCCCACAGCTGCCTCATCCTCTCTGGGTGCGCCACCCTGCCAGCACCTCCATATCATTCTAAACCTGGGAGCCCTCTAACCCCCACATTTCATAGTCTATAGAGGCTTCGTCAGGTGGGCACATCAGATTAGTCATCAGTCATTGAGGATTGGACTCTAGGATCAGGGAGTGATGTTATAAGTTCCAACTTTTAATCTTGTGTTTGGTTCCCCTGACAAGCAACTCCCGTCCTCGGGGGTTCCCAGAAGTCACCACATCAATATAAATTTGTGTGGTTGAAAGTGACTATTGTTTGGTGGACTTTTTGTTTATAATGAAGAGCCAGAAGCTATCAGTCAGTGGCCTCAGAGCAAATGGAAGGCATGCTCGAGCAATTTGAGGAATTACTTAGCGATAGGGAAATCATCAGAGCTACAACAGAGAAGCACTTCTGCCACTCAGGGTCTGAAGCTATGGGGAGCAATTATTAGAACCCAGTGGAGGGGTGAGGGAGAGCAGGAGCAAGACAGGGCTGTGTAAGACTCATTCCTTGGAGGAACAGTGGGCTTTGCCCAAGATGCAGTCAGGCTGTGGCCATCGCATAGGGAGGAAGTGGGGAATTGTGATGTTGTGGTTTGTGATAAGAAATATATACTTGGTTCTCATGCCCATTCCTTCGAATTTCCTAAGTGATATAAGCAATAAAATATGTTATTTATTACTTATAACCAGTCACTTCCAACCACACACATTTATATTGATGAGATGACTTCTGGGAACCCCCAAGGATGGGAAGTTGCCTGCCAGGGGAACCAACCACATGATTAGAAGTTGGAACTTTCAGTATCACTCCCTGATCTTCAAGGAGGAGAGAGAAGGGAAAAGAAGAGTTCGATTATCAATGACCAATGATTAATCTGATGTTCCTACCTCATGAAGCCTCTATAAACTATGAAATGAGGGGTTTAGAGGGCTCCCAGGCTTGGTAAGATATAGAGGTGCTGGCAAGGCGACATGCCCAGAGATTATGGGGCAGCTGTGAGCCCATGTTTCTGCTCTGCGCATCTCTTCCAGCTGACTGTTCCTGAATGGTTCCTTTTATAAAAAGCCAGTAATCTAGTAAGTAAATGGTTTTCCTCACTGTTGGAAGTAGTTCTAGCAAATGATCAGATCTGAGAAGGAGGCTATGGGAACCTCTGATTTACAGACAATTGGTTAGAAATTCAGATTTTTAGGGCATGACCAAAGGGGCACCCTGAGGCCCTCAAACTTGCATGTTCTGTAGGGATAAGGTCATCCACTCACAAAGTCACATAGGAGACTTTTAGCATGGAAGAACTTTAATAGTATGCATAGAAAGAGAAGAGAAGAAGAACTTTCCTAATAAGAGTTTTCACAATAAAGCACCCAAAGTTACCCACTCCCTCATGGGTAAACGCCTAGCCAAACGGGGTTGGCCCCAAGTGGTTTTTGAGGACTGAAAGCTTGCCACAAATTTCAGGCACCTTTTGTCTTGCAGCAGATGGGGAGAACCCATTTAGAGCAGGAAGGTTTGGGGGTTTTGCCCCTCACCCTGCCCTGTAACATGGCGAAAGGCCCAACACTGGGAACCATGCTCATATTTGCATAGATGGTATTTTAAAATTCTATTTGTTATTTGGGGTGGAAGGTTTCATTTGTGGGGAAGGTGAGGGGCACCCTGGGATCCCCAAACCTGCTTGCACTGAATAGGTTCTGACATCTGCTGCATCAAGACAAAGCATACTGTAGTGCATAAGACCATCAATAGAAAAGAACATAACTAGTTAATACAATTAGTGTGCAATAGAAAGAAGAGAAAGAGACATAGTTTCCAAATTAAGCATCCAGAGTTACCCATCCACTTGTGGGCAAATATTCCAGCCAAACAGGGTTGGCCCAAAGCAGGACTGCTGAGAACCCAAAACTTGCCAACAAGTCTAAGGCACCTTGTGGTGGGGATCACAGGAAAGGGGCAGAAGGGACCAGGCAAGTCTGGAAGGAAAACAGCAAAATCAAAACTCAAGCAAGATAAAGGCTGCCATTGTCAACCTCCCCTGGGGACTCTCACCCACGTCTCTTACACCATAAATAGGAATGTTTTTCTTTTACAGGTATAAGAGAGCAAGAACCTGCTACCTTGACATATGTTTTTGGCAAAAGGTTGATTTCATGGGAGGGAATGTGAAGAATGGGTGGAAGCTGCTTTTGAAAAGGATATTACATATAAGCTTCTCTGTAGCGGTGTTTACCTGGAAGAACTAATCTCCTTATCTCTCTTCAGTGGAGCAGACAGAACAGAAGTCTGGATGCCTTTGTCTTCTGTGTCTTTCCCAGTCATCTCCCTCACTGGTTTTTCTTCTCTCCCTACCAACTTCTCCCATCTTTAGAGAGTCATGCTGAGTCTACCATGTATACATGCTATCACTCAACTTCTTTTTGGCTTTACTCTCTTTTATTTGTCTACATGATGCTTTTGGCTTTACTTTCTTATTTGTCTATATGATTATTTTTTGGCTTTACTCTCTTATTTGTTTATATGATTATTGCCAGCCCAGAAAAACCAAGAGGGGTATGGGATGATTTTCTTTGTGCCCCAGCATAGGAATGACTGCCCAAACTTCATTCTCTGCTTTCCTCTTTGTTTTCTTTTTTTAAAAAAAAGATTTATTTATGCATACAAGAACTGGGGTACAGGCCAGAGGTGTGGGGGTGGTGAGAAGATTCACTGGAGTCAGAGTGGGGAGCAGAACAGGCAGATGGACTGAAATCCACTGCTGAGGGGAACAGCGGGCGAGGCAGGAGAGGTCTGCTGTGCCATGTGGGTCCCCTCCCTGGCCGGCGGCAGGGATCGAACTTGTGCTGCAGTGGCTGCGGTTTGCTTCTTAGTGTGTTGCTTAACCCACTGAACCACCAGGGAGGCCCGCTCTTCCTTTTCTATTGGTGCCCCACACTGGTCATACTCAAGTGGAAGCTCATTGATGTAATTAAAAATGTCACTTTCCTAGTCTCAAGTTGGGGGTGGGTGAGAGGCAGAAGGGAAGAGAGTGGGCCTGGGGGAGGGGAGAAAGAAGGGATGCAGCATAAGACCTATATAGTGCGTGATTTTCCCAAAGTCATGTCATTAACAACCAGTAGCTTTTCTGTACTTCACTCGGTGGCAAAAGGGGTGACACTTTTAGCCAAGAGACTGTTTCATCATGGATTTTGTGATTTCAGCAAGGTAGGAGGTATTTTATAGATATCAAATCCTAACATGCTTAAATGTGAAACAATCCATGCTGGTATTTGCAGTTATTATTGTCCCAAGTTAATGACAACCATATTCTTAGGCTTATAGATTCTGTGGGCCGAGGATGTAGAAAAGGCATGTGGGATATATATAAATTTTGCTCCATATTTGGGAATTCAACTGGGAAAGCTCAAAAGCTAGAAATTTTTCAGTCTTTAGAGCTGGAAATGTCTGAAATGTTGTGTAGTTGATGGGGATTGTCGTCAAGGGCTCCTGTACAAGGCCTTTCTAGGTGCTTTTAGGCTTCCTCACAGCATGGAAGTGGGGTTCCAAGTATACTAGGAGGTAATCATACTGCTTAGTATGATTTAGGCTCGAAGTCACCTGGTATCACTCTCTAGTCCTCCTAGATTCAATGCAAGGGAACCCAAAACTCACCTCTCAATGGGAGAAGAAGTAGCACACGTCATTAGAGTATGATTTAGGCTTAGTCTGATTTAGGCTCGAAGTCACCTGGTATCACTCTCTAGTCCTCCTAGATTCAATGCAAGGGAACCCAAAACTCACCTCTCAATGGGAGAAGAAGTAGCACACGTCATTAGAGGTATTATGGCTAACTTTGGAAAATACAGTGAGTTACACTAACTAATCTCATTCTAAGTGTTTGTCTTAGCATGTGTAAAATATTGTGAATTACTTGTCATTTTTTTATTTTTTAAAGATTTATTTATTTATGACATAAGAGCTGGGGTACAGGCCAGTCATGGGAGGTAAGAGGATTCACCAGAAACAGAGTGGGGTGTAGAACAGGCAGATTGACTAAAATACACTGCTGAGGGGAGCAGAGAGCGAGGCAGGAGAGGTCTGCTGTGCCATGTGGGACCCCTCCCTGGCCAGGGATTGAACTTGTGCTGCTGTGTAGCGGATGCTTCACAGTGCAGTGCTCAACTTGCTGTGCCACCAGGGAGGCCCAAATTATTTGTTATTTCAGCTAGTGAGGGGGCAATTTACAAAGATGTAGACATTTTGTTTCTGTAAACCTTCACATCAAGCCCTGCCTTTGGTAAATTTACCTTTGGTAAGAATGTTCACAGCTTAGATGAGAAAAGAGATGTGATTCAGCTATACCAGGCAGGTTTTAGAGATAATTTTTTGTTGTGTGACTTAGGCATTTTTCAAGTGTATTAATCCTGGTTGAATTTGGGTGATCGTCAGCCTTCTTGAGGGTTTTTAAATTAAGGGAGAATTTCCTCATAGCTAAATTAATGGGTTACCTTTTCATCCACTCCCATCCCTACTCTCCACTGACACCCACAAATAGCTTCTCTTTTATCTATGAGTTTGGCTTTTTTTTTTTTTTTAAGATTCTACATACAAGTGAGATTATTCGATATTTGTCTATTTCACTCAGATTTATTTCAATTGACATAATGCCCTCAATGTCTACCCCTGAATTATTCTGCAGCCGCTTTCTCTCTCTGTCCCTGTCTCTGTCTCTCTAGTTGGAGGGGAGAAGGTAATTAATAGAGAGGAAAAAAAAAAAAAGGAGAGGAGAGGCTGAAATAAAGGTGGAAAAGCTGTGTGTTTCAAGATCTTTATCCCAGCACCGCCAGATCTAGATAATAGCTAACATTTGTTAAACACTAATAATGTGTCAAGGACTATATAAATCCTCTGAGCAACTGAGGAAGTAGGAACTGTTAGTATCACTTTCATTTTGTAGATAAGGGATCTAGGGCACAGCAAATTGAGTAACTTGCAACTGAGTGAGTGGCAGCTGGGAGTCGAAAGTGGGTCACCTCCTATCACAGATGGGCTAAAGCTCCCCACTCCACTTGTCTGGGACGAAGCTTTTTATTTAGTTGGACTTAATGGCAAGGGGTGAACACAAGTCCTTCCTACTCTGTGTTTTCCACTTTCACATGTCATGGAGAGAGGGGAGGGATGGGCTTCTGCAGTCAGGCCCATGTGTTTCAATTTCAACAGGGACCATTTCCAAATTTACCACTGTCTGGGACTCATTTGGGAACAGGGAGTCTTGCCAGATTTCACTGAACTTTTTTTTAAGGATTTATTTTCATTCATTTATGCACATAAGAGCTGGGGTGCAGGCTAGAGGTGTGGGGGCAGGTAGAGGGGGTGAGAAGATTTATCAGAAACAGAGTAGGGAGTAGAACAGGCAGATCTACTGAAATACTGAGGGGAGCTGCGGGCAAGACAGAGGTCTGCTGCACCATGTGGGTCAGCTCCCTGGCCAGGGATCGAACTCACGATGTAGTGGATTGTATAGCTTCATAGTACTGAGACTTAACCCCTTGCACCACCAGGGCGGCCCCACCACTGAACTTTTGTTCCCACTGAAGAGTCCTTGGCTCTTATTTCTTGCCTGATACTCATTTTTTGGAGGTCTTGGACCCCAAGGAACAGTATTGGCAGCTGATCATTTTGATAGCGTTTACTCTACGTTCTTCAGTTTTCCATCTGTGCTTCCTTCCCGGATGCCAAAGTCTGGAGAATCTCTCTGAAAATACTTAGAGCAGGAAAATGAAGTGATTATGGGCTGTTGCTCCGAAAAAAAAGTTGGGAGCTGTTGCTGGGTCAGTTCCCCGGGGTGTCATCCTTCTCTTGGTCTTGTGGGGTGGGAACCAGAATGTCCCACTTCAAAAAGACTCCTTTCGCCAGTGCTTGTCAGAGAAAGCTGAAGACGGTCACCCCAGGGTCAGCGTGATTATAATGGCGTTAGTTTACTGCTGCCAAAAAGGGAGGCTTCTCACTGTAGCTGGTTCCCTGTCCTTTCTCTTAGGCAGGCTTGACTCGCTACTGCCCCCTAAAGGTCTGGGAGAAAATCTGTCAGGTCATTCTGTCTAATCCATAGGAGTTTTAGAACTGAATCCAATTTGGGAACGAATTCCTCAAACAACTTTTAGTACTTAAAAAAAAAATCGAAACATAACTGACATATATGTCATTAGTTCAGGCATAAAACATCATGACCTGATATTTGTATGTACTGTGAAATGATCCCCACAGAAAGTCTAGTTAACATCTAATACCATACATACACACTTTCTTTAGTGGTGAAAAATTTGAAGATCTACTCTCAACTTTCAAATATACAACACAGCATTATTGTCCACGGTCACTATGCTGTACATTAAACCCCCAGAATTTACTTATTTTATAATTGGAAGTTTGTATTTCTGGAAACTTTTCCACCTTTTTTATTCACCACTCTACCCACCTTCTGTGACAAACTCCAATCTGTTCTTGGTATCTGTCATTTGTTTTTTTCTTTGTTTCAGATTCCACAGAAAAGCAAGACTATATGTTGCCTATCTCTGTCTGACTTGTTTCACTTACCATCATACCCTCAAGATCTTGCCGTGTGTGTGTGTGTGTGTGTGTGTGTGTGTGTGTAAGGAGGTAACCAGGAAAGTAAGAAAAAGGAAGGAGAGGAAAGAAACTGTTTCCAGTTTTCCATCTGCGCTACATCCCAGGATGCCAAAGTCTAGAGAATATCTTTGAAAATACTTAGTGCAGGAAATTGATAATAAGTGATAATGGGCTATTGCTCTGAAAACAAGTTGGGAACTGTTGCTTGTTGTTGACAAGATGGCTGACAAAGGACCAAGTCACTCATCCTATGGATGTCTCAATTCTGTTAGAAGGTTTGATCACAGATCTAGAATTTTCTACTTATTTATTTACATATGTTTTAAATTCCCCCTAGGTGGGTGCACCATTCCTGGTGGTACTGCAATAGGAGGTCAATGTGGGAGTGGAAGTGTTACCAGAACCCAGCCACCTCAGTGGTGGGAGCTGGCAGGAGCAGTGGTGTTCTCTTACCCTGCTGTTTCACCACACGTTAGTTGTGGCAGTTGCTCCTCAGAGACTTTCTGTGTAACAGTGTACTTCCTGGATTGTGGAATGGACCAATCAGGTGCAAGCTATGAGTTGATTGATACTTTGCTATCAGGACTCTGCCTCTCACCACAAATCAGTTGTGGCAGAGCATTTTTATGTAAAATGCACTTCCTAGATTATGGAATAGACCAATCAGCCACAGGATTGAAAAATGGTCCAGGGTCACAGGGAGCCTGAGAGCACCTGGAGAAGCAGCAGCCCTGAGGAAGAACCCCTGCAAAGGAAGAGTAGAGCCCTGAAGAGGAGGAGATGACACCAGCCCCTGAAGAGGAGATGATGGTTCCTGCCTCTGAAGAAAGAAGAAAGGAAGCATCTAGCAGCTACCCTCTGAGGAGGGAAGAGAGGCTGAAGGACATTGCCAGAGACTGGGCCTTGGTCCTGTCTCTGACATTGACTGGAAGGAGCACCAAAGGCCCTGGGCCTGGTGTCTCAAAGAGTTGTTCATTGTTGGTATAACCCAACAACTCACAGAGAGCTGTTAACACAGGGTGTCTCTCACACCATCTCTGCAGGACCAGTGGTGGCCATCGCTACTGGCCAGTGCTGTCCAGCACTCCTGGGGAGACCGGTGATGACCATTACATATGGATGAAACAGCCAGTCACTTGTGGATACAGTAAGCTTTTTGTTTCTCCCTGTTAAATAAACTCCATGGTTGTTGTTCCTGGAGGCTGAGGGCTTTTGCAATTGTGCTCACAGTGAGAACCCACAGACAGTGACCTGTATCAGGCACTGTCCTCTGTTAGGCTATAGTCCCTATTGCTATAGCCCTTGATTTTGGTTTGTGGCCTTTTGGCCTTTTGGGTTTTTTTGTGAGGTCTCTGGACTCAGAACCCTCTCTGCCCCTGTTTCAGATGGAGCAAGTACCTATTCCATCTCCTAATTCCAAAAATTTATTTAATATATTGTTCTTGGATAGAGAACATATCAGATGTAAAATTAATAAGGACAGCTATTATACTTGATCTTAGCCAGAAGACAATTTATTCGGTTCTTATAGTTTACATAAGCTCAAGTAAGTTTTGGAAATAAACTTTTAAAAAATCTTTTTCTTAATTTTTTTCTTACATGGTTGTAGTTCCCATATCTCCTGCCACTATGACACCTTTGAACCCTCACCACAGTCCCTTGTGTTCATCCCTCCCCTATTTTGCACCCGCTCCCTGCCCCTCCTCTACTTTATGTGTTAGTTCTGTGGACAGCTTGCCAGTTTAGACTTTTTCTTGACCTTTTGTTTGGTTTCTTTACATTCTCTTTATAAGTGAGACCATCTTATTTTTATCTTTTTCCTTCTGACTTGTTTTAACTAGTGTAATCTCTTCCAGCTCTGTCCACGTTGCTGCAAATAACATGAATTTGTCTTTCTCGATCAGTGAGTAATAGTCCATTGTGTATATATACCATAACTTTTTGATCCATTTGTCTATTTTGGGGCATTTAGTTTGTTTCCATATCTGGCTATTGTAAATAGTACTGTAATAAACAGGATTCAGGTTTCCTTTCAGATTAGTGTTGATGTGTGTTTTAGGTAGATTCCATGCAGGCCTCTCTTTTAACAAACCTGTGCCTTTCAGGGGCAGCTCCTTCTGTCTGCTGGTGTCTGTGCAAGCATCCTTTACTTCCTTCCCGATGGGGAAAAAAAAAAGCATTTCTTAATATAAACATATATGCAGGAGGAAATATAGAAAAAAAGAAAATAAAAACCATTTCAAAACCCACTATTAGTAATTTCTTGCTGTGAATTTCCTTTTATGATTTTTCTCACTTTGTGTGTGCACAGTGTAAGACTAAGTGCAATTTTTGTATTCTTCCTTTTCCCTTAAGATTGCAGGTTGATAACAAGCTAATTATGGATCTGAGACTTCTAGCAGGGGAGGGAGAGGAAGAGAGGTCAAAACAGGTGAGGGAAAAGCTCATGGGACTATGGTGATGGTAACAGATGCTGTGATGGTGGGAGAACTACAGGGCTGACACCTGAGGGAGCAAAATCAAATACTTTCCAAAATCAACGATGATGTAAGAAAATGAGTAAATCATTTAGAAGGGATTACAGTTTGAAATTTTTTTGTGTTAATACGTTTCAAAAGATGAAAAGATAAGTTTTCAAAAGTAGGCTGCATACTACTTATTCATGACTGAACATAATTTATTATATCCTTTTTTTGCTTTGCATTTATGTGCTTTCTATTTTCTATTTCTATAGATCTTATAGATAATATAGCAAACTATATCCTTGTATGTACATCTTTTTTATTTAAAGATTTATTTATTTATGCATACAAGAACCAGGGTACAGGCCAGAGGTGTGGGGGGTGAGAGGGCTCACCAGAGACAGAGTGGGGAGCAGAACTCTGCTTTCAGGCAGATCGAGTGAAACACACTGCTGAGGGGAGCAGCGGGCGAGACAGGAGAGGTCTGCTGCGCCATGTGGGTCCCCTCCCTGGCCGGGGATTGAGCTCGTGCTGCTGTGGCTGCAGATGCTTATAGTGCTGCCCCTTCACCCCTGGCACTGCCGGGGAGGCACACCCATCTTTTTGTTGTTGCTGCTATTTTGACTATTTTTTAAATGGTTTTAATAATTTACATTAAACAGTGTGCCTATTTACAGTGTATAAGTCGACTATTTTTGTATCTTCAAGGAGTTGTGTAACCATTACCACGATCAATTTTAGAACATTCTTAAACCCTACCAGAAACACCACAGTATTACTAGTTACTCCATTCCATGTACCCTCTCCACACCCCAGACAACCACTAGTGTACATTTTGTCTTATGGCTTTGCCTATTCTGGACTTTTAATATAGTTGGAATCATATAATTATATGTTTTTTTGGTTCTTGGCTTCTTTCACTTAATGATCTCTGATAATTCTGTTTAAATTTTTGAGGAAATGTCAGATTGCTTTCCAATGGTGTCTCATTTTCACACCAGCAGTGGGTGAGGTTCTGATTTTGCCACATCCTCACTAACAATTATCATTATCTGTTTTTTATATGACGTGAATCTCTTCGCGGGTTTGGTTTTCATTTTCTGATGGCTAATGATGTTGAGAATCTTTTCACATGCTTATTGGCAATTCCTATATTTTCTTTGGAGAAATGTATGCTGAAATTTCCCATTATTAAATGAGGTTGTCTTTTTATTATTAAAGTGTGTATCCTTACACTACTGATTATTTCTTCAAAATTTTTTTTATTGATTTATGCATAAAAGCTGGGGTAAAGGCCAGAGGTGCAGGGGGTGAGAGGATCCACCAGACACAGAGAGGGGAGCAGAACAGGCCAATCTAGTGAAATACACTGCAGAGGGGAGCAGCGGGCGAGGCAGGAGAGGTCTGCTGCACTGTTTGGGTCCCCTCCCTGGCCACGGATCGAGCTCATTCTACAGTGGCTGTGGATAGCCGTATAGTGCTAAGACTTAATCCTTTGCGCCACCATGGAGGCCCTACTGATTATTTCTTTGAAATAAGACTTCTGGAGGAAAATGTCTAAATATTTGTAAAACTCCTAACATTATTACCAAGTTGCTTAGAGATGTATAAATTCATACCTCCAACTTTTGCAGTGACTCTCAGCTGGGTGTATGATTCTGGCATCTCCCACTCTGAAGCATTCTGCTGTGCCTGGATATATTTTTGGGTTGTCCAAACTTACGGAAGAAGAATTCTCCTGGGGCTCCCTGGTGGTACAGCAGGTTGAACACTACACTGTGAAGCATCCGCGGCAGAGCAGCGCGAGTTCGACCCCCGGGCAAGGAGGGGACCCACATGGCACAGCAGACCTCTCCGCATCGCCTCCTGCTCCCCACTTTGTCTCTGGTGAATCCTCTCACCTCCCGCGACTCTGGCCTGTGTCTCAGCTCTTGTGTTTATAAATATATAAATCTTTTTTAGAAAAAGAATCACTGTTCTGTAGGAACTCCTCTCTGACAGCACCTGTTGCCACCCGACCAAGAACTTTAAGTTCAGGGACAACTGAACATGGTGGGGGCAGAGCGTGAGCAGGGAGATCACACTAGGTGGTTGTCAAAATCACTCTGGCCTGTACCCCAGCTCATTTGCATGAATAAATAAATCTTAAAAAAAAGAAAGAGTTCTCTGGGTATTTCTTATGGGTAGAGGCCAATGATGCTTCTAAACAACATATCACACACAGCACAGCCAACCCCTTCATTTCCATCCAGCACTGAATTATTTGGACCAAAATGTTAATGTGCTGATGTTGAGACACTTAGACCTATGGTTTATGAAGGTCCTTCTCAATATACCATTGTTTCACCCATCAACTCATGGTTTCAGTTAGGTTAAATGCTGCCTGGTCAACTGATTAATTATTATATTTTATAATTATTTCCCCTTGTATTAGTGCATGTTCCTGCAATAAAAACTGGATTATGATCTATTCAACTCACTCCCATAAATATTTGTGGAGGACTTTCTACAGATTAATTATTGCTATACCCTAAGTAGGTTATGGAAAACCAACAAATACATTAACACAAATGATAACCATTGTTTACCACTATTTCTGATACCTAATGGGTTATAGACAAGAAAAGAACACTTCCACTCATCACAGCACATTCTAAAGTAGATATTGTACAGTTAGATTTAAGTTTAGTTGCATGCTTGTTTTGTGTGATGGAGAATCCATCAGTGGTTTAGAAAAGGAAGGTGCGTATTTGTTTTTCACATGAAAGTACCTAGAGAGGTAGTCTAGGCAGAGATGGCAGCGTTTTGGGTGGAGTTTTGAAGGATCCAGGTTCTTGCCAACTTGTTGCTGCCCTACTCTTACAGTGTCCAAGATGGTGAGAGGATCTCCCTGTGGCTGGGTCTCCATCACCCTCCAGCCACATTCATGCAGGAAAGTACATGGTAAAAAAGAAGAAAGGAATGTGTGCCTGCTTCATTTCAAGGAGGATTCCTAGAAGCTGTTACAGGATACTTTCTTTGAATTCTCATGGGCAGAACCTTGTCATCCAGGCACTTCTCACTGTGGGGATGCAGGCATCTGTGGCAGTGTGTGCATAAATCAGGGCTTCTACGAATGTGGAGAAATGGGGCAACATAGTGTGAGATAAGAGCAACCTGCACAATCTTTGCTCTCTTTCTACAGTTAGAACATGGAGGCTCAGGAACATTCCATTGTCTCAATTCACAAAAATTAAAAAGACCCAAGACTTGATCCCAACTATGTCAGATAACAAACTCACTTTTCTCCCCTACTTAAGTCACATCACCTTCTACTTAAAGTTTTTAAGTAGAGGTGCCAAGCCACGAATCAATTATAAAACAAGGTAGGTATTCTCTAAGTGTTAGAATGTGTGGCACAGAGCAGTAGCTCCCAAGTTCTGGCTGCAGTTTTACAAACACATGAGCTGACCTCAGGCCGGAACTGTGTGACAGAGGGCCCCAAGTTGTGTATGTCATCAGAATGTTGGTTAAATCTGGAAATCGTAGAGGTTAACACATTCCTGAAATGATTTAAATTTAAAAGTTATTTGGAAAAGTCCAAATCCTCTCACCCCCACACCTCTGGGTGTACCCCAGTTCTTATATGCATAAATAAATAAATCTTTAAAAAATATTATACACAAATCTTAATTATACATTTGACAAGTGCATATTGGAGTATGATTCTCAAGCCTGTCAAGACATGAAATGCTTCTATTACCCTAGAAATTTTCCTATGTTCTATCATTTTAGATTAGTTTTGCCAGTGAATTTCATATAAATTAAACCATACAGTATGGTTCTTTTGTAATTGATTTCTACTCAATTTCATATCTGCAAGGTTTATCCATATTGTTGCATCCATCCATTCTTCTCGTTGAGTATTATTTCTTGTAAGAACATACCCACAAATGATTTATTTTGCTCTTGATGGACATTTGGTATTCCAGTTCGGGTTTTCATGACAAATGATGCTAAGAACATTTTTGCCTAGTAATTTTATGGACATATCTTTTCATTTCTATTAAGTTTATACTCAGGAGTAGATTTACTGGATTAAAGGGTGGTGTATAAAACATTTTACTGTAACTTAAAACATGTGGAAGCATGTATTTTGCCAATCTTTTGATGCGGGGCCAAGTCCTTTTAAGTATGGAATTGTGTGGCTTGTCTTATATAAACCACACCCATATAATGTATCAACTACAATGTATAGTTTTTATTTCTTTCAAGGTGCATGAGAACTTAAAGACATTTAAAAACAATCTGAAAGCAGAATCCTTTTAAGTTGTCAATATCAACAATCTTTAGCAGTTATCTTGCTCTTATCTAATAACTTTGATCAATTTGCCCTTATTCAATTTTTCCTAACTCCACCTTTGTTTTTATAATAGTAATTATTCTTTCTTAATGCCAAGATTTTATTGGTTTAGAGCACTTTTAATTCAATTGTGTATTTATAATAAAAATAAAACTGACATAAATTGGCTTGGGAATAACACAATGCTTCTTCATAAGCACACAACTCATCTGGCAGGGAAAAAATGAAAGGTGACTTAACAGAGAGGAGCTTTATATCTGATGGTAGATAGTAAGTTGACTGAGTGATTTGCTGGCAGTATTCTATGTGTGGTTTGTATGATGGCAGACAGTACCCAGAAAGAACAAGAGTGTCATTTCTTCTGGTTACTATTGCTGGTTAATGAATACTACAAAACTTAAAGCAACTATTTTATAATGCTCTTGGATCCTTCAGGTTATGAATCTGAACTGGATAAGTTGGATGACTTGAATCTGATTCAAACTATGTATATCCTCAGGTGGATGGAAATGATAGGGTGTAGATTCTTCTTAAGGTTTCTACTCACATGTTTGCAAATTAATGTGAGCTATTGGCTGGGACCTCAGCTGGGGTAGTCAAGTCACAAGACCTCAAGTCACAAGACCATATGCCTTGAGGTCTTTGCTGCAGGAGGGTCTTCTTACTTGGCAACTATGGGCTTCAAGAGAATATGATAGGATTTTTAGAAAATGGATAGTGCTTTTTGACATAATGTGGGTTATTTCTGTTGGTTATAAAGAGATGACATGGAATATATTTTCATGGATTTTTTAGCAATTTACAGATCTTTGGTGAAGTGTCTGTTCAAATCTTGTCCCCATTTCTGAGTTGCATTTTTGTTTTCTTTTTTAAAAAAGATTTATTTACTTACGCATACGAGAGCTGGGGTACAGGCCAGAGGCACCGGAGGTGAGAGGATTCACCAGAAACAGAGTGGGGAGCAGAACAGGCAGATCGACTGAAATACACTGCTGAGGAGAGCAGTCTGCAAGGCAGAAGAGATCTGCTGCGCCATGTGGGTTGCTGCCTTGGCGAGGGACAGAACCTGCACTGCTGTGCCGCAGATGCTTCACGGTGTGTAGCTTAACCTGCTGCACCACCAGGGAGGCCCCACATTTTTGTTTTCTTATTATAGAGTTTCAAGTTTTTCAAATGTATCTTGAGCACCTGTACTTTGATTTTTGCAGATGTGATTTTCAGTCACCAAATCTTCCCAGTCTGTGACTTGTCTATTCATTCTGTTAACAGCTGCCTTTGCAGGGCAAACATTTTAAACTTTGATAAAATCTGATGGATTGGCATTTTCCTTATTAGAATGTGTTTTGCGTGTCATATCTGAAAATTTGTGTCTAATCCTGGGTCATAAGCACTTCTATGTTTTCCTCTAAAATTTGTATACTTCTATGTGTAGATCTATGATACATTTTCAGCTAATGTTTGTACAATATGTGAGATTTAGGTTGAAGTCCATGTTTTTGAATGTCCAATTGTTCAAATACCAGTTGTTGGAAAGACTATTCCTTTTCTATTGAGTTGCTATTATATCTTTATTAAAAACCAATTAACCATCCCATGTGGGTCTATTTCTGAACCTTCCATTTTTGTTTCACTGATTTATGTGACTATGCCTGTCACTATCATATCATCTTTATTACTGTAGCTACAGTGTCTTCATTTCAGATATTACATTTTCAAAATAATTTTACTAATTTAGTTTCCTTGCTTTTCTGTGAAAAAAAAAATTAGATTTAGCTTGTCTCTGCCTACAAAATAGTTCTAGTTTTTTTGGACAGGCATGTGTTAATCCTGTGGGTCAATTTCAGGAGGGTTGACAAGTTTACTATGTGAGTTTAGGGGTGAGAGTTTAAAACTCAGTCTCCTCCTTGTCTTGCAGACAGGGATGGGAACCTTTGAACAGATACGGGGAAACTGAAAAGTTACCATGGGAACATGGCCCTGAGATAGGGCAGAGAACAGGGCAGATAGGGGAACCAAATAATTGTTACTGAAACAGGGCCATAACGCCCTCCTGTGGCCATTAAGGGCTAATGTAAATTCTAAAAAAAAAACCACCAAAAAGCCGTAGAACTCATCATGGTCTGACATTTAGTAGCTAACAGCCAGCACAGACCGGAGTCTTAAATCTTAGCGAGCCCACAAGTTCAAAGTATAAAAAGTGCTTCAAATTTCCCTGGCCATGCAGACACTCTTGTCTCACCCCCATTTCGCCAGCAGGATAATAAAAAAACCCGCAGTTCTACTTTCCACACTGTCTCTGGAATTATTTTACCACACCCTTCTGTGACCCTGGCACTCCTGGCCCATGTGAGGAATTCACACCTTTTCTTGTTCCCAGGTGGGCTGTGAGGAAACTTAGGGGCAGCTGAGAACATCTGGCCAAAGCACACCTTGGTTGTGTTTTAATGACTCTCCTTCCACCCTTCTTCCTCTCTCCCTCCTCCCCTCCCACTCTCTCCTCCCCCAGAAAACCAAACGCCCCATTGCCCAACCAGGTGGGGAAAAAAAACTTCCTTAGAGACCCCCAGTGGGCTGTAGTATTTGTAGAGAGCAATTGCAGAGGGGGCCTCCCTGGTGGTGCAAGGGTTAAGACTCAGCACCGTGAGGCTATGTGTTTGCTTCATATTTCAGTGGATCCACCTGTTCTGCTCCCTACTCTGTCTCTGGTGAATCCTCTCACCTCCCGCACCTCTGGCCTGTACCCCAGATCTTGTATGCATAAATAAATAAAGATTTTATTTAGTGCCCAACATTTTACCTTTAACTCAGCCACAGCCGAAGACCTCTAGCCAGAGAACGGTGTTAGAGCTGAGGGTGCCGTTTATGCGCCAGAATTTTATGGCCTAGTTTGTAGTGGGCCAGGCAGTATTGAAAAGAAAAACCACTTGCAATTACTCTCTCCCTTTATTTTTCAAGATTTATTTAGGGCCTCCCTGGTAGTGCGGAGGGTTGAGCACTGCACTATGACGCATCCGTGGTACAGCAGTACGAGTTTGATCCCCAGCCAGGAAGGGGACCCACATGGCACAGCAGACCTCTCCTGCCTTGCCCGCTGCTCCCCTCAGCAGTGTGTTTCAGTCAGTCTGTCTGTTCTTCTCCCCACTCTGTCTCTGGTGAATCCTCTCACCTCCAGCGCCTCTGGCCTGTACCCCTGAACTTGTGTGCATAAATTTTAAAAAAAGATTTATTTATGCATGCATGCAAGAGCTGAGGTGCAGGCCAGAGGCGTGGGAGGTGAGAGGATTCACTAGAACAGACAAAGCTATTGAAATACACTGCTGAGGGGAGCAGCGGGAGAGGCAGGAGAGGTCTGCAGCACCATGTAGGTCCCTTCCCTGGCCGGAGATCAAACTGGCCTTGCTATGCTGTGGATGCTTCACAGTGTGGTGCTCAACCCTCTGCACCAGCAGGGAGGCCCGAGTGTTAGAATTTGAGCATATACATGAGAAGTGTTTATTAATTATCCAATCTCATCTAGTCAGCTTGAAATCCTCCCTAGAAGAGTCAAATTCTAGGAATTTGCAAGTTCTTTTTGCAATTTATTTCAACATGAAGTATACCTCACAATTCAAAACTCATACAACTACAAAACAGAGACATTCTGCAGGGAAGACGGAGGGATTGGGATCAAGGCAGGGACGGGAAGAGCATAAGGGACTTTGTTGATGGTGCACGGGTGAAATGGTGGTGGGAATTCTAAGGGGATTACATCTAGAAAAGTAAGCAAACATTGTAAGAAAAAAATAAATCAATATAATTAAAAACATTTTTATTTTCCCCATGTTTTCCTAGTCTTAAAGAGGATACTACCAGGCCCGTTTTAGGATAACAACTATTAAATTACTTTAAATTTACTAGTAGACTATTACGTATGTTTGATTATTTGCCAGCATAATAAAAATCCTACACTATTCTATATTAAAAATTTAGTGTTATGTCACACACACACACAAAACTAAAAGAAAAGACCACAAAACTTTAAAAGCAACTGTGTAAGAATTTTAACAGATTATACATAGTCATCCAGCCTAAAAAATTTATAGTATAACAGCTTATGTGGGATGTAACATCTCCAAATGCAAGTAAAGTGAGATTTGTGTTTAAAAGTATATTGAAAATGGGTATTTTAAAGGTCTTGGAAGGGACTTAGTATGAACATAAAACTGGTTGTCTTTTTAATGGTATAAAATAATTTTAAAAAGCAAAGAAAAAAGTATCAATGAGAGATATCTTAGCAAAAATTTTATGTGGTCAAATAACTTGGTATAATAGTATTTAACTTAAGCTTTAATGTCTGTAGTATATTTATGTAATAGCAAACTTTAATTTTCATACAAAAAATACTAAAACATTCTAAAACTGTCTTTACTAACAAAGACTGCTCAAGTTAGCTATATCTTGGTGCTCTTTTACCCTCAGGTTAAGTTAACTGAGAAAAATCTAATCTTGTCAACATTGCTGAACCTTGTAAAAGACATAGATCTGCTCTTAAAAATCTTTGTCACTCTGGGTAATTAAGTATTTTATACAATCTTTAAGTTTGTAACAAATAGGAATGTTCTAAAATATATAAGACTTCTTAAAACGTATTATATTCTAATACAGTCCCAACACTGACCCTTTGTGGGGATACCAATTCCATATCTGTTCTCAAAAACAGGGTGCATATGATTACTGGCCCCCTTCAGGATGTACAGAAGACTATTGTTTTTGTGGTTTTTAAATTAATTAATTATTATTATTATTTTTTTTTACAAAGTTTGCTTTCTTTTCTAGGTGTAGTCCCCATAGAGTTTCCACCACCCAAAAATAGATGACTGGATCAAGACAAGGTGGTATACACACACACTCACACACACACTCTCATACGCACACTCTCACACACACACACACACAGCAGCAGAATATTACTCAGCAATCAAAAATGACAAACTAAAGTCATTTGCAGAACCACGGATGGAACTTGAAGGGATTCTGCTCAGTGAAATAAGTCAGATGGAAAAAGGCTATTGTTAAGCCAGGTGATTATGTGAAACTAAGTGAGGTCACACAGGAACCCAATAAAAATCCTGCATTATTTCAGGTCATACTTGTTGACGTCATTACAAAACATACTAAACTGGACCCAGAAACTAAAAGGACAAGCCATTCTAGAGGCTCACTTCTCTTTTGTGACTTTCTCAAGAGTTTTCCCTTCTTACTGTCTCCACTTCTTCACATTCTTTCATCAACCCATTACAGTAAACCCAGCCTCATTTATCCACTGAGATTAAGCAAGATGATCAAGGTCAGCAATGATCTTTTTATTGACAATACAGATGTTAATTCTTGTGCTTATTTGGATTATGACTTTATGATATCACACCCAAGGTTCCTTCTAGCCTACTGGTATCTCCAGAGCATGTCTGCTAATTTGTCCTCCCACTATTAAGACTGTGTTAGTTTAATAAGATGGACTTGGAAGCTTCTCATTGGTTTCTAGCATACAGGACAGTTTAAATAGAAAACACATTTTCAATTCCTGGAATGTGATAGAACTTGCCTCTAAAACTGCTTGAACCAACATATTTTTTGGAGATGATTCTTATTTTAATATAATCAACTTACTCCATGGCTTTTGAGTCATTGATATTTTTCTCTTTAAATTTGCTGGTGGAAATTCAAACTCTATGGAAAGTTGTATGGAGGTTTTTTTAGTCTGTTAAAAATGGAGCTACCATATGACCCAACAATCCCACTCCTAGGGATTTACTCAAAGGACACAAAAACATTTAATTCAAAAGTATACATGCACCCCTATGTTTATCGCAACATTATTAATAATAGTTAAGACTTGGAATCAACCCAAATGCCCAAAAATAGACCACTGGATCAAGAAGATATGGTATACATATGCAATGGAATATTATTCAGCAATCAAAAAGATAAACTAGAGTCATTCATAGGAACATGGATGGAGCTGGAAGGGATTATGCTCAGTGAGATAAGTCAGAAGGAAAAAGAAAAACACTGGATGGTGTCCCTTACAGGAAGAATATAAGGGATCAAGGAAAAAATAAAATAATAAAAACATCATCAACAAATAAAACAACAAATAATGACAAGACAAAACGAAAATAAACAGCTACAAAACTAAGACATTCTGCAGGGAAGTGGGAGTGATTGGGATCAAAGCAGTGGGAGTGATTGGGATGGGAAGAGCACAAGGGACTGTGGTGATGGTTCATGGGTGAATTGGTGGTGGGAATTCTATGGGGACTATACCCAGAAAAGAAAGCAACATTGTAAGAAAAATTAATTGAGAGGAAAAAATAAATTTGCAGTGTCTTCATACTTATTGGTCAGTGGGTTAAAACTTAAAGCATGGACTTCTAGCTTAGACTTTTAAAATAAATTAAATGACCTTATTATTTTTATTCTAATTTACTTTCATTCAGTTAGGTCTAGAGGGTATTGTTCTATAATGAGAATGAAGACATTTGTAACGTTACACAGTGAATTAGGATTAAGGGAGATCAAAGAAAATTGAATCACCCCCATAGTCTTCTACTTTCCTCATACACTTGGCATAAGTTGCAGAATTGTTCAAAATTGACCTTGGGATTCTTTCTGCTTTGCCTGGACAGTGAGTTCTCTGGATCACACATTCCCCAACAGGAGGTGATCAGGTTCACTCTCCCACCAGATTCTTTTCCTCTTCCTCTCCTTTGGTTCTGTTTTGGACCTGTTTTCTCAAGGTCCCTAATTAGATATTGGACAGTTGACTTGCCCAGAAATCTTTTTTGACTTGTTGGTATCGATACCAACAAGTTTCCATCTCTCTTTACCAATCTGGTTCCTCCTGTGCTTTCTTTGTCACTGAGGACAGTGGGGTTGGAAACTTTCCACTGGAGTGTGGATGAACCATGAGCCCATACAAAGCCTCCTATTGAGAACCCAATTCCTGAAGCCCACCTTGTAAGGGCAAGTATCTCTTTTTTGGTTGATTTTTCCTATTGCATTTCCCTGGTGTTATGGCCTGAATTGCATTGCCACACATATCACATGCGGAAACCCTTATCTCCAGGAACGCAGAATGTGATCCTATTTGGAAATAACTTCTTTAAAGAGATGACTAAGTAGGGCCTCCCTGGTGGTGCAGTGGTTGAGTGCCTCACTGTGAAGCATCCACAGCACAGCAGCACAAGTTCAATCCCCCGCCAGGGAGGGGAACCACATGGCAAAGCAGACCTCCCCTGCCTCGCCAGCTGTTCCCCTCAGCAGTGTATTTCAGTCCATCTGCCTGTTCTGCTCCCTACTCTGTCTCTGGTGAATCCTCTCACCTCCTGCAACTCTGGCCTATACCCCAGCTCTTATATGCATAAATCTTAAAAAAAAAAAGAGAGATGACTAAGTAAAAATGAGGCTGTTAGGATGGATCTAAATTCAATTTTACTGGTGTCCTTATCAAGAAGAAGACATTTGGACACAGAAACACCAGGTTGCTTACATAAAAAGGAAGACCTTTGTGACTTGAAGATGGGGAGAAGGTGCACTCTGTAAGCCAGGGAGAGAGGTTTGGAAGAAACCAGACCTTCTAGCACCTTGACCTTGAACTTCCAGTCTCCAAGGCCATGTGAAATCCATTTGTTTTGCTTAGACCACCAAGTCCAATTTTGAAGCCAAAGTCTGTAGCATTTTGTAATGGAAGTCGTATGCTTTGTTTTGCAGAGATACCCAGTGAAGCCTGTGTCTTAGCTCATGATATGGAATATATGGAATTCATTCCCTCCATAGTGCCTGATAGGTAGATGGTATCTGGAATAAGCTTGACTTGCATGATCTAAGCCTCAATTCTTGCTTCCTCTGACAGTAATAAAACAAAGCTACTAGTGCCAATTACACGGATGTAGGGTTTATAGCTGAGTGAGGGGAAGCTGGCTCACTGGTGCTTGAACAAGGAGTGCCACTTGCTTTGGGTGACACAGAGCCATGCCTGGCTTTTTTTTAAAAATATACATTATTTTTCATTTTTGTACAGTGTATATTTCTCGTCCTCGTGAAATTCGCATCACCAGTTCACCCGTGCACCATCACCATGGTCCCTTATGCTCTTCCCACCCATTTTGTTCCTTCTCCCTTCTCCTCCCCTAGGGATTGTCTCACATTTATAGCTGTCTTTTGATTTCGATTTTTAATATATTGTAAGTTTTTTTCCCTTAGTCCCTTATTTGTTTCTTCTACATTCGTCCTGTAAGTGAAAACAGCCGATATTTTTCCTTGTCTTTCTGGCTTATCTCACTGAGCATAATCCCTTCTAGCTCCATCCATGTTGCTGCCAATTGCACGAGTTTATCTTTTTTGATTCATGCCTGGCTGTTCTCCCTCGCAGCCCCCCTCCCCACACCCCCAGCATTCAGCTTGGATGGGTCTATCAGCTGTGGCCAGTTCTGCTGTAGCCCTGCTGGTAGCTAGCTGGGCCCACTGGCTGAGTGGCAGAGTCTCTGAGAAGCACCCCCATAGAGACTGGAGCCTTAACATCCTTCCTGACTTGGGAAGAAGGGAGGAGCAGAGGGACTCTGAAACCTTGAAAAGCTAGAGCAGAAGACCCAATCACTTCTTGGGGAGCCACCTTTGGTTTGTGTCTTTCAGTCTCCTACTTATCACCTCTCATTGCTGATCATCGCTGCCGCCGCCAGCACCACCTCTGCTGCCACCGGCACCACCTCGGATCACTGCTGCTGCCTTTGGCTGCCCATCACTGCTGCCTCCAGTGCCGACAACCTCTAGCTGCCGCATCTGGTTGGGTCCTGTTTCACCACTTACCGGTATGCTGCAGCTCCAAGCTGTCACTGGAGGGACAACATCATCTTTCACAGCAGCTTTTGGTTTGGTCTATTGACACTCTCTGGAGTAGGGAAGACCTTAGAAGTTCTCTTTTTTTGGGCCCTCCCTGGTGGCACAGTGGATTAAGTACCACACTATGTACCACATTAAGTACCAGTCACTGCAGTACGAGTTCGATCCCTGCTGCTAGCGGGGAGGTGACCCACATGGCGCAGCAGACCTCTCCTGCCTCGCCTGCTGCTCCCCTCAGCAGTGTGTTTCAGTCAATCTGCCTGTTCTGCTCCCCACTCTGTCTCTGGTGAATTCTCTCACCACCCGTGCATCTGGCCTGTACCCCAGTTCTTATGTGCATAAATAAATAAATCTTTTTTTAAAAAAAGTTCTCTCTTTTTCCCTTATCTCTTCCAATTTCCTCCCTATAAATAAACCCTTTTGTTACTCTCCATGTTTGAGTTATATCCTGCAGTTGTAAGCATGAGGGGAAGGACCCACCAGCTGTGATAATCCTGCAGGGCCACAAGGCTCCAGGAGCTCTCCTGGGCTGATGGCCCACTGGGGGACACAGACCAGAGAAACACAGTTAGAATCTCAGTTGTGACAAGCATGCAAGAGAAGAGTTGTCCAGGGCTTAGAAGACCCATTGAAGATTGGTGCCCTTCAGAAGCTAAGAATCAGGGCTGGGGCTAGATGCAGCAAGTGAGTGCTGACTCTCAAGTTCAAGGCCTTAAAGCTCGAAGTGTTTCTTTTGCATTGAGTTGCAAATAAGGTAAGTCACTGTTTGGTCACGGGCTAGCTTGCTGTTTTTTCTTTTCTGTTACCAAAATGTTACAGAAAGCATGGCACTAAGAAGATTAGTTCTATATGAATTTAAATCTCCTACTGGGAGGCAAAACCCTACATAACATACACATCAATGACATCTTTGGAGGTACAACACCTAAAGCACAGATAGTGAAAGAGAGGATAAACAGGTGGGACTACAT
>JAGFMF010012016.1:7730-35553 GCA_019455555.1 Galemys pyrenaicus | reverse complement strand
GATGGTGCACTGGTGAGATGGTGATGGGGAATACATGGGGATTACAATTAATGGCAAGTATATGTAAATTTTAAAATATTTTAATAAAATAAAAAAAGAAAATAAAAAAAATAAATGTAAATGGACTAAACTCTGCAATAAAATGACACAGAGTAGAAAAAAAAAAAATCTCCTACTGGGGAGAGGACAGACAAACTGCAGTGGGTCAAGGATTCAGGGGTGGTTGGGGAGGCAGAGAAGCACCACCTGCCCTGTTGGGCTGGAAAGTACATTTGGTCCTTTCTCGGGGGCAATGCTGGCCTCTGTGGTGCTAAGAGTCAGCAGGTTACCTCTACCTGGTGAAAGTGAAGGCTTCTGGTTGACCTGCCACCACCTCTAGGAAGGCATCTGTTTCCAGAGGCTCATGGGACTTTGGTGAGTTGCGCCTGATTACTATTTGCAATCACAAAACTTTACTCTCTGCTTGGGATTGCCTCTCCAGGTTCTGAAACTCAAGAAAAATCAAAGATAAAAAGCTTTCAGTGTTAGCATCCAAGAAGAAGGTGCAGCTTTCACCCTCCCACCTTTCACTTGTGTCTGTGACTCACTTTACCTCTCTGTTTGACTCACAGCCCTGCAGAAAGGCACAGACATATCTTATGCCAAACCACACTATTGTTCCAGTTCTAGGTATGGCTCATCCACAGACAGCAGTGAGCCCCGGTTTGCTGACCTAGTCTAGAAGATGAGTTGCACTAAATATAATAGATATACAGATACAATATAATAAAACTAAATATAATTTATAAATTTAAAAAATCTATATTTTATATTATTTTTTTTATTTTTGTACAGTGTATATTTCTTGTCCCCATGAAATTCCTATCACCAATTCACCTGTGTACCATCACCATAGTACCTTGTGCTCTTCCCACCCATTTTGTTCTTTCTCCCTTCTTCTCCCCTAGGGAACGTCTCAGATTTATAGTTGCCTGTTGATTTTGATTTTTAATTTATTGTAATTAATTTTTCTTTCTTTAGTCCCTTGTTTTCTCTATGTTCCTCTTATAAGTGAAACCATCCAATATTTTCCCTTTTCTTTCTGACTTATTTCACTGAGCATAATCCCTTCTAGCTCCAACTATGTTGCTGTGAGTTGCATGAATTTATCTTTTTTGATTGCCATGTAATATTCCACTGTGTATATATACCACATCTTCTTTATCCATTCATATATTTTAGGGCACTAAAATATATTTTGGGTTGTTTCCATTGCTTATCTATTGTGAAAAGTGCTGCAATAAACATAGATGTGCAGTTGTCCTTTTGAATTAGTGTTTTTGTGTCCTTTGGGTAAATTCCTAGGAGTGGGATTGCTGGATCATATGGGAACTCCATTTTTAGTAGTCTGAGAAACCTCCACACTGCTTTCCATAATGGTTGGACCAGTTTGTATTCCCACCAGCAGTGTAGTAGAGATCCTTTTGCTCCACATTCTCAGCAACATTTGTTGTTGAGAATGTGCCATTCTCACTGGTGTGAGGTGGTAGCCCATAGTGGTTTTGATTTGCATGTCTCTGATTACATGCATTTCTCTGAGGATTTTTTCATATGCCTATTGGTCATTTGCATTTCCTCTTTGGAGAAAGGTCTTTTTAGGTCTTCTGCCTATTTCTGACTGGATTGTTTACTTTGTTTTTGTTTAGCCCGTCAACTCTTTGTAGATCTTTGTGATAAGTCCCTTGTCAGTAATGTTGTGTGCAAAAATTTTCTCCCATTTAGGGGTATCTCTTTGTTTTGATTAGTGTGTCTTTTGCTGTAAAAAGGTTTTTAGTTTGATATAGTACGAGCTGTCTATCTTTTCCTTCACTATCGTTGCTTTAGGTGCTGTGTCTTTAAAGATATTACTGAGATGTATGTCATGTAGGGTTTCTTAAGTAGGATTGAAGAGACCAAAGCTAGTGGCAGTGCTTTGTTAATGGGTGAATGTGAATCGATAGAATATTGTGAACTGGGACAAAGCCTCTTCAAGTCAGAAGCATTAAGCAACAAGTGATGAGAGGCAGGTGAAGGAAGGTGAGGGGACATGGCCAGAAGCGAGACTTGAGGGCTAGTTCTGCCCTTGGATTTGAGTTGTAGCCTGCAGTTGTAAGCATGAGGGGAAGGACCCACCAGCTGTGATAATCCCTCAGGGTCACAAGGCTCCAGGAGCTCTCCTGGGGCTGATGGCCCACTGGGGGGACACAGACCCTTCCTGGGTGCCCCTTCCTAGGACAGAGGTGGGTGGGGGATCTCTTTCTTGCATCAGGAAGATCCCTAGTGAACCTGTGGAGCTGGATAGGCTGTGTTGGAAAACATTAGAAGGGACAGGGTTTTGGCTAAAATCCCTTTGAAACTAGGTAGTCATTGTTTTGCTGTGTGGGTGTAAACCTACATATCACACATACCACCTCGTGCAATCTTTACAACAACCCTGAGATGTAAGTAACACAGGTTTTAATTACGTCCTCCTTTAGCAGAGGAATAGAGAATTTCAGTACCTTGTCCCAAGTTCCAGTGCCAGAGCCAGGTTCAAGAGTGACAGCTTAGCTCCTTCATATGGAAGGTTCTCCTCCCAGTGGCCGTGGTTTGCCAGTGGGTGAATGTGAATTTGACAGAATATATTGAACCTGGACAGAGCCTCTTCAAGCCAGAAGGTACACCACAGGTAGGAGCACAGAATATCTCCCCTTGTCTCTGAGTTCTGCCCAGGCTGGAGGAACAAACAAATCAACATTACACATTTTGGTAGGAGAAAAAGACCAAATTAAAAAAAAAATTAAGGATTTATTTTATTTATGCATACAAGAACTGGGGTACAGGCCAGAGGTTTGGGGTGAGAGGATTCACCAGAGACAACAGAGTGGGGAACAGAACAGGCAGATCAAGTGAAACACACTGCTGAGGAAAGCAGTGGGCAAGGCAGGAGAGGTCTGCTGTGCCATGTGGGTCTCCTCCCTGGCCGGCAGCAGGGATCGAACTTGTGCTCTAGTGGTTGCAGTTTGCTTCATAGTGTATTGCTTAACCCACTGCGAGACCTGAGAGGCTCCAAAAGACCAAATTTAATAGCACATATATGAAGGTTTTCATGGCTGTAAATTCTAAGTTAAATAAAACAAACTGGATTAGGAGACCTGGGCCCAGGTCAAGGAGAGAGGAAGGGAAATCTGACATGACAAAGAGGGGTGACTTCACATGGAAAAGTCTTGACTCCATGTTTGTTCTGCCTAAAGATATGTTTCCGGGCCTCCCTGGTGGCGCAGCGGGTTGAGCGCGGCACTGTGAAACATCCGCGGCACAGCAGTGCGAGTTCAATCCCCTGACAGGGAGAGGACCCACGTGGCACAGCAGACCTCTCCTGCCTCGCCTGCTGCTCCCCTCAGCAGTATACTTCAGACCATCTTCTTATTCTGCTCCCCACTCTGTCTCTGGCGAATCCTCTCACCTCCCGTGACTCTGGCCTGTACCCCAGTTCTTGTATGCATAAATAAATAAATATTTAAAAAATAAATAAAGCTAGGTTTCTAGAATAAAAAGATTGCTTGTGGAGATGTCCTTAAATTTTGGGAATCTGCATTCTTCAAGTAATGGTAACATTGTCTCCCAAAGACCACAGGGCCTGGATTGACTTAAGTTGCAGACACCACGTGTACACGTGCGCGCACACACACACACACACACACACACAGTCACTGGGAAAAGCTTACACGTAACTGAACCTTATTGGAGAGACCGGTCCTACAACATATATCAATCTAATGTTGTCCTACAGCGAGCAGCAATCAAGGTTTCACTCCCAAACCTTCCAGGGAGAGAGCGATTTGGGGGCGGATCAGCCAAACGCCGGCCCTGCAGAGTCCACAGCGGCCTCTGGGGGGCAGTGTGCCTCCGTGCTGGCTGCAAACTCCAGGCAGAAGGGGTCTGGGAACAGAAATGTCTTCAGCCCCAGGAGTTTGCTCAGTTCCCTTTTCCTAGTACATCTGGAGTCACTGAAATGGGTTTGATTCATCGCTGTAGCCTCCGGAAGTTAAAAAAAAGCTGCATACCGAGGGCCCGCAATCAAAATGTGTGGGAGGTAGGGGAGCAGTATCTTGCATCTGCTGTGATCGGGACTTCCGTTTGCACACCTTGGCCCAGCTAGAGGTCAGTCTGGCCAGGCTGCCAGGACATGCCCAGCTCTAACCAGTGCTTCTAGCGAGATCAGGGGCGCGCTGTAACTAGCCAGTGTTTCAGATTCCTCTGGCCTGGAATAACTAGTCATTAAGGTCAGCTTGGACAGGGAAAACTTTTGGGGTGATTGTTCTGGAGAATTTGGTCCCCAGGGAACTGGTCCTTGGCCCCAGCAGCAGTATCAGGCTGGAGCGCCCACCCAGACAGCTTTGAGCAGTCCCAAAGACAGCTAAGGACTGATTTCCCCAAAACCACTCTGCTGTGGGCTGAGAGACATAGGTTTAGGCCACTAGTTTTTTTTTTAAGATTTATTTATTTATGCATACAAGAGCTGGGGTGCAGGCCAGAGGTGTGGGGGGAGGTGAGATGATTCACCAGAGACAGAGTGGGGAGCAGAACAGGCAGACCAACGGAAACACAATTACTAAGGGGAGCAGCAGGTGAGACAAGAGAGGTCTGCTGTACCATGTGGGTTCCCTCCCTGGCCTGGGATCGAACTCCCGCTGCTGTGGCTGTGGAAGCCCCACAGTGTGGCGCTCAACTTCTTGCACCACTCCGGAGGCCCAGTGTGTTTGTTTCATAGTTTTATCTTCTAACAAAGAGTGATATTATTGCTTGTTCTGTTTCCTGACAAAATACCAGCCCTGTAAATCTGAAGGAGATTTTGGTGGCACCTCTGCCCTCTTTGGGTGTGACTGCTGGCGATGACCCTCTGGTGCTTTTTCTTAAAAGAGGCCGCCTCTGCTGGGACTTTTGTTGGCAGAAGCTCTGAATAAGTCTCCTCTCAGCAAGCCGGTAGCTGGTGGCGGGCTCAGGTGGCCTGCAGCTTTACCAACACTTGTCTTTCATAAAGCCTGTCAGAGGCCAAACTTTGTGTGCGTCTGGCTCACTGGACAGCTCAGGAGGGCAGGAAGGGGCTTTTGTTCCTGGTCCTTTCCTGCCTGCTGGGAACTTTGCTATCTGCAAAAATCTAGTGCTTGAACTTGTAGCATAGTCTTGAATATAGACACATTATCTTTCTGAAAAGTTATTTTTCCTAGTGATAGAGTTCATAAAATTTTTTTTAAAGATTTCATTTATTTATGCGTAGACCCACTGGGGTACAGGCCAGAGGTGCAGGGGGTGAGAGGATTCACCAGAGACAGAATGGGGAGCAGAATAGGCAGATTAACTGAAATACAAGAGCAGTGGGCCAGGCGGGAGAGGTCTGCAGCGCCATGTGGGTTCCTCCCTGACCGGGGATTGAACTCGCGCTGCAGTGGCTGCGAAGCCCCAGAGTGTGGGCTCAATCCCTTGTGCCACTAGGGAGGCCCTGACTTCATAAAAATTTTATATTTTTCTATTTATTGTTTTGAAATGACTAGGAGAGTATTAAAAGGTACCAGAATTTTATAGTGTTCCCATCAACTCTTATCCAGATTCCGTCAACAATATCCTTTGACAGTGAGTGGCAGACAAGATGTTTCTTTACCTCTAAAAGCTATATAGTCTGTGTTTCCAAAAAGCATAAGCACCTCTGATGGTCAGATCGGGAAGCTAACTCTTCTGCAGACCTCAGCCATGCTTCCCCCGTGGCCCCACTGATGGCCTATTCCTGATCACACCTCGGGCTTGTTGTATGCCCAGTCTCCTCAATATGGAATAGTTCTGGAATTATCCTTTGTCTGGAATGACCTAGACATTTTTGAAGTGCACAGGACTGCTCAGAGTCCCAGAGAGGTGTTGGGTTCTTCTGTGACTCTGTTCAAAGGCTTCGGTACCATGTCTGTCTGTGCCACCCCCGGAGATGTTTTTTGTCACTTGTTTAAGCATTCTGGAAGACTTCACTGTAAAGTTCCCTCCTGCTTAATCGATTATTGTCTTGTGAATATCCTATTTCTCACATACATTGCACAAGGGGAAAACATCACTCAAAGACCTGCACTATAATAGAAATTACCACTATTTCTGCCATGACTATTTTTGCCTCTTCATTTCCCTGGAGTGTCTTTTGCTGCTGATCCTGTAACCCAGGGTGGATGTAAGCCATGGATGGGGCTTTCTAAGGCTCCAGCAGTCCTCCCCCGGCTCCAGTCCTCTGGAGACTTGTGGAGACTGCCTGAAGCAGAGATGTGCCGTGCTCCACTTTTAGGTGGAACGCAGGGACATATACTAAGCAGGCAAAACCCTGTAGCTCCTCTGGAGTCCAGCACCCGGCTGCAGGTGGAGGAGGTGGAGGTGAGTGCAGGTGGAGGAGAATGAAGGCAGTCACTTAGAAGGGCCGGCCTTTTCACTTGAGGACTAAAGCAAGGCCCTGGTTGACTTTTAGCCCTGAGATGCCCCCAGCAGCTCTGCCTTTTCTGCCCATTCCCCTAGGTGGGACATAAGGTCGTGGTTGACACAGAACCACGGGGAAGTTTGGGGAGACTCACAGCTCAGTTTTAGCTAACCCAGTGTGCAAGGATGCTGGGGTTCTATACACCCATCTTGAGAGTAACTTCTCTGGGCTACAGGTGGCAGTGGCAAGGGTCTGTTAATCTCCTTGTCTCTGGCAGAACTTAGCAGAGTCACTTCTGAGGCAGTGGGGGAAATCTCAGACAGAGGGAAGCCAGAGTTGGGGGATGTGGGTCATACTTCTGTGGTTCATCAGTGAATTCCACTGAGCTCTACTTCCAGAGTACACCTGTGTAATTTTTCCTCTGTTCAGTGTCTCCCATGGCCCCTGGGCTGGAGTTCCTGTCTCCTCAGACACACCTATGGCAGTAAACTCTTGATGGGTCTCACACCCGGGCAATCCAGTCTTCACGCAGTACCCAAGAATAGTTTTTTAAGATATGTGATTCAAGGCCTCCCTGGTGGCGCAGCAGGTTGAACGCCACACTATGAAGCATCCATGGCACAGTTGTGGTTTGATCCCCGGCCAGGGAGGGAACCCACATGGCACAGCAGACCTCTCCTGCCTTGCCTGCTGCTCCCCTCAGCAGCGTATTTCAGTCAATCTCTCTGTTCTACTCTCCAGTCTATCTCTGGTGAATCCTCTCACCTCCCAAGACTCTGGCTTGTACGCCAGCTCTTGTATGCATAAATAAATAAAGAAAAAAATGCTAAATCTTAAAAAAAAAATAATGTGATTCAGAATAGCCATTCCTCGTTTGAAACCTTCCACCAACTTTGCATAGGGTTGGGCTGAAGGCCAGTGCGTTGCCCTCATGTCTTGCCCTGGTCATGAGTTACTCTACTTTGCATTGCAAGAGACTTGGCAGTGTTTGAATGCTAGGAAATTGAGGCGGAAAGGAAATCACGGAGCATATGCCACTGTTCTGTGATCACACATATTTATTTATCCAGTATCATATCCTGATCTCCAGCCTCTCCTCCCTCCCTCACCCTGATCCTTCATGTTTCTAGCACCTTCCACTTCTGACCTTGGTATACTCCTGCCAGATTTTGCATGCCTGCTGCTGGAGATCTTGGTCTCAGCTCAGAGTTAGCAAACTAAGCACAGGTCTCCTGAGTAGGGACATTGTGCAGGGGACTGTTCAGGACTCAGACCGGGTAGAGAAATCAGTATCCAGGTGAAGAAGCAACATCACGAGGCTCAAGGCCATGTGGAGAAGCCCACGGTTCAGGGTTGGTGGGGGCTGAGCTGAGCTGCAGAGGGTTTGTTAGCAGGAGGGGACGGGGCACCCTGCTTGGGTCCAGGTGTCCGGGGTGCTGGTGCTGTATGTGGTTCACCTCCCTGCTTATGAGAAGTACAGGACTCAAGAAAATAGAAGGACTATGAGCTGGACCTCATGGGATCTTGGGAACTATACCAAAGTGAAAAATGAAAAGAGTGAATGGGACCTCGCTGGTGGCACAAGGGGTTGAGCGTTGCACTTTGGAGCTTCTGCAGCCACTGTAGCGTGAGTTCGACCCCTGGCCAGGGAGGGGACCCACATGGCGCAGCAGACCTCTCCTGCCTCTCCCACTGCTCCCCTCAGCATTGTGTTTCCGTCGGTCTGCCTGTTCTGCTCCCCACTCTGTCTCTGGTGAATCTTCTCACCCCCTGCCTCTGGCTTGTACACCAGCTCTTGTATGCATAAATAAATAAAAATCTTTAAAAAAAAAAGTGAATGATCTTGAGGCAGATAAAAATGGCTTTTGATCACCATTAGCCAAAGTGGTCGATTGCGGAAAACTCATTAGCTTCCATAAAATGAATTCTGGCCAGATCATCAACAAGGGAATCATGAATTAGGGAGGTCCTCCAGATCTTGGGGGCACTACCGGCAGGCCAAAGGGAAGTGGTCAATTATTCAGGGAGTTGGAGAGAGCCCTGGCAGGTGGGAATATGAGGAGGGCAGCTGCTTTTCCTGTGATTTAGGTGGGAGTGAAAATGTTGGGGGGACCAGGGAAGGGGCAAGAGCAACCCAAAATGCATCTGCAGTTTCAGGAACTAAGCTGCCAGCAGGCAGATGTGCACCGCGTGTGGGGGATGTCGCGCCCTCATGTTCTGATGTCCCCTAGCTAAATGCTCTTAGGCCTCAGTGTGGTCAGATGTGGTTTGAGTGGCATTTCTGTGATAAAGGCTACTTTGGCTTTGTTTCTGCTGCCCCTCATGTCTTTTCTTGGTGCACTTTTTTTTATTTTGCATCACCTATTGTCTTTTTTTATTATTATTATTTTAAAGATTTATTTATGCATACAAGAGCTGGCATACAGGCCGGAGGCACGGGAGGTGAGAAGATTCACCAGAGACAGAGTGGGGAGCAGAACAGGCAAATAGACCAAAACACACTGCTGAGGGGAGCAGCGGGTGAGGCAGGAGAGGTCTGCTGCGCCATGTGGGTCCCCTCCCTGGCTGGGAATCGAACTTGCGCTGCTGTGCTGTGGATGCTTCACAGTGTGGCACTCAACCTGCTGTGCCACTAGGGAGGCCCTCATTGTCTTTTTTTTTTAACAATCTTCCCTCCCTCCCTTTATTTATGTATATCTGACATCAGTTGTAGTCCCCATGGATTTCCCACCACCATTTCACCAGGGCACCATCACCTCAGTCCCTTGTGCTCTTTCTGCCCTCATCCCAGCCCACTTCAGAAAATTATTCATGTGACTTCTTTGAGGCTTGGAATGAGGGAGCATCCCTTGGAGTATCTGAGCTCTCCTCTGCCACCTGAGGCCAATGTCCACCTGGAATTCTTTTAACTAAATTCACCACTCGAGGTTTTGCATATTTGGCAGCAAATGCCAAGTGAGGGTGGGTTTGTGGGTGGAACTTTTCAGGGGGGGTTTCCTCCCTCTGCTCTGCCCAGCACCGGGCAACTTTTCTGTGCATTTCCCTAGGGAGGGGTAGGACTGCCTCAGGGTCATGCTTTCTATTAGATTTCCCACCTTGGGTGGTCCCTAGGTGTCATCTTCTTCCCCAGAGCTCCAGAGGCTGTGCAATCTGGAGTTCAGATGTGCCAAGTTCAGCAAAAGCCCCCTGGGGAGAAACAGCTTCAAATCACAGCTTCTCTTTGGGTTTCTGCTTTCATTTAGATTTGGCCCGATAATCATCAATTCTTTGATGTTTTTAAAAGTCTAAAAAAAAAAAAAAAAGGATCAGCATTTTTGATTGTTTACAGTGGGAGGGTGGGTTTAAACACTAGCCACCCATAGTAGCAGGAGTCTTAACAAGTCCACAGCAAGGACTTCAAGCCAACCACCGGCTCCCCCTGCTCTTTTTTTTTTTTTAAGATTTATTTATTTGTGCAAACAAGAGCTGAAGTACAGGCCAGAGTCCCAGAAGGTGAAAGGATTCACCAGAGACAGAGCAAGGAAGAGAACAGGCAGATTGACTGAAATACATTGCTGAGGGGAGCAGCGGGTGATACAGGAGAAATTTGCTGCGCCATGTGAGTCCTCTCCCTGGCTGGGGATCGAACTCATGCTGTTGTACTGTGGATGCTTCACAGTGTGGTGCTCAACCTGCTGCGCCACCAGGGAGGCCCATCCCTTGGGTCTGATAGCTGATCCATCACGCAGGCATTGGCGATGAAGCAACTGTCTGTTACCCCGAGTGGATTTTGCCTTCTGCTTCCACCCCTCTGCTTTGTATGGAGAACTAGGCACCCAGCAACTTCTATGCCCAGCAGTTTGGGGAAAGCGATGAGCCATTGGTATTCAGGGTGTTGGTGGTTGTGGGAACAGCTTTTTTTCTTCGTTTGTGTCCACACCCTGAGAAGTTTCAAGTGGCTTGTTTGAAAGCAGAGGAACTTCTCTAGGGATTTTCGTCAAAGCCCAAGAAAGATGGGTTTTCTTTCTTGGGGTGTGAGACGGTCACCCAAGAAGGTTTTAAAGAAAGAGCTCATAAAGCATCTTTTCCTCAATCTAGCTTAAAGCCAGATTTAAAGAGCTTGCCCCGCTCAGCCCCAGGAGAGGGTTCATTTTATTACTACTGTTCTGTTCCTGCTACCATCATCCTTACGGCCGATGGCTCCGATGGGTCTTCCATTATTGCCGTGTGTCTGTCTGTGTGTGCACGAGTGTCTGTTACAGACAGACACACAGAGGACTCAGAATTCCCTGCTGCCTGACTTTTCACCCACCTGAGTCACAGGTTAGACAGATTTTTATGCTGAACAAAATTTAGAACTCAGACATGCCTTACTAGTTACGGGTATTTTTTTTGAACAATTCATTAACTTCTCAGTCTCTTGGGAGTAATAAAACATTCTCATTCGGTTGTTGTAGGTAGGGAAGGCAGGGGCTTGAAGCTACCCACTGCTACACAATGCTGTCTCAACTGGCTGTATTTCTGCCTGTGCTAAGCATGTGCTGTGTTAGCGTTTCTATTCTAAAGCGTAACAGCCACGTGGGATGTGGCTTTATAGTCAAGGACACAGGTCAGCCTATGGTCAGGCCCTGTAGGTGTCAAAGTATGGCATTTTTGAAACAGCTGGGTTTGGATCATGCATCTTCTCACAATAGTAATTTAGACTTCAAGAAAAGTTAGAGATGATAAGAAGATAATATATCGCATTTGTAGGGTATTTAAAAATGTTCACAGTCTTTGGATATTAACTCAGTAGATAGCCACACTACTCTTGAGCCATGGACAGCAGGAGTCTATGTTCATTTTACAAGAAAAGAACTTGAAATTCAGAAAAAAAAAATGGGTTCAAGTGAAAAGTGAACACTTGATAGGGCCTCCCTGGTGGTGCAACGGGTTAAGCAACACACTATGAAGCAAACCGCAGCCACTGCAGCATGAGTTCGATCCCTTCCACCAGCTGGGGAGGGGACCCACATGGCATAGCAGACCTCTCTTGCCTTGCCCACTGCTCCCCTCAACAGTGTACTTTAGTTGATCTGCCTGTTTTGCTCCCCACTCTGTCTTTGGTGGATTCTCTCACCCCCCATGCCTCTGGCCTATCCCCCAGTGCTTGTATGCATAAATAAATCTGGAAAAAAAAAAGAGTGAGCATCTGGCCTTGCAACTAAAGGCTTCAGCCCATGAGACACTCTTAGTGGTCCCATGAGCCTCCTGGGTTAGCTTGGCCATCCTGCGTCCTGTTCCTAATGGGGGAGCCAAGTATTGTTTGACCAAAGGATGTGGTAGTTTTCCCCTGTCATAATAGCTATGAAAATCTGGTGAGCCTTTAGAATAATCCTGTGGATGCTGTCTCGGGGGGTCCTGAGAGAGTGTGGTTGGGGCTGCTGTTTATTTGTTAACTCAGGATCTCCTTCATGAACACGCCACGGACCAGTTATGCTGCCAAGCAGGGGACAGAGGCTGGATAATCTTACTTTCCCAGGGAGATGCTTTCATGCTGGGACCTCATATTTGAATAAAAGATCAAGTTTTCTGTTTATGTTGGCTGCTAGAAGACTGGAAGCTGATTTTAACATGCAGCTTTCTAGAATTTAGAACCAGATACATTACTCTTTTATTGGTTCACTTTACGTTTCTACTCTGGATTTTCTCTTTTCCTTCTGACACTCTTGTAATGCATGTTGGTTATATCGTATTTTATGCACCCTGCCAAACCACCTAAGAGAGTTTTGGAAACAAATTTTTAACTAATAAGTAAAAGAATGAATACATAAATAAATAAGTAAGTTTATAATATGTGCCATAGGGGGCCTCCCTGGTGGTGTGGGGGGTTAAGCACCACACTATGAAGCTATCAGCAGCCACTGCAGCACGAGTTTGATCCCCAGCCAGGGAGCTGACCCACATGGCCCTGCGGACCTCTCCTGCTTCGCCCGCTGCTCCCCTCAGCAGTGTGTTTCAGTGCATCTGCCTGTTCTGTTTCCTTCTCTGTCTCTGGTGAGTCTTCTCACCCCCCCACACCTCTGGCCTATACCCCAGTTCTTGTATGCATAAAATAAATAAATATTTTTTTAAAAAAGAATATGTGCTATCAGCTATAGATATTTATGGAATTTGAGAATAACAATGTTATTATGAGCTGAACCCCGTTATTGAATGCTTCACAGATATTTGAGGTCAAATTAAGTCGAAATAAATACAATATCAATTTAAAAGTGATAACAAGGAAGAAAGCAATGTGAACCAAAGAATATAGTTGGAAATGGGTGTGGTATTTGCTTAGCATTAAAAGTCTGTATGAATAAATAGTGGGAGACACAAGTAGGTGTGTAAGTGGAGCCAGTTGATGGATAAAAGCTGTGTAGAGAACTTTGAATTTAATTAGGGAAGCAAAGACATATTCTTATTGGACATGATGCAATGGCCACACATTTTTACCTCCTATCTCTGAAAACAACAAGAACCCCCCCAAAAACGCAACAGCTCCCAAACCTCACTAAGTTGACAATATAGGGTACGACTCACAAAGGTTAACTTTTCAGTAGAAGAGAGATTTCAGCAAGTCTTGGAAAGACAGAGAGCTGCTGGAAAAATGGTAATGACATCCAAATGTCCACCCTAAGTATCAGCAGGGGGACGAAGGTGAGAGTAGAGCATACTTGTCATACAGAAGCTGTCAGATCTCAAGCACGACAAAAGCATGGAAAGTGGAGCCCACAGCCCGGCCAAGGACTGACAAAGATCTGGATGACATTGCTTATCCAGGGAGATTTATCTTCTGAGTCACTGAGCCAGATTGGCTCTTGGCTAGGGAATACCAGGCACAGCAGAGAAGGGAACAGAGAGTTGTGGACCGAAAATGGGGGGAATATAGTTAAAATCTTCCTAATGAGTGCCAGGAGCCACAGCTTTCTTTATTAACCTTATCTGCTCTTGATGGAGGAAAAGAATAGAAAACCTAAAGGAGGCATCACAAGACTAGAACTCACACAAGGAGGTGGGGTAGTGGGGATAAACAGGACCATAAACCTGGCTCTAGAAATCAAGACCCGAGGCGCCAGTGCCTTATCACAAGGCAGAAGACTCAAGCAGGTATCAGATGCTGTAGGGAGTATTGGGAGAACAGAGTTGAGGGTAAAGAGAGGGAAATTGACCATTGTGGAATATCCAGTCCCTTTCTGGTTCTGCAAAGTTGTCCAAAATTGGCAACAATAGGGGCCTCCCTGGTGGCGCGGTGGGTTGAGCAACGCACTGTGAAGCACCTGCAGCCACTGCAGCACAAGTTCGATCCCTGGCCAGGGAGAGGACCCACATGGCACAGCAGACCTCTCCTGCCTTGCCCACTGCTCCCCTCAGCAGTATGTTTCAGTCGATCTGCCTGTTCTGCTCCCCACTCTGTTTCTGGCACCTCTCACTTCTGGCACCTCTGGTCTGTATCCCAGCTCTTGTATGCTTGTATAAATCTTAAAAAAAAAAAAGCATCCAAAATTGGCAACAATATAACCACTCACAAAGATGAGTCCCTCCCTACCAAAAGAAGAGAATAAAACCCATCCCTGGCCCTACAAACGCTCAGCTCTTTCTGTCTGTCCCTTTCTATAATAAACCTGCTCTTTGAATTCAACTTACATCCTGCCTCATGGAAAAACTCCCCTGGGAATTCACCGCATGTAGCTGAAAGGGGAGCTCTGGTGAAACCTTTCCCAGAGTGAACCCAAGGACCCCACTCTCCAAACCCACTGACTCCAACAACGACATCTCTGTCATAATATCAGAAGGCAACCACACCGCGCTGGCTCTAACCCTTCTCTAGCTCTGGCCAGAGACCAAAGAAGCTTCTTAGGAAAAAACCAAATGGCCCCCGAGAAAAAAGCTTTGGATGTTGACATGTGGACCTGCCATCAAAAAGGGAGACTCATCACCCAAGGGCTCAAAGGGAACCCCTTCAGTGGAGGAATTCTGGTCTCACACAAAGCTTTCAGTCAGATTTTAGCATTTAAGTCTTAATAGAAGCAAGAAGCTTTGGATTACTGGACACTTAAGAAACATCACTAATATAATAGAGGCAGAATAAAAGAACCTAGAGGAATGAGGGAAAATGCACAGAACACAAGAATAAATTCAAACACAAAATTCTAAGAAAGTACTACGATTGTACGCAAAGTAATATAATAAATAAAATAATGTAATTGCCTCCATATGCCAAGTGTAGAACCCTTTTAAAAAAAGTCAATTAGAAGAGCTTCTAAAACTAAAATGAAGCAAAAAACATCAATAGAAAAACTGAAATGCAAAATAAAAGAATATTCCAAAAAGGAGAACAAAAAGGCAGAGATAGAATAAAACCATAGGGCCTCCCTGGTGGCGCAGTGGGTTAAGCTTTCACTGTGAAGCATTGTTGGCACAAGTTCGATCCCTGGCCAGGGAGAGGCCCCACATGGCACAGCAGACCTCTCCTGGCTCACCCGCTGCTCCCCCAGCAGTGTGTTTCAGCTGATCTGCCTGTTCTTCTCCCCATTCTGTCTCTGGTGAGTCCTCTCACCTCCTGTGATTCTGGCCTGTATCCCAGAGCTGCATAAATAAATAAATCTTTAAAAAAATAAAGCCATAAATTATAAGAAACTGAAGCAGATCAATCAAGGGGGTCCAAAAATGAAAACAAAACAAAACAAAACTAAAATGGAACAAGAGGAGGAGAAGAAAGATACAAAGACATTTGATTGGAACTTATGGATGAATCTGTCTAGCTGAACTAGTCACTATCCAATATGGAAGCCATTGGACACCAAAGCTAGCTAAATTAAAATGAAAATTAACAGAAATTAGGATTTTATTTCCTCTGCATACCGGCAACACTTCAGGTGCTGGCGGCTACCATACTGGCCCATGCCAATGAAGAATAATTTCATCACTGCAGCAAGTTCTCTCTGACTCTGCTGCTGTGGACCAAAAGCACCCACCCAACTCCCAGGACAATGAATGAAAAAATGCTCGATTGTGAAATTTCCTATTTCCAGGGGTATCGTTAATATCTGGGGCCTCAGAGGCAAGGTCCTGGGCTGCTGTGGGTCTCTGCAGCTCCAGACTGACCACAGCAGACTCAGGGGAGGAAGACGGGAGCTCCTAGCCCTGGACTGTTTTCATCTTCCCACTAAAGTGATGGAGGGGCCTCCCTGGTGGCGCAGCAGGTTGAGCGCTGCACTGTGGGGCTTCACAGCCACTGCAGCACAAGTTTGATCCCAGGCCGGGGCGGGGACTCACATGGCAAGAAGGCAGACCTCTTCTGCCTCACCCACTGCTTCCCCTTAGCAGTGTGTTTCGGTTGATCTGCCTGTTCTGCAAATCCTCTCACAATCCCCTGCCCTCCCTCCCCCCCATCTCTGGCCTTTACCCCAGCTCTTGTATGCATAGAGACCTAGAGGAGGCACATGGAGCAGAGGGACATATGAAGAAACTGCGCTCGCTTCTTGGTCTTAAACTGGTTAAACCAGATGTGGGTGAGAGACCTGTGGGAAGCTTCATAATGGCAGCTTTCATCTTGATTTTGATTTTGCTCTTTTCCTCCCAGATTTGTCTGACTCTTTCTGACCCTTTTCTATGGGTCTCCACTGAAAGGTGTTTTAGGCTTGGGGCAGGCTTTTGGGCCTTGCTTTGGGCCAATTCTATTTGACTGGACTTTTACCCTCAAGGAGATGGGTAACTGGATGCTTAACTTAATAACTATATTCTTTGTCCTTTCTGTACTGTTCCCCAATTGTATTAAAGTTCTTTTCCATTAAAGGCCTTATATGTTTGTCTTGATGCAATGGATAGCAGAACTCATTTAGAGAGAGCAGGTTTGGGGGTTCTGGGGTGCCCCTCTCCCTGCCCTGTAACAGTATGGCAGCCTAAGCTGTTTCAGAGTGTGGTGACAATGTACTCTTTCTCTGTACCACATTGTAGGGTCGGAGAAATCAGGTCTTTCCATCCTCCCGCTACTGTATAATGATGGACACCTATGGTGCTGGGTGCATGCCTAGGTGGGCATGCGCAAGTGGGCGCACCTGGGTTTGGACATGGGCATATAGAGGCGGCGTCATGAGGATGCCAGCAGCAGCAAGACCAACAAGAGCAGCAGCAGTGGGAGGAACAGGATGCCAGCAGTAGAAGCAGAGAGAAGAAGCAGCAAAGCAGCCTAGAGGGTGAGATGCACCGGGGGCTGGGAGGCCTGCCAGCCTCCTGCCCCCCACCCTCCGCAGCCCTGCCTGCCATGTACCTGGTCGCCTCTGAGAGAATAATGTCACCTCTACAAGTAAAAGCATAAAAGCCACTGAGGGCTCTAGGACTCCTTCCTTTAACCCGTCTGCTAGAGCCATCCAGAACTTGCTCTGTGCGCCTTCCTGGCACTACACACGTAGTCCATTGTTGGCTGCTGGGAACTAAGTTCAAAGACTGCACTCGACTGGGATACCAGAGCACTTGCTTGGGCTGCTATAAGATTGAGGCTTTTTTGTTGCCAAGAATAACCAGACCCTGCCTCCCAGCAGTTCTAAGCTGAGGAGGCAGGAGACAGTGGGGGGTACATGTGCAGAGTGAGGATGGGAGCCGGACAGCCACCAAATGGCCTCAGATGCTGATAGTGGGAAGGACTATAGTTTTGTGACATACACATATATATGACACAGACATGTCAATTATATATACTTGTGTGTCATCTCTCTCTCTCTCTCTCTCACACACACACACACACACACAAATATGGTATTGATGAAGGACAAAAGAGTAGAGAGGTTAGAAAGGAGTCACCTTGAGACCAGAGACCTAGTTCACGCAAGGAGGTGGGGTTAGAAGGATTAATAACCACTAACTCAACCAGTACAAAGATTCTTAGGCAACAACGCCTAGCTCATAAGACCCAAGCAAATATCTCTGGAATCCATTGTGATAATCTCCAGAGGGCACTCACTTGTAGGATCTTCTCAAGCTCCTCCTTACCAAAAGAAGACTATATCAATGCAGCCATCTTACTGCCCACCTGTGACTATGCAGGTGCTTCTCCTCACCAACTCTCCTCTGCAGGGCATCAGCCTCCCGCCTGCCTCTCTCCGGCACCATGCTGGGGCTTTTCTAAACCTGCTCTTAAAGAATATCTACACCTCTGCCTTGTAAAAAGACTCACCCCAAAACTCTTCACCTGCTGCTGAACAAGAGGCTCTAGTAAAACATTTCCCAAAACCCCACACTCCAAACTCCACATTCCAAAAACTACATCATCATCAGACTATAGTTTTGTGACAAGACAAACATTTTTTTTTTCCCCAGAGACACCTGCTACTCACATGGGCACAGAATCTTGGTGGTTGGTGGGGGAGGTGGAGAACTGGCCCCCCAAATCCTGGGCTGCATGGCATGGGGGGTGCTGGAAGAGCTCTCTCCTTGCCTCAGAAGTGGCAGTGCCATTTGAAACACGTGGCCACCTGTGTTCGTGTAAACAGCACGTGTGCCCCCCAGTTTATGACTTCAACCTATTACAAGTGCCGAGTGATTAGTCGAACGCTAAATCAGATGCAGGCTTTCTAGAGCCTCTTTTAAATTCGGGTAAGCCCACTATTTTGGTAACTGACAACACAATGGAAAATGTGAAGTTCAGCCCTGAGAGCCAACTGAGGCATGTTAGGGAAACACTCACAAGAAAGATATTCGGCTTGGAGCTGAGCTGGAAATGTCGTGGTAACCAAATGGAAGCCGTTCTGGCTGCCAGCAAGCATCTGTGTTCTCAGTGAGGTCCCTGAGACACGCAGGTAGCACTCACTCGAAAGACCTGCCCAGACGCTTGGAATGGACTCAAAGGAACAGAATTCCTTCTCTTCATTAACTAAAACAGGCACTCTTTGTTAGAGTGCGATTTTTATCAATCCACCTTCAGGGAGATTAGATCAAACACCAAGATGAAAGTGTGAGAGAAGAAATCTGGTGACAAAAAGGAGCCACAGTGTGTAAAATGGAGAGCTGAATGGAGACCCACAGGATATTCTGGCAGGCCCCGTTTCTGGCCCTGAATCCCCTCCTCTTGCACCCACACATCATGGCACCATTAGTGGGGAGATTTGCGACCTTTTTGGTCTGGGTCTCCAAAAAATAAGCCTTTTTTAAATTTCTGTCTCAAACACAATGTCTCTTAAGCGACCTTCTTGTGACTCTAGGCTGGTGTGGTTCTTCTTTTTTTTTTTTTTTAAAGACTTATTTACTTATGCATACAAGAGCTGGGGTACAGGCTAGAATCACCGGAGGTGAGAGGACTCACCAGAGACAGAGTGGGGAGCGGAACAGGCAAATCCACTGAAATCCGCTGCTGAGGGGAGCAGCAGGCGAGGCAGGAGAGGTCTGCTGTGCCATGGGGGTCCCCTCCCTGGCTGGGGATCGAACTCTTGCTGCAGTGCTACAGACGCTTCACAGTGCGATGCTCAACCCACTGGTGAGGTTCTTGTTTGTGAAAACCTAACATGTACCAGGCTTTCTTTCATTCTCCTCCTCTAGTTTTCCCTCTAACTTTGGTTGCTAGAAAAGAAAGCAAACCTTGTAAGAAAAAGTAAATAAAAACTAAAAAAAATGTTGGTGGTTGCGAAAGTTTTTCTCCAACAGCCAACCGAAACTTACAACTCCTCCCAGGAAATATAAAGGACCTGGTGGTGGTGTGAGTTGTCAGCATATTCAAGTTTTGCTGCAAAAATAATCAAAGCCCAAGTCCCAGTGATACCATGGGGTCTTGTCTCATGAAACTATAGAAAGGAATTCATAGACTTTCAGATAAGTAAGCAAAGAGAAGCAAAACTGTGTCTTGGAAGTTATTTATTTTTAAGATTTATTTATTTATGCATACAAGAGCTGGGGTATAGGCCAGAGTCACGGGAGGTGAGGGGATTCACCAAAGACAGAGTGAGGAGCAGAACAGGCAGATGGACTGAAATGCACTGCTGAGGGGAGCAGAGGGAAGACAGGAGAGGTCTGCTGCACCATGTGGGTCCCCTCCCTGGCCGGGGATTGAACTTATGCTGCTGTGCCACGGATGCTTCACGGTGTGGCGCTCAACCCGCTGAGCCACCAGGGAGGCCCCTGTCTTGGAAATAAAAGAAAAGTTTATTTAGAAAAAAAGGTAAAGAGTAAAGACTCTCAGGTCTATGGTACTTGGGAGGGGCAAAGAGAGCTGAGGTGGAGTTGAGTCTTAGGGAATATTTGCCTTTTTTCCCTAAGTATTCTAAAATGTCACTGGTCTTTCTGTGATTGGTTATTTCTTGATGGTCCCACTTAACCTACTATTGTATCTGGAAACTTTGGAATCTTGGGTGTCTCCCTTATTTTACATTCATTATCTCCTCTCTGCTTTTGAATGCCCTTTCATTGCTAGTTTCAAAGTGTTAACTAGTTCTCTGTAGAAGTTTGCTTCCCATCTCGGGTGCCTTCTTTTTTTCTTTTTAAGAATTATTTATTTATATATATAAGAGCTGGGATATATGCCAGAGTCGTGGGAGGTGAGAGGATTCACCAGAGACAGAGTGGGGAGCAGAACAGGCAGATCTACTGAAATACACTGCTGAGGGGAGCAGCGGGTGAGGCGGGAGAGTTCTGCTGTGCCATGTGGGTCCCCTCCCTGGCCAGGATCGAACTCTATCTGCTTCACATTGTGGTGCTCAACTCCATGCACCACCAGGGAGGCACTTAGCGCCTTCCTTTTGTTCCAAAACTTAACTATTCAGGGGTCTCACCTACCCATTTCTCTTAAAGCTGCCTAATTAATTCTAATTTGCCCTAGGCCTCAATGGGGGTTTTAAAAGAAAGGCTGGCTCAACTCGTAGCTTTAGCACAGACCGGCCACTGCTTGCTCTGTGTTGGCTGTGCTCTGGAACCCATGCATTCCGTACATGACTTGCTGTGTGAGGGAAGGGAAAGAGACAGAACATTACTTGGGATGGGTCTGTCCGGAGCTGGCATGCTTGCTTCTGCTTACCTGTCACTGGCCAGAGTGGGTAATTTGGCCATTCCTGAATTCCATGGAAAGGAACACCGTAGGCCTCCTGGGGTCACCGTAGGCAAGGAACCAGAATATTCCACGGAGTCAGCAGGACTGGCCCTGAAAAGGAGCCTTCTGTCCACTCTTGGTCTGCAGCCTGAAACTAACGGACAAGTCTTTTCTATCTATACGACTTTTCAGGAAAAGGCTAAAGCGGATGGTGGGAAGCATTACTGTTTCCCAGAGGATCACAGGAGCAGGGGTAATGTTGAAGAACATTTTCTTTCAGTTCCACCCTTCTCTTTGAAGCTGAGCCACACATGAAAGTCCCACTTCAGGACTAGGCCTGCCCAGCCTGTGCCAAGCCACACTCTCCTCCCAGGCCCTGTGTTCCCTGGGTGGCCTAGCCCTCCAGAGGCATCTCCCTCAGGAGAGCAGAGGCTCCTCATCCCATCTGGACCCCAGAGCTCAACCGTCTTGGCGGAGAGTGCCCAGGGTGTCAGTCAAACTCAAGAATATTCTTTCAATACTGACTCACCACGTAGGGCTGGCAGGGTTCCCTCTGCCTGACAGATGGCGAACATATGCCTCAGGCGGCCCAGCCCTGCACATCCTCTCTCTCTGCTGGCTTGCAGCACACCCTCACAACCCAGACCCCTTCCTAGCTCTGGCTGTGACTGTAATGCAGTGTCTCTTCTGAGGAGTGGGGGTGTGGAGAGACTTTCCAGAGAGGGGAAGGAAGTGTGGGTGCTTCTCTCACAATCCATTGGGCAGGTGATCGTTGGGCAGGTGATCAGGATTTCACCTGGCTGGCTGCCTCTGCTCTCTGTTGATGCGCCCCAGGGCAGCACTTGAGGGGCCGGGAATCAAGCTAGCCACTGAGAACTATTTTGGTTTAGTGCATTGAACCATTCACGTTATCACCAGGCTTTGCTTGTACTCTGGATTTCAAAGGCAATCTTTGTCACATCTCCTTAGGAAGCCAGAGCTTGTTGGAAAAGACAACTTGTAAAACTCAGCAACTGGTAAGAAAGAAGAGAATTCCTGTAAGAATGGGCATGCAGGGGCCTCCCTGGTGATGTAGCAGGTTGAATGCCGCACTGTGAAGCATCCACTGCGCAGCAGCGAGAGTTCGATATCCGGCCAGGAAGGGGATCCACATGGCACAGCAGACCTCTCCTGCCTCGCCTGCTGCTCCCCTCAGCAATGTATTTCAGTCTATCTGCCTGTTCAGCTCCCCACTCTGTCTCTGGCGAATCCTCTCACCTCCCGTGACTCTGGCCTGTACCCCAGCTCTTGTATGCATAAATAAATAAATCTTAAAAAAAAACCTGGGGCCTCCCTGGTGGCGCAATGGGTTAAGCAACAAACTGCGAAGCAAAACACAGTCACTGCAGCACAAGTTTGATCCCTACTGCTGGCCAGACCTCTCCTGCCTTGCCCGCTGCTCCCCTCAGCAGTGTGTTTTAGTTGATCTGCCTGTTCTGCTCCCCATTCTGTCTCTGGAGACTCTTGTCCCACCCCCCCCCACCTCTGGCCTGTGCCCCAGTTCTTGCATGCATAAATAAATAAATCTTTAATAAAAAAGTTGTAGCTAGGGATTTGAGGACCATCAGGCTGCGACATCAGTCACCCCTTTGGTCCCTAGAGGTGATTGGGCTGATCTGCTGCTAGGTGGGTATCCCCTCGCTCCCTCACTGCTCCATGTGCACCCCTCCTGAGGCTGCCTGCTTGGTAGAAGAGGACAGCCTTTCCCGAATAGAGATGGGCTGTTCTTCTGTCTCGGGTATATGAGTAGTGTGCTCCCCTGCTTGAACCTCCAAACAAGCTCTCAGAAGTTCACAGGATATGTGTGGATATGGAGGCTGGAGGCAAGGCTCCATGGCTGCAGGTTGGAGTGGGCTGGTGGAAGGCGCTAAGGTGTTACCGGCCTGTTCCAATGCAGATGTGCTCAAGGCAGGTGGGCACATTGGAAAGGTCATGCGACAAACCAGGTGAGAGTTTAAAAAGGGCCTGAACATTCAGCAGAGTAACAGGAGACTCGGAGCAGGTACCTGGTGGGCAACGACCTATCTCTAATTGCTGATACCAGTGTCTGAGGACCTGTTTTATTTTTATTTTTTTAAAAGATTTATTTAGTCTACGGCCATACCACCCTGAACACGCACGATCTCGTCTGATCTCGTAAGCTAAAAAGATTTATTTATTTATGCATATTAGCACTGGGGTACAGGTCAGAGGTGCGGGGGTTGGGGGGGGTAAGAGGATTCACCAGAGACAGAGCGGGGAGCAGAACAGGCAGATGGACTGAAATACACTGCTGAGGGGAGCAGCAGGCGAGGCAGGAGAGGTCTGCTGTGCCATGTGGATCCCCTCCCTGGCTGGCAGCTGGGATCGAACTCGTGCTGCAGTGGCTGCGGTTTTGCTTCGTAGTGCAAACCCATTGCACTACGTACAACCTTGTAGTACTATGTAGTACTACTCCATTGTGCCACCAGGGAAACCCTGAGGACCTGTTTTAGGACTGAAGAAAACTCTTGGAATAAATCTTTTCTTTGCTGAAGCCCTCACTAGATGCCAGAACTCCCTCTCCCCCCTGGGGAAATGCATTTCTAAGGTATCCTTTTACATCTATGGTTCCTACTGGCTGTTGAGCTTGCCTTGCGTAGAATTTGGGCTGAATTACCATTACTTAGGTTGAGCAACACAGGGAAGTTCAGAGGCACAGAATGGCCAAGTTCATCCAAAGAATAAACACTCCCACCCATCCTAGTTGGGGCACTTTACCGAGGGAACAATGCGGGGATCCTGGGCTCTCAGGGGCACCCCTCAGTGGGAACATCCTGTGCCATCTGTGTGACACCCACAGCCAAGTAAAACCTTCCAGAAAATGGCATGAATTACTTTTACCCAAAATTGTCTTTGTGGGCACCAGCCCTCCACATGCTTTCTTTTTTTCCCTTTATTATTTATATATATTTGACATCAATTGTGGGCCCCATGGATTTCCCACCACCATTTCACCAGTGCACCATCACCTCAGTCCCTTGTGCTCTTTCTGCCTTCATCCCAGTCCCTCCTGCACCCCAAGTGTCTCTGATTTGCCTTTGTCTCTTTATTTTTGTTGTGTTGTGATTTGATTTTTGTCCTTATTGTTCTTTTCCTCAATCCCTTATTTGGTTTCCTTACATTCCTCCTAGAAGTGAAACCATCAGGTATTTTTCTTTTGTCTTCTGACTTATTTCGCTGAGCATAATCCTTTCTAGCTCCATCCATGTTTCTACGAATGACTCTAGTTTGTCTTTTCTGATTGCTGAATAGTATTCCATCGTGTATATGCACCACATCTTCTTGATCCAGTCATCTGTTTTTGGGCATTTAGATTGTTTCCAGGTCTTACCTATTGTAAATGGTGCTGCAATAAACATAGGGGTGCAGGTATTCTTTTGAATCAGTGCTTTTGTGCCCTTTGGTCTCCGTGCTTTCTTAAGCCATGTATATAAAGTCTGTTTTCATGCTGTTTAATGATGCCAAATTTTTACATTTAGGGACATTGTAAAGGCTTGTCTTGCCAATGCCACGCAGCCACCCACAGCCTGCCTTTGGTGTAGCCAGTTTGCCATCCATCTGGATGAACAAACCACTTCGGGTTAGCGCAAAAGCTAAGGTCTTGTTTGTTTTCTCCTGTAACTTGAATTGATCTACTGTGAAGCTTTCACTACTTTACTTCATTCACTATTAGACATACAAAGTCATGTTTGGTGGGCAATGAATAGAAAACATTTATTTTGAGAAATAGACCTGAGGCCTGTAGCAAGAAATAGCAAGAATGGAGAGCCGGATTAAGAGAAACCAGGAGTCCCTGCCGCTGTCTGGCTCACACTCTGTGTGAGCGGTTATAGGAATGCAGGGTTTAGAGCATTTTAGTTTTTATGATGCTAGGAAGAAACCACAATTAGATTCTTTGAGAAAAAAAAATAGGCACAGAGGTACTCTGCTCTGCAGATCCTTTTGCAGACAGTGAGTGATTTATTATTCCACACAACATGTGCTAACCCTGTGTAAATTCACATTCGAGCAGATCATTTTATTTTATGTAGTACATCCACAAACCAGAATTAGCCCCCTAGAGGATCAAAGGGAAGAAAGTTGGGACTGGTCCATTTGTGGTATCATGCTTTCTCATCACAGCGCTGCTTCCAGAGAGATTTGGAGGGAACAAGGGAAATGTAGAGTTTGGAGTGAGATTCACTATGTGATAGATCTCTTCCTCCCACTGTTTATCCTCCTAGCAAGCTCAGAAAATATCTGAGTTTTTCAAGGGTTTAAAGTATTTTATCTTTCTGCTCTCTATTTTTTTTTTATTTTTTTTTTACTTATTTATGCATACAAGAACTGGAGTACAGGCCAGAGGCACGGGAGGTGAGAGGATTCACCAGAGACAGAGTGGGGAACATAACAGGCAGATTGACTGAAATACACTGCTGAGAGGAGCAGCAGGTGAGACAGGAGAGGTCTGCTGCACCATGTGGGTCAGCTCTCTGGCCGGGGATCTAACTCATGCTGCAGTGGCTGCTTCACAGTGCAGTGCTTAACCTCTTGTGCCACCAGGGAGGGCTCACTCTCTCTCTCTCTTTTTTAAGATTTATTTATTTGTGTGTATAAGAGCTGGGGTGCAGGCCAGAAATGAGAGGATTCACCAGAAACAGAGCAGGGAGCAGAACAGTCAGACTGACTGAAGCACACTGCTGAGGGTGGAGTAGCAGGTGAGACAAGAGAGGTCTGCTGGTGCCATGTGAGTCTCCTCCCTGGCCAAGGATGGAACTCACACTGTAGTTGCTGCATAAACTCCGCAGTGCAGCTCTCAATCCCTTGCGCCACCAGGGATGCCGTTTTTGCTCTATATTTCTAATGGTAAAATGTATAGTATTTAGGGCCTCCCTGGTGGCGCAGTAGGTTAAGCAACGCAATATGAAGCAAACCGCAGCCACTGCAGCATGAGTTCAATCCTTGCTGCCGGCCAGGGAGGGGACCCACATGGCGCAGCAGACCTCTCCTGCTGTGCCCGCTGCTCCCCTCAGCAGTGTACTTCTGTTGATCTGCCTGTTCTGCTCCCTGCTCTCTGTGGTGAATCCTCTCACCCCCCACACACCTCTGGCCTGTACCCCAGTGCTTGTATGCATAAATAAATATTTAAAAATGTATGGTATTTAAAAAGCATTTTAATATCTAAAAGGGTTGTGATGAACAGTAAGTTACCCACACGGCCCAGTCAACCTCTGTCATCAGTTGTTCTGCTCTCCTGCCAGCTCTGACCTAACATGGCATCTGATGTGTGTATGCTACAGACCACGGCTGGTTCTCGCTCCACTCTTCACATCTTTCGGGGTTTACCTAAACTTGTTTCTTTAGTATTGAAACTGAACTACTAAGTAAATGAGCCCAAACTCACTTGGGCTCTGCGAAGTCCACCACTAGTCACAGTTACTATGAGCCTGGCTGGCACTGCCTGTTGCTTATTTCAATTGCTGAAGAGAAAGAACCACAGCACATTTATTCTCCAATTTTCTTTTTGCCTTTTCTCCAGTTTCATTCTGTTCTGAACATCCATTTTCTCATATTTATTCAGTGTGTCTCATCTTTGCTTTTTTATTCTCCCAGGACAATTTTGCTTCTCCCTCCTGTCTCTCTTGCAACTGGGTCCTCTAAGAGCCGATCTTGCTCTCACTGCCTTCTGTGCTCATTGCTTTCTGATGATTCTTCTCTTTAAAGAATTAGCGCGGCTTTGCATGAGGTGGCCTCTCCACGCCAGTGATTGACACAAGATGCTCGTTTTGGCAATGGAAGGTCTTTCTCTTCTGGTAAAATATTTAAGTTCAAGAGGGTTCTTCTGGGAGCTGATGTTATTTCCAGTCTGTAGGGAAGTGTTGCTCATGCTTCTAACTTTCCAGCTGGGTGGGACAGAGAGAGGTTAAAATGACTTGTACAACATGTCACAAAGGGTGTTAGTTATGAGGAGTCAAGATTTGTCATTGTCCTGCGCTCCTTGTGCCAACAAAAGGAGTCATCTGTGAGCCAGCCGGGGGTTAGTGGGGTGTTGCGAGGAGGGGGGGTTGGGGAGAAGCAGACAGTCATGGTGCAAACAGGAGAGGAGGTAAGAGACTCTGAACCAACATGAGAAAATGAACGTTGGCAACAGAAGGAAGCTTCTATAGGAAGATCCTGCAGCCAGAAGGAAGCTGCTAGAACAGTGATAATGCAGCACATAGCACCTTTCAACCTTCCAGAGAATTTCTTCCCTCTTCCTCTCCCTCCCCCCTCCACCCATCATCCCTGCATTCAGACATCAGCTATTATTGTTGCCTTTGAGGACTCAGGGGTTAAGAGCCATGTGGGACTCTTAACTCTTAAGGGGTAGAAGGGGTGGAAGGGGGCAGATGAAGAAGCAGGATTCTAGGGCAGGAACCAAGTCTGAAGTCTGAACCCTTGCCACGGAAGACAAGGAGCTCCTCTACTGCTACAGCCAGGTCCTGGCTCAAAGACAGGGGAGCTGTGCAGACGTTTCTTCCTCCACCGCCCCCCCCCACCCCATTAACCACAGGGACCCTGAGTGGTTTGGACACAATGGGGGTTTTGCTTACAAGGCTCCTCCCTGTTCATGCCTACTCCACCGCCCTGCTCGCCAAGCTAACGGTGTTTCTGAACACAGCTTACCACGGTTTGTCTCCTTGCAACTTGTCACCTGCCAATGTGCTATTTTCCTTGTCATTTGATTATTTATTTTGCTGGAGGACAAAGGAATAGAAAAAAAACTGGAAAGGTGATGCCTTAAGACCAGAGACTTGACTCACACAAGGAGGTGAGGGTAGGAGGGATGACCAGCCATTAACCCAACTATAGAAACAAAGGCGCCAATGACTGCTATAGTCATGACTGTGAGACCAAAAGTAAAGAGAGAGTGAGCGCTACCCCCAGAATCTCCAGAACCCATTGGAAAATTCTACAGAGTTGGTTAAAAGTCAACCAACAAGCCGCTCCATGAAGGCGTGAGCCCCTCCCAAAGAGAAGACTCTATCAGTGCAGTCTCTGCACTGGCTCAGGGCAGCCACCTTCTGCCCACCTGTGACTTTATATGATTTAAAGAATACTGTGCAAGTAGCACCAAAGGAATTGGCGTTATCTAGGACCATGCAGCTGCTCCCTGGGTATTCTGGATCTTCTGGAAGCCAGTAGACCAAGCAAGGAGTTCAATTACTTCAAATTTCCTTGCTGGAAAATCAAAACCACTATGAGATACCACCTCACACCAGTGAGTATGGCACATATCAAAAAAAGTAGCAACAACAAATGTTGGCGAGGATGTGGAGAAAAAG
>JAGFMF010012015.1:0-51187 GCA_019455555.1 Galemys pyrenaicus | reverse complement strand
TCTTCTCTGCAGAAATCTTCTTATCCTCAGCTCCACCCACTTAGGGCGGAACCAGGATTTTGGGAACTTCCCCTTTTCCTGGGACCACCCTGTTACATCAGGGCTCTCAAAGAGGAACCCCACATTCAGGTTACAGGTTTAACTATCGGACTCACACTAGTTTACAGGATGCCTTCTGCCCTTGATACAATAATGATCTAGAGACTCATTGGAGAAAAGGATGAAACAGCCAGGAAAAATATCTAGGACATGTAATAATAATAGACAGCTGAGCCTTGGACAACTCTAGTAGCTCCCATATACCCCTTTGTAGGGTCTGAGAAAATCCTCAGGCTTTTCTGCCTTCCAGCCACTGGTATAAAGATGGACACCTGCGGTGCTGCACGCATGCCTAGGTGGGCATGCGCAAACGGGCGCACCTGCGTCTGGATACGGGCATATAGAGGCAGCGTCATGAGGATGTCAGCAGCAGTGAAAGCGAGAGTACCAATCATCAGCAGCAAGTACCAACACAAGCAGCAAGACCAACAAGCAGCACAGCAGCAGCGGGAGGACAGAAGACCAGCAAAGCAGCCAAGAGGGTGAGATGCACCCCACTGGGGCTGGGGCCGGGAGGCCTGCCAGTTTCCTGGCCGCCCCCCCTCCCCGCCCGCACCCCTGCCTGCCATGTACCTGATGCCACCTCTGATGTAGAGATCAATAAAAGCATAAAAAGCCACTGAGGGCTCCAAGACTCCTTCCTTTATTAGCACCACTTACCACCCCCTCCGCGCCCCCCCCAGAACCATTTAGAACTTGCTCTGTGCCACCTTCCTGGTGCTACACCCTTCCATTCCTAAATTCAAACACTCCATACGCTTCATTGGTTGAATCCCTGAATTCCTGAAGGATAGAAAAAAGCCTCAGTGCATCCAGGCCCTTCAAACTCAAGGCTTGGCTACAGTGATTGCTCAGTAGGCCATGCAAAATGGGAAGGGGCTGTGGTTTAGAGCAAAGGCTCCTGCTGAAGGGTACAATCCCAGTGTTCCTCATTTACAAAAACAGCTGGAGGAAATTAGGCACTTGTTCTATGATTCATCAACTATATATTGAAAACACAGTGCTAGGCACCTTTTCCTTGATGTGCTGAAAATACAATAATGAGCAAACCCCAAAAATGTAGCCCCCATCTTAGGGAAGTTGCATTATATTTCCCTACGACATGGGGGTCAAGAGTTATTTCTTCTTTCTATATCAGTTATTACATACATTTTTTTTTCACTCTTTTAGTCAAAATATTCGCGTGGAAGAGAAAGTAAGATACATACAGGAAGGAGGAGCTCGAATTTCAGAGACCGAAGTCCTCAGAAATTTAGGGCTATGGGACTGCTAGTCAAAGTGACTTCTAGTCTCAGAAAAGGCTGCAGCGAATTTTTTTTAGCCTAAAAGGGCGGGGTGCCGCGGCTGAGCGGGACAACACTGCCCCCTGCAGGTTCCAGAAACGGAAAGCCCACAGACTCCGGATGTAAACGCGTCTTTTACCCTGGTTATCCGCGCAGCTTCCGGGAGCAAGTCTGAGGAAGGTGGGCAGGAAGAGGATGAGCTCGGGAGATGGACAAGTAGAGGCCGGACGGGCTCAGTCAACACTACCCGGGAGCGGAAGCTGCCGAAAGTGCTCCCTGGGAACCCTAGCGCCATTCGCAGGAAGTCAGACGAACCGGAAGGAGGCATGGGGCGGGGTTGCACAAGAATTCCCAAGGTCTGGCCTGTGTTTGGAGCCCGCTGAAGGCAGAGCCAGTGTGCCTGCTCCTGTGCGTGGGAGGTTTCCTCCTCACTGTTAGAAATTATGGGAGCGATGACGTCCAGGTTCCATTCCCAAACGGCCCCAGTACAAATAACTGACCTTGTATGGGCCCTTTTCCAACCTCTGAGCTTTCACCAACCTCTACAGCCTGTGAATACCACAGGCGAGGGAGATGCACATCATATCCACTTAGATGTTGCATAAACCCTGCAAATCTTTTTTTTTTAAAGGATTTTTATTTATTTATGCATACAAGAGCTGGGGTACAGGCCAGAGGCATGGGAGGTGAGAGGAGACAGAATGGGGAGCAGAACAGGCAGATCGACTGAAATACACTGTTGAGGGGAGCAGCCGGGGAGGCAGGAGAGGTCTGCTGCGCCATGTGGGTTCCCTCCCTGTCCAGGGATCGATCGAACTCATGCTGCAGTGGCTGCAGAAGCCCCACAGTGAGGCACTCAACCCCTTGGGCCACCAGGGAGGCCCTAAGTCCTGCAGTTCTGCAGGGGACCCCAACTTATTTCCCCTATCACATGGATGGGCACAGCTATCCATCTAGTTCCTTAAACCAAAATCCTAGGGGTGCTCTAGGTGTGCTCGTGACCAGCCCAGGACTGACCTGAACCTGCTCTGGAAAAGGTAATCCATGAATTCATAGTGTCACAGGGCAACCCTGAAATAAAATGGGTTTGCCTGACTGGGCCTTCACCCGCGTGCCCGAAAGGCACTTATAATAAGCTCCAACTGCAGGCACACATGATAGAGGTTAATAAAGGGTTTTATTTTACAAAAGAAGGGGAAATAAAGTAGTGACTAACACAAGGAGAGGAGAGGGAGACAAATCTGTACATGTCTTACTCGTTTCTCTGAGCCGGAACAAAACAGCACGCTGAGAGCTGGCTCCGAACGAAGAGAGCCCCCAAGGCTCACAGGTCTGGTTTTATACCCAGCCTGGCTGCTTAACTCCACCCTCAGGTCCCAGTGATCCAGTCTTTGATAATGACTTTATAAGATTTGTGTTTTGGGGATATTGTTGGTCTGGAGTGGGGGTTGGAGTCTATAAACCTATTTGTGTAATCTATTTAGGATGCCCTTTCTCCCTAACAGGTGTGCGTGGAATCCTCTATGAGGGCTGGTTCTCAACAGAGACACCAAACACTTCCTGGGGTGGATACCCTGGTTTGGGTGGACCCCCAGGCAAACTTGAGAAGACTTAAGTTCTGTGATATTGTAGGGTCAGAGAAATCAGATCTTTCCACCATCCCACCACTGGTATAATGATGGACACCTGCGTTGCTGTGCGCATACCTACGAGGTAGGTATGGGCGCACCTGAGTTTGGACACAGGCGTATACGGGCAGTGTCATGAGGACGCCAGTACCAACCAACGCGAGCAGCAGCAGCAGTAGCAAAGCAGCCAAGAAAGTGAGATGCGCCAGGGGCTGAGAGGCCTGCCAGCCTCCTGGCCCCCTGGGCCCCCCCCCCCCGCCCCCGCCTGCCATGTACCTGGTCACCTCTGACAATAAAAAGCATAAAAGCAATCGAGGGCTCCAAGACTCCTTCCTTTATTTATTTTTTTTTAAGATTTATTTATGCATACAAGCACTGGGGTACAGGCCAGAGGTGTGGCGGTGGTGAGAGGATTCACCACAGAGAGCGGGAAGCAGAACAGGCAGATCAACTGAAGTACACTGCTGAGGGGAGCAGCGGGTGAAGCAGGAGAGGTCTGCTGCACCATGTGGGTCCCCTCCCTGGCCGGAGGCAGGGATCAAACTCGTGCTGCAGTGGCTGCAGTTTGCTTCACAGTGCGTTGCTTAACCCACTGCACCACCAGGGAGGCCCGAGACTCCTTCCTTTACCCCCGTCTGCTAGAACCATCCAGAACTTTCCCTGTGCCACTTTCCTGGCATTATAGATATACTTGAGAAACTGCAATCTTCACTTTCTAAAAGAGCTGAATAGATAATGTGTAAACTCAGAGAGTCAGGACATAGCAGGTTAAACCCATCACTGGGCATATGGTGATAAATCTCCAAAGGGTATAGGTAAAAGGAACTTGGAGAGGCAAGTTTTTGTGGCTGTGCATGATGCAAGAGACTACATCGTAAATACCCTATAACTATTTCACTTTTTATCCCAGCACATGAATTCCTTCGATAATATAAATTATAATAAAAAGTTTAAAAACGCAACTCCATAAACGTCACAGAAAAGCTTGATCTTTCCACATCAAGGGCCACATGTCTCAGCCAGATTTAATCTTCAAGGAACTACTTTGATCTGTCTCATGAAAGTATCAATATAAAATTTTACAAAGTAAATAAGCAGAAGGGTTTATTTTAAAAAGATTTTTTTATTCACACAAGAACTGGGGTACAGGCCAGAAGTGAGAGTATCCACCAGAGACAGAGTGGGGAGCAGAACAGGCAGACTGACTGAAACACACTGCTGAGGGGAGCAGTGGCCCAGGCAGGAGAGGTCTGCTGTGCCATGTGGGTCCCCTCCCTGGCCAGCAGCAGGGATTGAACTCCTACAGCAGTGGCTCCGGTCTGCTTCATAGTGTGTTGCTTAACCCACTATGCCACCAGGGCGGGCCCAGAAGGGGTTTTGCTAAAATATGAAAATAAAGTTTCATTAACAAGTACAGAATTTTACCGCCAAAATTTGATTTTAGGGTAGTAGAGAAAAGTCATCCCTCGTCAGCTGGAAAGCACACACTTACCGGGACCCGCTCCTTCCTTGCCTGAGCCTAAGATGTCCGTCAGGCAGGCAGGGAATGAGGAGGACCTGCTCTCCTGTGCAGAGGTGCCAGTGCCTGAGTTGGGGTTTCCTCCCGTGAGCACTGTTCTGTGTCCGCAGCCACAGCCCCATCCAGGCTACCACTGGAGAGGTTTGCAGGTAATGATCGGCATGAGGCCCCACTGCAGACCTGCTCCCTGGTGGTCTGTGGGGAAGGCCCGGCATCTGTCCTCATGAAAACACTCCAAGGGAGGCGGGAGGCCCAGCCGAGGTGCCACAGCAGAGGCAAACACGCTGCTGCTTCATTTGTTTTGTTTCTCCTGCTACCTTGGGCCTTACAGCCATGTTTGCTTTTAATGGCCTTTAGCAGCTTTTGCTGTGTCTTGTTTCTTGGGTGCTCTTTCTGACAGGTTCGTTAGCCAGCCATATTAGAGCAAAATCAAGGCCAGGAAAATGTGTTTTTCCAGAGGTTCCCCCCTGTAGCAGACAGGCAGACAGCCCACAGGAGGGGGGAAAGGGCCTCTCTGTTGGAAAAGAGTGTGGAGTGCCGTTGTCATGGTTACTGCTCTGCTCTGAGCCACAGGGTGGCCAGCACAGTGGAGGGAAGAACACCCTCCCATTCTCTCTCTCTGTGTCTTCCTGTGACCCAGGCTGAAGCTAAGCTCTGAGGCTGGTTACCGAGGACACTGAGTCCGGGGGGCGCCATGGCGAGCTGTGCAGAAGAGAAGGCACACAACTGGAATTTGAGGCGCGGGGGCGCGGTGTGGTCTCAGAGCTGCCCGCCTCCACGGAAGCAGTCACCAGTGATGGCACTCAGGCCCATGCCCGTGAACAGACACACTCAGGGGTGTGAGGGCGCCCCCACATGCTCAGCGAGTCCTCGTGAAGGAGCCTCCACTGCCCAACGCGAGGGTGGGAGCCCTCATTGCTGGAAGACCTTTCCGCGCAGGACCCCATTTTGTCAGCAGTTTATCGAGTTACCAGTCACACATAGGCCGATGCCCCAGTTCAAGTTCCGGGCGGCGCGGTCAGCAAGTGACAAGAGCAGTGCAGCAGGCACCGCCATCCAGGCCTAGGACATCCCTGTCACCCACAGCGCCCCATGTCCCCGTTCAGCAGGAAATGCCAGTGCCACCTCTGGGCCCGGGCATCCTCTAACCACAGTCCTGTCCTTGAGCTCCCCCTTTCCGGACACCCCAATACATGACTCAGGCTGTTGGTGGCCTTCTGTGCCTAGGCTCTCACAGAGCATAAGGCTTTGGGTTTCACCCCTGTTGTCCTGGAGATCAGAAGTTCATCCCTGCTACCTTCAGTCGTCACCTGTGTGGTGTGCCCCCGCTTGTCTGTCCAGTCAGAGCTCACAGACTTTCGGACAGTTTGCATGTTTGGCAAATCTGAATAAGGATACTTGGAACAACCGAGTACTTGATTCTCGGTGGACATAGATTTCCTTTCTAATTTTTCTGTTTTCATTTTTCTATGTGCATGATCACACTGTCTAGACACACCAGTATAATGCTGGCTAGAACGGGAGTGCGTAGACATTCTTTCCTTGCTCTGGATCTCAAGAGAAAAGCATTCTTTCTTTCAGTACTGTGCTCTGAGGGAGCTATAGGTTTCCTATAGTCTTTGTCAGACTGAGAGCATTCCTTTGATCCATAGCTTGGTGTGTCTTTTTCAGATCATATTGTGCATTGAATCTATGAAATATTTCTGTTTATCAAGATGATCATATAGTTTCTTATATGACTTATAGTTATATGATCTTATATGATCATATAGTTTCTTATATTATAGAATCTGTTCTATTTTTCATTGAATATTAGACATGAAACCAATTTTTCAATTTGGGAATAAATCTTGCTTGGGTATGTTGCATATTGTTTTAGTGTTGCTGAATTTGCTTAGCTAATATTTTGTGGAGGCTGTATGTATTAATTTCATGGTAGATATTGGACTACAGTTTTTTTTAGTGAGATCATGTCTTGCCTTGGTAAGCAGGGTGATATTCTCCTAGGATGTGTTAGGAAATGGTCCCTCCTTCTCAACTCTAGAGGAGACTGTGAAGGCTGGGTGTTACTTCTCCTTTAGCTGATGGATGGAATTCAGCAGAGAAGGTAACTGGGCTGTACATTCCTTTCAGGGATTTTTTTTTTAATTTTCTTTTTTTTTTTTTTTTGCTATATGTCCATTCAGATTTTTTATTTGTGTGTGATATTTTAAGCACAGTCTCCCAATATTTTCTAATTTCTTGGTGCCTCTATTTCAATCTCTGATCTAGCCTTTAACATGCTGGTCATCTGATGTCTTTGCACATTAGTAGCTTGCAGATCCTACCTGTGATGTCGGACATTATGATGTCTCAGATGTGACCCCCAGGTCTCTCCCCCATACTTGGTAGTATGGGGACACATACATACTTTCAAGTGGGGGTGAAGCAGGCAGGTGACTCACTCAACGACACTGTCCCACTCATTCTCCATGGAACTTCATATAGATCCTGAGTAACTGCACTTAGGATATCCCTGATCAGTAACCCGCACTCCATATCCTCTTCAGCCAACCTGATCCTTCTGATTCTTCTCACCTGTTGGCCCTTTAGTGGAGATAAATGTACATTCTACTGCATCTCATGGAGCAGGATCACTCCCCCAATGAAAGGCTCACTTCTTGAAGGCAGGGACAGGTTCTGCAATTCTTCCTCACTTCGCTGCCCCAATAGAAGGCCAACCAGGGAGGCAAAGAAAGTCAATGAAACCTTCATGATTGGGTAAAAGACTGAGTGTGGCTGACAAAATGGGGGCTGGCGTGGCTGCAGGAGCCAGGCTATAACTGTGCTATCTCTATGAACTCTGTGCCAGGTGATGTGGTGGGGGTGGAGTTTTGCTGCCCCAGTGCATTGTGAGCAGGACCCAAAAGATCTCTTGCCAAGACTTGTTAATTCCAGATATGAACTGCCCATGGAAGTCAAGTGTCTTTGCATTTCCCCCTTTGCCTTTGTGGAGGTAACAGTGTGCTGAATTAGTCAAGAATGTAGCTAGGGATCCCCCCAAAGAGGTTTGTTGCCCCATACCCCATCCAGTGGTCTGTGTGATGCTGACATCTCTCTTAACATTTCTGTAATCTGCTGTTCCACTCATGCATTGCCATTGAAAACTTGATAAAAGATGGTTTTGTGTCAAAGAGTTAAACTATGTATAGAAATATATAGAATGGGTCTGAGGACTAGTAACAGTAAATCAAAGTGAAATGCTATATTCACCTACTAAACACACTTAATGAGATATCAGCAGCTGCTGAAGCAGAGGTATCTCGCTGACAGTTGTTGACATCATGAATTATGACAATTAACCCAGCATGCTGAGGATGGCCTGGCCTATAAAATCAAATGCAAAAGCCATGCACTGACACTAAAAACTGAGGGCAACAAAAGGCCCTCTATGAATACAAGAAGGCAAGTAACTATGTGTCAGTGGACTTTACGATTTCAGCACAATGCGGCAATACCAGGTTTCTAAGGCAGCTGCCACTCACATTAAGACCACTAGCAAGTCCAAGTTAATGAGAAGCCTTGATCCTTCTCAAAGAAGGTCCTAGTGATAGTGCCAACATATTCTTGGGAATAAGCAGCATACAAACACCCAGACCTTTCTGAGTCATTTTGGTGCATCACACATTCTGGAGTGAATAACCTAGTCTTGGCCCTGGATGGAGTGATCACTGGGTGGCCGAGGACGGGGCCCCTTTCCCAGAATGTTCCCAACAGGGCTACAGTGCTGGGGACATGGGTCCCCCAAGGGGTGGTGATTACTTCGTTTTGATTTCTAACCTGATAAAAATACTCCTTATCAGTGCATCCGGTCACATCAAAACCAGCACCACTGCCCCGTCCACGCAGGTGACCACAGCGCTGACTAAAGCAGAGAAGCAAAGAACAAGCTGTTCCTCCGGCCCACCAGGGGTGTCTTGCCTCAAGGGCTGGGGCTGGTACACTGCTATGGTCTAGCTTCCCCAGAAAGAACCGGCTGGGGATGAGAGCAGTTCATCCGCGACTAAGAGGAGACACTGTAACATCAACAACATTGACCCCAGTTTTCCTTGGCTTCCATCCTTGCTGCTCTCTGCCTCCTTCGCCTTTTGTGTACCTCCTCCCACCTTGAAACTTCACAAACAGCAAGGCTAAGGAAAACAGCTCCGAAGGAACTCTTCTGAAGGCTGCTGAAGAGAGACTGCATCGTGAATTCGGGAGCAAGAGACCTGCAGAAAGGGAGCAAGGGCCAAGCCTTCCAGCCCCAAGATGGAGCAGTTAACTCCAGTGAACCTGGGCGAGACCACGTCCCGCTCTTCTCTTCCCGTTCCCCATATAAACTCTATTCTGCTTCGCCTCAGAGAGTCACCTGGTCTTGGAGTGATACACCAGCTGGACAAAGCCCTTGGCCTCTCCTGAGTTGCTTTCACACAGATTCTGCCTCAACAAGTCCCACCCACCACTTAAGGGCCTGGCACTCTAGCAGCCAGCGCAGAGAGTTCTAGGGAAATACCTATCACCTTGGGAATACCAATACCACGGGAAATACCAATCACCTAGGGAAATACACCGATACCTTGGTGAACCATACATAGCCACCACTGGGTCAAAACAAACCATCATTTTCTGAAGGCAAGTCCCCATGGTCCCGATGATGCCTACCCAGGGAGCTGTGCCCCGGGCTCCTCAAAGGTTGCAGTCACACAAACATCCTCAGTGGCCATCTCCCTGTAGCGGGTCCCTTTCCTCCTGTCATGGGAACCACTGTATCAACCTCCCGGTGAGGCCTGTGTCAGAAGAGGCTGCGGCACCAGGAAGGCCCCAGATGGCCCTGGCGCGCAGTGTACAGCGCTCGGTAAGTGAGAAGTGAATGGAGCCCTGGGATTCTGTGGCAGCAAAGAGCCCAAGCTCCAGGCCCAGAGCTGTAGGGGGAGTCAAGGATTCCCCTGCTTCCTTAACATGCAGACAGTGCCCCTTGTGCCCTAATCATACCACCTAGGACTCCAAGCCAAACAAACACGGGAAAACTAAGGTTTGGTGTTTGGCAAAGGCGGCAAATGGAAAACGCCCCAGCCTGAAAAGAAGACTCAACTTTCTGCACAGCTTGGCCTTCAGTGTCGCTGGGGTCCCCACACTTACGTGGCCACTTGGTCAGGATTCCATTTAACGAGGGAACGGAAGGAGAGCGCTTTTAAAACGACAAGTTTCTCCTAAGAGACCTTTTGATTAAGCAATGGCTGAGAGAGTGCTGGGACCTGAGCTTAGAGATGGGGGTTTATTTCTATTTTTGTTGTGCCATTTGGCTGCAGGGATTCACGCACACAGGCCACACCTCTTTGAGATTCCTTTTCATGTCCACTAGTCTAAGGGTATTTACAGTGTTTACAGCTGTGTTCCTCTCCATTCTTCCTTCCATGTCTGCAAGACTGAGCACACGGAACCTGAGGAATCACGTAAAGCAAGGGACTTCAAACTCTTTGTTCAAAGAAACAAGTGGCAGTACATAAGCTAGAGAGGAACTGCTGTGCTGGGACAGACCCTGTCACCCACCACCTCCCTGTCTGGATCCCCCCGCCCTGTTCCACCAATCACTAAGCCTGAAGCCTCTTCTGAAAACGGAGGAAACAGCAGGCACAGAGAAGCAGAGTGACTCTTAGGGTCCGGCTAGCAAGGCCGGTGGAGCTGGCACCAGAAGGGAGTCTCTGAGCCCTGGCCCCAGCGCCCCCGCCCCACCCCCCAGAGGAAACCTCAGGAGGAAAGAATCAGTGAGGAACCCCAGAGCCAATCACAGCCCTTCTGGCACAGAAGTCCTCATAGAAATGAGCTCATTCTGTGTACTGTGCTGTTCACAGTGAAACTTTTGGGAAAGAAAGAAGTGACTGTTTCCAGGTAGAGCGGCGTGTGGAAGCAGTGTCAGAATTAGCTGGATGCGGGGAGAGGAGACTACTGTGCTCGGATCAGACTTGCGCCACACATCACACCTGCTGGTTCCCCATTCCAGTACAGGAGGCAAAGTGCTCCCTAACCCCATATGTAGTGTGCTCCGCTTCAGCCCCCTCCCCCCATGACTCACCCCAAACCAATGATCCAATGCAGCAAGCTAGGTTAGGTGCACAGTGGCTTTTGACACTGAACCCAAGACCCCCAGGAGGCTGCCAGATTCTAGGAGCTGCCTATGCTGTAGGGCAGGGGCCTCCTGGGGCACACCATGGGTAATGGCAGCGGATGAAAACAAGGAGCAACAGCAAGAGGCACCACCGTGGACCAGGGCAATTCATGCTACAGACACTCACTTCAGCCTCACTGAAGTCGTAATGGAGTGAAGAAAAGGGCCTTGAAATTGCAAAGACCTGGACTCTGTCCTGAGCCTGTCCCCAACAAGGTCAGTGGCCTTCAGCAAGTCACTGACCTGCCTGAGGGTGGAAAAAGTGGTTTTTTAGACAAACGCTTATACTTACTACATACACAAATGCAGACTGCAAAATACCAACTGAAAAAGCCGTTATTTCACATGCTGTGCCTGAAAGAGATCGGTCGTTCCATCTAAAGAAAAAGGACAACAGAAGTAAATTTTAAGTTTCACCGAATATCAGCGCACCCACTAAATGCTGGGTGTCCTCTTCAGGATGGCAAGGCTAAGCAGGCCACAGCCAGGCACCACAGTGCTGTCCCGTAAGCCTGATTTGCACCCTAGGTCATGCTTGGAACTCAATTTTATCTCCAGATATGGTCACCGTTTTACAGGATGTCTGTGCTGTTTTTTAATAAAAGGACTGAAATTATAAACACGATGACGAGCAACGCAGAGGGGTCTTTTGAAGGAAGGAGGCTGCAGTCACCAGCAAAATTGAATCATAGTGCATTTAAATTTCCCCTTCGAGGGAAAACCACCACCACCACAATCTTACCGAACTGAAACTCATCCCAAAATAATACTGCGCGGTGCTCGCACGTTTTCGTGACGCGCACCTGCAACTACTACAGCTTTGATACACTGTTACTACAATGGAAAGAAAGTAGTGGTCACTGACAGTCAATGCGGTGTTTCAGCTGAATTCATTATATTTGAAAGTCCTGTGGGTTGCAGAGTGAGTTTGACTGAAGCAACAGAAGGATGAAGACAGGTGTAAAAAAGCCAAGTGAGCCTGGGGAAACCGGAAGAGAGAGAAGGCAAAACGGGAGCAGTAAACCACTAGCCTCAGAAAAGAGCTTAATTTGCAAAGAGAAAGGATTTGTTCCCTGCAGGAGCGGAGGAGAAGCCGGACCCGCGCAGGCGCAGAGGAAGCTGGGAGTTACCGCCGAAAAGCGCTGCGCGGCGCTTTTTTCAAGCACGAAGGGCGGGGGAGCGCGCGGCAGGTCGCCTGGGCGCTACCGCACTGCCATCTAGCGGCTCCAGAAACGGCATGGCACAAAAACCGAGGGGAAATTCGCCCGAGTGGCCATGTTTCCGCACTCAAAACAGCTAAGGAAGAAGGGGGAAGAGCAGGAAGGTCGCAGAAGGCACCCTAAGGGGGCTTCTCGAGGTTCACTTCCCCAGCTCGGACGCCTGGCTGCAGCACCCTTGGAAACAAAGCGCTACCGGAAGCGGTAGTCCGTGAAGGCACGGGCCGGGGCCGGGGACGCGGCCACGCTAGGCCTGGAGGGGGGTCTGGGCCTGCGCACTTGCGCGCTGCGAGGTCAGTGCCCCTGTCCCTGCCAGGGTCAGGTGGGGCGTTCCCGTGGTCCCGTGTGAGCTGTCCCTGAGTGAAGGGCCCGCTGGTGTCCAGGTCGGGTCTCAGACTACTGCAATCGCTCCCGCCCACCACGGTCGGACCCTTCTCCAACCCCTGTGAGCACCCTAAGCCAGAGGGACACACACTGCCCTCCTCTCAGCCAGCAGAGCTCTGCTCCCCCCCTGGGGACCTCAGTGCTCAGTGCTGCAGGCTGGAGGCCCTGGGCCCAAGAGAAGGGCCCCTCCTGTCCCACTCCTCAGCAGGCAGCTCCAGTCACACACACTCCCCTGCCTGTATCTGAGCACTTGACATTGATGACAAAACTTTAAAACCTCAGTGAATTGTTTCAACATTCAATCCCTGACCAGGAGACACTGTTTCTCCCTTTCATGCTCATCTATGCCCCAACAACCCTCTCCCCTGCCTGTGACCTTCCCTAATCACTCCTCAGCACTGCCCACTGCCAACCTTTACTGTTTACCCTGGTTCTGTCTGCTGGTCCTCTGCACACAGGCTCCTGACTGCAAAGCCCCTCAACTCTGGGAAAGATGCTGGGCCTTCCACCTCCTCAGGTCTTTGCTCCAGCACACAGCACTGTGTCCTGTGCCACAACACCGCCACGCGGGAACCACAATAGAGGGGGGATCCCCATCCCCCCCGGCCCCCGGTCACACGTGTCATTCTGCAGCTACTGGCACATGATCTTTTGCCTCAAGAAGCAATAGTGCTTCATCGCCTGAGACTATTCTGTTCTGAAAGCACTTTAACGCAGCTTTGGCCTCATCACTGCGCAGAACTGGTCTTGTCAAAGCCACCGTTGAGGGCAATGCTGCTTGACCAAAACGACACTTTCCAGGTTCACCTTAGACAACCTCTCAGAAGCCTGTGGCACATTTAACACCGCTCACTTTACGGCTCTATTCCTGTATGCTTTTGGAGGAGCGGGATGTGGGACAGTGAGTCCCAAGACAAGTTAGGGCTACACAGGCAGCTTCGGGGGACAGCACTGGTAAGCACTTTGGGAGAGTGAAAGAGGCTTCTGAGAATAGCACAGTAAATTCTCAGTGGCGCTGACCAACACATACTCCAGAGATGAGGTCAGAAAGTCCAGGGGGACTCAATAAACAAGGACAGTACATCTTGAGAGAATAAGACCTTGGACAGGGGAGGTAAAAGGAGAAACCCAAAGGTAAGAGCTGGGAAACTGCGCACATGTGCCCAGAGTAGTATTGCCTCTGGGAGAGTCAGCCAATCAAAGTAAGATGATAAAGATTTTAGACTAGAGGGGAAGTGTTTTCAAATATCCCCTAGACATGGGCCCATGGTGACGACTTTTGCCCTCCGTGGCACCACTGCCTTGGAGTCTCCACTTTTGTTCTTTTCCTGTAAGTAAATTTCTTCTTTGTCCTCTAAATACAGATTTGCTTCTCTCCACTTATTTGCCTCAGTCTGTCTACAAATTCCTTTCTATGGCTTTGTGAGACAAGAACCCTTGGTGAGTCACGGGTTAAATGCCCAGCCTTTCACAGCCAGACCAGCGTGAAAGTAGCAGCAGCAGCAGCAGCAGCAGCAGCAGCAGCAGTAACCAAGGTAACAGCTCACACAGGTTTCAACATGACTCTCATTGTTTGCCACAAAGTACAGACACCACAGGATGCCCCCTTGGACCGGCACATATCATGGGAAGTCCTGGGCCAACATGAAAGAACAGCCCATGTTAAGAGTGTCCGTTGCAGTCACAGCGGGAAAGGCCCTGGAAGGGGCACGGGCAGAGCTAAGACAGCTCACGCCAGGGAGGTGTGCACTAAGTGAAGCGTTCCATGGAAAGAGGGTTTTGGCCCGTGCACCGATCGGTCACACAGTGACCCAGTGGCTGCTCTGTGCAGAAGGATGGCTGGAATTTAGGAGTTTTGTTTCTGGAGCTGCTCTTCCTTCTTGCTTTGGCATAGGCCAGACCTCAGGGCTGCTGTGCCCCTCGGGGGTCACGGGGGCAAAGTGGCTGAGTCAAGAACCTGCGTTCTGCCCTGAAGGAAAACTGACCTGTTGGATGTGGATACGAAACCGTGGCATGAACTGAGGGTGAGACCCTGACAGCAAGGGGGTGCGCAGAAGCCAGGGGTGAGCAGAGTTCATCACCAGGGAGCATTGGGTCTGGACCAGGAGGCGAGGAGACATGAGTGCAATTACCCCAGCCACAGCATGGCCTGACCTCGTTATTTTTCTGTAAACATTTTACATGGTTGGTTGTTTCGTTTTGGGATTAAGGAGGTGGGGGCCTGTCAGATATCAAAAGTATAGTGCTTCACCCACACGTGCAGGGTTTTACCGCCAAAATTTGATTTTAGGGTAGTAGAGAAAAGTCATCCCTCGTCAGCTGGAAAGCACACACTTACCGGGACCCGCTCCTTCCTTGCCTGAGCCTAAGATGTCCGTCAGGCAGGCAGGGAATGAGGAGGACCTGCTCTCCTGTGCAGAGGTGCCAGTGCCTGAGTTGGGGTTTCCTCCCGTGAGCACTGTTCTGTGTCCGCAGCCACAGCCCCATCCAGGCTACCACTGGAGAGGTTTGCAGGTAATGATCGGCATGAGGCCCCACTGCAGACCTGCTCCCTGGTGGTCTGTGGGGAAGGCCCGGCATCTGTCCTCATGAAAACACTCCAAGGGAGGCGGGAGGCCCAGCCGAGGTGCCACAGCAGAGGCAAACACGCTGCTGCTTCATTTGTTTTGTTTCTCCTGCTACCTTGGGCCTTACAGCCATGTTTGCTTTTAATGGCCTTTAGCAGCTTTTGCTGTGTCTTGTTTCTTGGGTGCTCTTTCTGACAGGTTCGTTAGCCAGCCATATTAGAGCAAAATCAAGGCCAGGAAAATGTGTTTTTCCAGAGGTTCCCCCCTGTAGCAGACAGGCAGACAGCCCACAGGAGGGGGGAAAGGGCCTCTCTGTTGGAAAAGAGTGTGGAGTGCCGTTGTCATGGTTACTGCTCTGCTCTGAGCCACAGGGTGGCCAGCACAGTGGAGGGAAGAACACCCTCCCATTCTCTCTCTCTGTGTCTTCCTGTGACCCAGGCTGAAGCTAAGCTCTGAGGCTGGTTACCGAGGACACTGAGTCCGGGGGGCGCCATGGCGAGCTGTGCAGAAGAGAAGGCACACAACTGGAATTTGAGGCGCGGGGGCGCGGTGTGGTCTCAGAGCTGCCCGCCTCCACGGAAGCAGTCACCAGTGATGGCACTCAGGCCCATGCCCGTGAACAGACACACTCAGGGGTGTGAGGGCGCCCCCACATGCTCAGCGAGTCCTCGTGAAGGAGCCTCCACTGCCCAACGCGAGGGTGGGAGCCCTCATTGCTGGAAGACCTTTCCGCGCAGGACCCCATTTTGTCAGCAGTTTATCGAGTTACCAGTCACACATAGGCCGATGCCCCAGTTCAAGTTCCGGGCGGCGCGGTCAGCAAGTGACAAGAGCAGTGCAGCAGGCACCGCCATCCAGGCCTAGGACATCCCTGTCACCCACAGCGCCCCATGTCCCCGTTCAGCAGGAAATGCCAGTGCCACCTCTGGGCCCGGGCATCCTCTAACCACAGTCCTGTCCTTGAGCTCCCCCTTTCCGGACACCCCAATACATGACTCAGGCTGTTGGTGGCCTTCTGTGCCTAGGCTCTCACAGAGCATAAGGCTTTGGGTTTCACCCCTGTTGTCCTGGAGATCAGAAGTTCATCCCTGCTACCTTCAGTCGTCACCTGTGTGGTGTGCCCCCGCTTGTCTGTCCAGTCAGAGCTCACAGACTTTCGGACAGTTTGCATGTTTGGCGATTCCGATGCAACCGGCAGACAGACTGTCAGTGACCAGCTGACTCCCACAGCTAGCACTGTGGGATCTCTGATGACAGGCTCGATTGCAGAGAGCCAGAGACTCCAGGGCACCCCAGATGTGATCCACCCAAGGAAGTCAAGTCCCTTGCCACTTCCCAGCTAGGCTCTGTGAAGGTGACAGTGTGTTGAACTGGGTAAGCCTGCATCCAGGTTCTAGCCTGCGCAGGTTTGTGGCCACTGCCCCTGCAGTGGCCCGAGTGGTCCTCAGAAAGTTCCTTGGTGTCTCTGAAGCTCCCTTCCCACCTCATCAACTGGGACTGAAGTCTGGCAACCTGATGGCTCTGTGACACAGGAGTAAGTGAGCTGATACATGCAGATACGTGGAATGTTATCTGACACCCTGGAAACAGTCAAAGTGGCAAGCAACGTTACCTCTGCTAAACACACTCCCAGAGACCAGGGATTTATGCCTTTGTGTCCAAGAAAAAGTGCCCTGCTTTATTTCTTATGTCCTGCCACACCCCAAGCTGGGAGACAAGCCTGGGATGGTCAGTTGAGCTGCAAGGGTCTGATGGATGTTAACAACGAAACACACCCACCTGTTTTCAAGCTACACCGTTGCGCAGAAGTCTTGTAGATTTCAGACACACAGCTCCGCAGATGACCTACTAACACAGATGGACAGAAAGCCGGCTTCCTCTTTTCCATTCAGAAGACTGGCACAGCACGGTTGCTTGTGGAAGACGCATCATCAGAGTCTGGTGGGGGTGGGGGAAGAATAAGTAGCTTTAATTATTAGTAGGCCCTGAAAGGAAAAGGCACACGTCTATATCCCAACGGACTGTCCATACCTCAGTGACGCTGTGATCTCATGAAGCGGGCATGAAACTCCCGTTCACGTTCTCCGACCGGAGTCAGCAGCAGATATCTGGCCTGGCCCACGGAGCCCTTGCCAGGGCACCAGCTCCAGCGGGGACCCCTGTGCTGTGGGCAGCCATCTCTGCTTCCAACTCTCCATGGATGAAGGGCTCTCCTCCACCGTTCTCCCTGGCTTGTCTGGAGGCTGCTCCTGTGGCCAGGTCACATCCTGTGACTTGGTGCTGCTCTCTGGAGCCTTCTCCCCCCCCCCCCATTTCATATCCACACAGTATACAGCGCCTCTGAATGAACTCTGATCCCCACTCTGGGTGTAAGTGTAGTGGTCTCATCTCTAAGAGCAATAAACCAACACGGGTCAAGAAATCTGAACTGCAAAGTCAGTTTGCCCATTTATTTGGTATGGATGAAGAGGAAACCTGTCAGAAACTCCTCCAGGGGAACAGACTGAATGGTAAGGAGCAAGGAAGCCATTTACCAACATGAGATTTTCCAGGACTTACAGCAGCCACACAGCGACACACCACCAAGGCCTGCCGCGCGTGCCGTTGCCACACTGGGTCAGCTGCAGATTCTGGAACCTGGGAGTCAGTCCAGCACTGTGCCTTCCAGCAGACCGGGGCCTGCTTGGTGGAGGCGATCAATGAAATGGCGCAAAAGCACAGGGACATCAAGGAGCATTCACACTACAGAGACACTTTCTATCTTATGACAACAAGGTGGGGAGGAGAGGGAAGTCCAGGGCAGCACAAAGAGACGGCATGCATCACGGGCGCCGACAGAATGTCCCAGAGTGATGCAGAAATTCCAGGTAGGAAAGTTCAGGACCTTCGTGGGATGGAGTCGCACACTGACAGGCTTCCCAGCCCTCAGTCTGGTCTGGTTCCTCCGCTGACTCCGGCTGTTTGGTCCCCTAAGGAACGCACACCGGGATCTGGCAAGCCAGCACCTGTGTCTGACTCCTTCCAGAGCTTCCAAACGGGACGCTGCGAGTCTCAGTTTTCTTTTAACCACTGCTTTAGGAGCCTCTGAAACATCCTTTTGCTTTCCTGCTGCATCTCTAGTTGCAGCTTCTCCTGTGGCTCCTGCTGCTGGCAGGCAGCTTCCGGCAGAAGGCTGGGCCGGGTGGTGCCCAGGCTGAGGGTCAAGCCACTGAGGCCCTGGACAAGCGTTTCCCAGGAGGAGGGGAGTGGGGCCCCACTCCTGTCGGCAGGCATCCCAGAAATAGTCGGCCTATGTCGCCGGCAGTATCGACATTCACATCTGAATCGATTCTGATCTTGATGGCTCGGGGAAAAGATCCTGGCTTCCCTTTCGACCCGATAAGGTGCCACGTGATCCAGGTGCCTCTGCCTCAGGTGCCCCAGGAAGGTTTTCTTCCTCTGGGGAGAAGCTGCCTTTCCCCACCGCCACTCTTGCGGGGCTTGCTCATCTCGGTACCGCTGCTGGAGCAGCCCCTCTGGCAGAGGGGCAGGAGAGTGGGTGCCAGGCCCGGGGTTCAGGTCTCTGAGGCCCACCGTCAGCATTTCTGGGAAGGGAGGATGGGGGGCTGCCGGGACAGCCTGGGAAGAGTCTTCAGAGGTCATCGGGGAAGGTTCGGAAATCAACGCCGAGTTAGGTTTCTGGACTGGATCCATGGAGGCCCAGGCTGTGGTGGAAGTGCCACTTGACCCTCGGGTCTAGACGAGAAGGTGAAGGTGGAGGTTCTCCAAGAAAGTCAAGGTGGCAAGGACGTGTTCGATGAAAAACCAGACTGCAACAGATGGTGACAGGAGATCAGAGAAAACCCAGTGTTAGTCATTCACCTTACTTAACTTTCTGTACCTCCATTCCCTATGTGTCGAGTGGGGGTAACAATGGGGCCTGCGTCCTAGGCTTGTGCTGTAAGATAAATGAGGTGATACGGCTTGGCTCGGACAGGTCGTGGCACATAATTAGGGCTTCAGAAAAAGGTCCTTTACTGCGTCCACAACCTGGTAGGTAAATTTGATATGCTGTGGTAAAACATGCTCATTTTTAGATGAAAAGTTCAACAAACTTTTATTCTCAGGTATAATTTAAACAGAAAACCAATGTGACTATACCTGCCCTTCTCACAAGCCTGCCAATGCTCAAAAAAGTCGACAGGTCGCACCTTCTGCCATTTCCACAAAGCCAGCTTCCACAAAGCCATACCCACGGGCTTCTCTTTCCTCTAGTCAGAAAAGGCTGCTCAGGGCCATGGAAACCAAACTTCCCGCAACATATAAGTACAGATTTATTTTACTTAAAAGAACAGAAATCAATGAAGTTTCATACAGGGGAAAGAAGAGAGAGAGAGAGACTCTCAACAAGACGAAAAAGTGGTTCTTTGAAAAGGTCAATCAAATGGATAAACCGTAGCAAAGACAAAAATAGAAGAAATAAGTGAGCCATGGCCAGACAGAAAGAGACTTCCCTGTGGACTCAGCAAGCACAAAAGGGACCACATGGAAATAGTACAGTCAAACCTATACATACATAAAAATCGACGGGAGAGAAGAAAGGGACAAGTCACTCAAAAACCACAAGCTACCAAAACTCACTCAGGGGAGATTGCGTGCACGCTCCACTATCTTTTATGGAAAATCTAGGGGGGAAATCTCATTGCTGAGATAATACCAGGAGGGTATTTGACCATATATGCAGAGAAAAATCACAAACGCTACCCAATTTCTACAGACAACAAAAGTGGAGGGAACATCTGCAATGGATTTTTAAGAGGCTAGCCTTTCACTGGTACCATGAAAAAGAAAACTGCAAAGAAAAATTCTTTTTTACCCTAAGCGAAAACATCCTCAACAAAATACTAGTAGTTTGACTCCAGTAACCTTCTGGGAGAATAATACAGCCTGAAAAACTGTATTATTAGCACAGTAACACTAAGGTGGTTCCATAATGGAAAATCAACTAACACAACCACGTAGTTTTTAAAAAGATAACTGAGCAAACTAATCAATGCAAGGCCCCATTTAAGTTAAAAGATTAAGAGGGAAAATGGCAGGTCCACGCTGTTCTCCCCAGAATTCTAACAATGTCTGCACAATAATACAAAGTCCATCCTCAAATTCATATGGAAGAACAAAAGGCAACCTTGAGAAAGAAGAGCAAAACTGGAGACACTGTACTTCATACGTTCCAAAGCCACAGTAACTAAAACTCTGCATGGTACTTATCTTTCACAACAATAGCCAGAACACATAACGAGGAAAGGATTAGTCTACTGAGGAGTGGGTTCTGGAGACCTGGGTATCCACATGCAAAGATGAAATCGGGCGCCTAACTTGCATCACACTCAATCACAATACACACACTTGTCAAGGGAAAATCAACTGAAGCGAAAACAGAAGAGCTGAAATTGTAAAACTCCTCGAAGGAAACAGAGGGCAGGCTGCGTGATGGTGGTCTTGGCAGTAAGTTCCTTGAATTCTCACCCAAAGCACAGACAACGAAAGTACAGCTAGTGGGACTCAATCAAAGCACAAAGCTCCTGCAGAGAAAAGTGAAGAGGGAACAGAGTAGAAAGGTGACTGACAGAATGACAGGATATATCTGATATCATACATCAGGTATGATAAAGAATCAACTTTCAAAATATGTAAGGAATTTCTATAACTCAACAGGGAGAAAACAAAGAAGCCAATTAAAACTGGGCAAAGGACTGGAGGAGCCATTTCTCCAAAGTCAACAGATGTGTGAAAAGGTGCTCAACATCACTGCTCATCAGGGAGAAACAAATCAAAACCGCGCCAAGGTGTCATCTCACACATAATGGGGGTGGCTAATACCAAAAGCAAACAACCAAAAAACCAAAAGATACCAAGAGCTGGTGAGGACCTGGAGAAACGAAACTCTCCTGCACTGTTGGTGGGACATGGGAAATGCTGGGGCCACAAAGGAAAACACTATGGAGGTTTCTCAAAACATTTACATTAGAAGGACCCTACGATCCAGCATCCCAGCCCTGGAGATGTATCCAGGGAACCGAAATCATAATGGCAAGGAAACAGCTGTACTCCCGAGTCAAGCAGCGTTATCTCAAGAGTCAACCTGATGGAAACCACCCTAGGGTCAACCCACAGAAGAATGGGTAAGACGTACACCAGGGGACAGTACTCAGGGAAGGAAAACCTACCACATGTGACAACATGGACGGCTCTGGGTGACACTGAGCTGAGTGAAGTACGTCAGGCAGAAAAAAATAAGTACTGCATGATTCCACTGATAGGGATACATGTGGGAGCGCGGCAAGAAGATTAAGGGATAAAGGTGAACTTTTGGAGGTGGCGGATGTGTTTTTGCAGAGTGGGAGGAGAGGTGGCAGAGAGTGACTGTCTCCAAACCGCTGAAGAATAGTTGTAGCCCAATTATATGCTGGATGTCTAACAAAGACAGGGAGTTCCACTATTGTCATTCTCAAGCACAAAGATGAAAACCACCAGGGGGAGAAATTAGCCATACAAAGGTTCAAAGGCAACCCATACTGAAGGGTTGACAGTCCTTCCCTTCCCACAGACAGGTGAAAGCAAACTCGGGTGCTCCCACAGTGACCCCCCTCCCCCACACGAGGGTGGCTCAGGGAGACTTGCGCGATCGCGCTCTCTGGATCGCACCAGCTTCTGGGGGTCCGGGTCCCAGAAGGTGCCAGCATTCAGCCTCCACCCTCAGCCCAGGGGGTGGAGTGCGGTCCCCGGATATAGAGGGGTTAAGTCCACCGAGAGGCCGGTCCTCCCTCGTGCTAGAGAGCCCTCTTCCCCAAGCACACACACCCCCACCCCCACTGCAGGAGCAGAGCGCAGCACGTCACAGGGAAGGGCCGCTGAGAGGAGCAGAGCCTCCTCCCTCCCTCGACTGATGGCCAGAAGCTGGACAAGAGCGGGCTCCTGGTTGCAGGCATCTTGACGACCCCCCGTGGGGATGTCCCACCCAGAGAGCCTCGCCTAGGGGGAGCCGACTGACAGACTGGCCTTAGGAGAGCTGCCTGAGGACTCAAGAAGCGTTTCCGGCGCTGGAGATGACGCCAGAGGAGACCCAGGGTGCCGTGCAGGATGGGCTTCCTGCTCAGCTGCACTGGTGTTTCCAGGTACTTGCACGCTGGAGAGGAAATAAAGCCCTGTGATCGATTTTGTTCTCTTACGCTCGTGTTTGCATAGGCGATACAAGCACACTGGCAAAGACCGAATCCAAAGGCACACAGAGCATGACTAGTGCACCCCAGCAGGTGGTTTGTGCGCTTTTGGTGCAGAGGGCCCTCCCCTCCCTTATGGTGGGGAGACTGACCAGCGGGACTGTTTCTGCGTTCAGGGGCTGTCTCCGTCAGCTCAACAGAAAATGTTTGCCTGCCTCCGGCTACCTTCAGGAGGACAGACTTCTAAGTTCACTTACTGTTCTTGAGACAAAGAAAAGAGAAGGAGTTTGTGGAACTGTGTTAGAGCTGTTAGCCCTTTGTAGCAGGAAAACCGGGAGCCCTCTCAAAGACTATGGGAGGGATGAAGAATGTGCATAGCAAACTTTATGTAAGTCCCAAGAGGAAAGGTGGTCCAACTCAGACAGCCACTTGCAGGATACAGAAACTACAGAGAGTTCTCTAGCATGGCCTTTTTCAGGGCTAAGGCGAGCGTCAACATTGTCAACATGATAAAAACAAACAAGGCATGGTTCATACCTGTGCAAGCAGCTATCAGCTTAAGCACAATTCCCTCTTCACCTGGAAGTAATCAACATTTGAACGGCACTCTAAAGTTATCAAAAGGTAGAGCTTCCGGGGCCTCCCTGGCGGTGCAGTGGGTTAAGCAACGCACGCACGATGAAGCAAACCGCAACCACTGCAGCTCGAGTTGGATCCCTGCCACCGGCCAGGGAGGGGACCCACATGGCGCAGCAGACCTCTCTTGCCTCGCCCACTGCTCCCCTCAGCAGTGTATTTCAGTCAAATCTGCCTGTTCTGTTCCCCACTCTGTCTCTGGTGGATCCTCTCACCCCCACCCCGCATGTCTGACCTGTACCCCAGTTCTTGTATAAATGAAAAAATAAATCTTAAAAAAAAGGTAGCACTTCCATGACCAACATGACGGAAACAAAAGTGAGTCATTATCCCAAAACATAATCACCATCACCGTCTCACAACTGAGGAAACTGAGCCATAGACAGCTTAAGGAGGTAACCACCCCCAAAGTCACACAAGGAATAAGTCCTTGATTGAGATCTCGCTATCGGTGGCTTTCTCACCTCCCTGCTGTGAAGCTGCACTCAGATGGTTTCTGTGTGCTCCGTAGCCTCCTAAATAGAGACCGTCTGCACCAACTGAATGTCCCTAGGCAAGAGCTAGATAACCTCCAGGGCACTGCAGATGACTTCAGAGATTTAGAAAAGCTAGGTCCCAAGGAACAGTCAAAGATGAACACATCCAGCAGGCTCCCCACACATCTGCATCTGCTGTGGTGTTGCCTAACACAGCCAAATGCAACCTTCTGTACAGCTTCTTAGTGCAGAGGTCCTCAAAGCCATCCTTTGATTGCTGCCTCCGCCTGACACATCTGTCCACCTCCAGTGGGTTCCATCATCCAAGTCAACCTCATCTCTCCTTGACAACCACCAGCAATCCTAACCCGTGTCCGTGAGTCTCTATTGCCTCCCTTAAATCCTAATCTGGTCATGACACCCTGCTCCAAAGTGTATGAGCTACTGGCTGCTCTTAAGACAAAAGGCCAGCCTCCTGGACTAGGCAGAGCCGGCCTGCCTGTCCCCAGTGCCTCATATTCAGCAGACCCCCTCTAGCTGCACCAGTGCTTCGCCATGTGCCAAGCAACCTAAACCCCTTTCTGTTCACCAGATGGCCAGTGAGCTCACGTGCTCCCCTTTCTGGTTTTTCACTTCAGGCAGACCGTTCCCCCCCACATAGCTTATACTTCACATGCACGATTCCAACGGATTTAGCTGTCAGCTTCAGTAAAGCAATCTCCACATCTCAAGCATTGAGGCTGAGAGTCAACGGGGAGGGGACGTGTTTTAGTGGCCCCTAACAGCTCTGGTAATGGTCAAACCGCAATGGTGGCGAGGGGCCTGGTACACCGAGAACTGAAATCTGGCCCTACCTCTGTTGCTCTCTATTCCTCCACTTGCATGTCTGGGAGATGCAGATCGTCAAAGTGCCTACCCCATAACCCTGCCTCCCTTCTTCTGAGAAGCATGTCCCAACCCAGCACATACCCTCACATGGGGCAGGGTGGCCTCTTCAGTGATCCCAGAGCACCACGACTGAAACTCCTTTGCTCTTCTACAGCCGGTGGCCCTCATCTGCTTGTAGCTCCCATCCCTGCACCCCCAGTGCCACCTGGGGAGTTGAGACACCGTGTGCAGAAGGGTGCTTGGAACTTGTTTCTCAGTAAAGGGAGTGATTATTGTCCTGGTCACTTCTGTAGTACAAATGACACAAGAGAATGGAGTCAACAGGACATCCCGGTGGCTGACTCCCCTCCACTTGGGGGAGGAGGATTGCATCTTTTGCACCACCCCTGGAACCAGAAGTTCCTAATAAAAGAGGCTACTAAAACGTGTGGGACACTGCGTTCTCCACCGGCCCCAGTTCTGGCCTCAGGGTGGAACGTGGGTGAAGGTCCTTGACGCACCGGGCAGTTCACTGATGTTTTCCCGGGCCGAGGGCCAGGGCGCGCAGGGGCCTCTGCCCACTACCATTCCTCTGCCCAACATCTCGGCCTGCCACAGCGGGTTCTGCAGCACCCGTGACTCTGCACCCGAGATGACCAGCAGGGGCTGACTGTGGTGCACCTGTCATCTAGTTACTCTCACCACCCCAACCCCTGCCTTCTGTTGGACTCTCACCCCTGAAGAGAGCAATCAGGTCTCCAGGGTGGGCACTGTGCCCCTGGGTCATCACAACAGAGCACCTGGGGCCACACCTGGCCGGCCCACAGTGAGCCCTTGACAAGTATCTGCCTCCCCACTACACTCTTAGATGTGCCAGGGGGTGGTCATCTTCTCCCCTGGGGCGGGGGCCCCTCCCCATGCAGGCACAGGTCCTCAGGACACAGACGCCTGTTGCCCGGCAGCTCCGTGACCGTGACCTGGCCGCCTGGCTTACTTCAAACCCCAAACACTTAATGGGAATTGAGACACAGTTGATGTTTTGGCTTTCCACTGGGATCTCAAGTTGCTTCTTGACAGGCTATTTTTAAAAAATTATTGTGCTTTATGAAAGACTTAGAAGTTGACAACTTGCCATTAGCTGGCTCTGCCAGATTCAGCACAACTGTCCCGTGCCGGCGTCGGTGATACTTCTCTCTCCTCTCTTCTTATTCTCACCTGTCAATCTTTTGGTTTCAAAAACAAGGGGGAGGGTTACATGCCCAGATGCCCCCTGGGTGTCAATGTCAATGAGGGCTGAGAGGAGACAGATGACCCCATGGGAGGTGAAGATGGGCCATGCCCATCAACTCCTTAGAGAGGGGGGGTGCCTGTTGTCCATTTTGCCAGAGACAAAACTGCTCCCTGCAATGAGAGTTCCACAGTAGGGCCGAGGGAAACCCTGCAACCTTCAGAACAGCGGCCTGAGCTTGACCCCAGGGAAAGGTCTGAATGAAGCTGGTCTAGATAAAGAAGGTGGTCTGTGGGAGCAAGACCATGTGTGTGAGTATCTACCCGAAGAATACAAAAACACCAAGTTTGATGGGCTATAACTCTCCTATGTTCAATGAGGCACTACTGACAATAGCCAAGTTATGGAAACAACCTATGGACCCCAAAGCAGAGGAAAGGAGACAGGCGGTGTGGCTCATATACCATGGATACTACTCAGCGATTAAAAGAAAGGACATCTTGTCATTTGTGACAACATGGATGAAACTGGAGGGAACTGTGCCAAATGGAGTAAGTCAATAGAAGGATCAACACGGAATGATTTCTCTCATATGTGGACTATAAATGGAAAAAAAAGAACAGATAAACAAACAAGCAAATAAATAAATAAATAAATAAAACTAACCCTGGAGATCTGACTGCAGAGTTGAGGCTGCCGGAGGGGCAGGGGGTGGGAGCCGGAGCAAAAAGGGGAGAGGGCACACAACACGTGGGGAAGGACTGGGGTGTCTCTGAGGTGGGTATGGTGTGGTAACTTTCATATTAAGAGGCGTGACTCTGGACCTCGATTCATATATGGGGCCATAAACCAACTTTACCCAGATAAATATAATGCAGTACATTTTAAAAGATTAATGTGAACCCCCCAAGAAGTTAAACTGTATTCTGCCCTTCCCTTAGTAGAAACTAATCATGAAAAGAGGGCCATATGTCCATCTGATTCTGCAATGTCTCCCCAGCATTTAGAACAGTGTCAGGCACAGCGCAGGATTCGGAGACGTTCTTTAGCCAAAGAATCCTCCGATCCAGCAATTCCACTGCTACAAATGTGTCTTAAAGGAATACCCACACACATACAGAGCTGTGTGTACGATGACAACAGCATACATCTGGGTGGAAAAACATTAAATGTACATTAGTAGTCAATGACATTGCAACGGTAATGAGAGACAAAGTGTCAAAGTGTTTACGTGACACCATCAAATACCCGGACCGAGAAAAGAGTGAGGGAAGCAGTTTGTACTGGCCAGAGAGTGTTTTTAATGGGCAAGAGCTAGTGAGATGTACTCACATTCACCCAGCTCCTGTATGTGCATGTGCACGTGAACATGATATTTGTAAATGAGGGAATGGAGACAAGAAGGAAACACCTAATCTAAGTGCAGAGGTCACCTCTGATGACAGGAAAGACGGAGGCAAGATTCGGGCAGCTTATTAATTATTTTGGCATGGCTGACTGTACTTCCAAACATGCTCAAAATTATATTTTCAACTATATGCTTTTCTTCTGAAAATATTAATTTTATTGAGCTATAACTCGTGTGCCATAAAAATTCACCCTTGAATGTTGTATATTCAGTGGTTTTTCACTAGATTCACAAGGTCGTGTACCCATCAGCAATGCATCATTCCAGAATAAACCCCACACCAAGGCGGTCCTGCCCTTGACACCTCCTACCAGCCCTGGGCATTGGCTAGCCTACTCTCTCCCCCCCCCCCCCCCCCCCCCCCCCCCCCCCCCCCCCCCCCNTCCTCTCCTCTCCTCTCCTTTCCTTTCCCCTCCCCTTCCCTCCTCTCCCCTCCCCTCCCCTCTCCTCCCTCCTTCCCTCCCCTCTCCTCTTCTTCCTTTCTCTCTCTCTCTCTTTCTCTCTCTCAATTATCCTTCCTGGGCACTGCATATACAGAGAATCACACATCACGTGGCCTTCTGTCTGGCCTTTTTGACTTAGCATGTTCCCAAGATTCCTCCATGCAGTAGCATGTATCAGCACCCACTAATTTTATAGGTGAGTACTATTCTATTATTTGCATACAACACCACATTTGATTGATAAATTCATGACTCGATTGGCATTTGGGTTGTTTGTACTACTGTAAAGAATGCTGCTAGGAAGTCTGGTATTAACTTTGTGTGTGAACTTGTTTTCAGTTGCCTTGCGTATGTACCTATTGCAGGGACAGCTGAGCATTTGGAAGTCTATGTTCAACTTTTTTGAGGAATTAGCAAAATCCTTTCCATAACAACTGTACCATGTTGCATTCTGACCAGGAATGTATGAGGATTTGAGCTTTTCCAAATCTTCCCTAAAACTTGTTATTTTCATTTTTGAAATTACGTTCATACAAGAGGATGTGAAGTTGTAAACCATCTGGTTGCAGTCTCATTCCCCTCGTGATCGATACTTTCGAGCATCCTTTCAAGTGCTCATTGCATAATCTGATTTTACAGAAGTGCCTATTCAGCTATCCCCATTCTTAACTGGGTTGTTCTTTTTCTATTAGTATGGACGCCCCTTTATACATTCTGTATACTGGATCCTTCTGAGATAAGTCATTTACAGATATTTCCTGTCATCATATTTCCTTTGTTCTGTTCTTTTGCTTCCTTATGGTGTTCCTTTAAAACACAAATTTCTACATGTTGATGATCTTTACTGAACTTGTCATTTATCACCTATACCTTTGGTGTCATACCTATGAGTCTTTCACCTAACCCAAAGTCACAAAGATTTACTTCTGTGCTCTCTTACAAGAGCTTCATTGTTTTAGCTCTTACATTTAGATTTAGAATCATTTTGACTTCGTTTTTTGTCTGTGGTATAAGGCTGGGATTGGTAGACATCCAATTGTCCCAGAACTAACTATTTGCTAAAAAGACCCATGCAATGGTATTGGCACTGTTGCAAAAAATTAATACACCATAGAGGTATGAGTGAATTTCTGGACTCTCAATTCTCGCCTACGCTCAGTATGTAGGGCTATTCCTGTGAGTACTGCAGTGTCTTGATTACTGGACCTTTGTAATAATGTCTGCAATTAGAATGTACGAGTCCTCCACGTTTCATTTTCCTCAACAGGACTGTTTAATTTAATCTAGTTTTTCTGGCTCCCTGGAATTTCTGATTGAATTTTATGATCAGCCTCTCTCAATTTCCAAAAAACTGCCAACTGATAAAGACGACACTGAAATTTGGGATCAATTTAGTGATACTGCCATCTTAACGATATTAAGACTTACAGTCCACGAACACGTGATGGCTTTTCATTTGTTTAAGGTTGCTTTCATTTATTTTAACTGTGTTTTGTAGTTCAACTGTGTGGATCTCCTTTACCTCCTTGGTTAAATTAATTCCCAAGTCTATTACTGTTTTGATTCTATTGTAACTGTAATTATTCTCTAAATTACGTATGTGGATTATTCATTGCTAGCGTAGAACAATACCATTGATTTCTGGATATGGGTCCTGTAACTTGCGGCCTGAATCTGAGGTCTATGTTGCATTGAAGTAGCTGTAGTAATAAGACAACTGCAGCCAGCTAACTACTGAAAAGAGCTACTGAAACACCAACAGTGATACCCTGGCAGAAAACAAATGTCAAAAAGATACATTCCATAGAAGGAACAAACAGAACAGCAGAAGATTTGCTCATCAGAATCTATGTAGCCCAGAGTCTTCACTTAGCACTCATGCCTTTCAAAAATTAAGGTGAAATGAAAACATTCAAACAAACGCCTAAAGAAAAAAAAAGGTGAGAAAATCACAGCCAGCGGATGTGCCCTACAAAATATGTTAGAGGAAGTTCTGCAGGCAGAAGGCAAATGATCTTAGTTCCCAGGAAATCTGGATCTACACATAGAGCTGAAGAATGTTGAAAGGTAAAATTATGGCTAACTACAAAAATTTTCCTCATTTTCAATCCCTTTGAAAGGCAACTGATGTCTAAAGCAATATTAACAACAATGCATTGTGGGGTTTATGACACCGGTAGAAATAAAATGCAAGACAACAAAAGTACTAAGGAGGGAGAACAGAAACGGGAGGCAAACTGTTGTGGCATTCCTACTGCATACGTGAGGGGGTACAAGTATTTGAAGCCATACTGTGATAAGTAATACAGACTGTAAATGCTGGAGCAACCATTAGGGGAAATTTTTCAAAGATGTAATTCTAGTATGCCATTAGTAGAGTAAAATGAAAAAAACACAAATGTTCCATTGGTAGAAAAGAAGGGGAAAATAAAAAAAATCTGAATAAAAATTTCACTTGATAGAAAAATATAGACAGACGGCCAGTGTAAAAGAAACTCCTTCTACAGTAAATGCACATTGCCTAACATATCAACTAATGGGCCGACTTTGTCAAGTCAGATAAAAATAGCAAGACCTAGCTGTGTGTTGTAAAAAAGCATCCCATTTTAAATATAAATCACAAAGCTGAAAGACAATGGAGAGGAAATGATATTACTCTGTTCTGGGTGTGTCCCTGCCAAAATTCACAGGATGAATCCTAAGCCCCAAAACTGGTGGCTATAGGAGGTGGGGACTTTGAAAGGTCATTGGGTTGATGCATTTACCACCCTTACAAAGAAGACTCCAGAGACATCCCTAGTTTCTTTTACAATGTGAGGACACAACCAGAATCTGTGACCAGGTAGAGGGATCTCACCAGAACCCGGCCACGCTGGCACCCTGACCTTGGACTTCCATCCTCCAGAAGTGTCGGAACGAAATGTCTGTTGTTTATAAGCTGCCCAGTTGGTAGTAATTCTTTAGCAGCCTTGAGGAGCTAAAACAGACGGACCCAGCAAACATGAGTCAAATGAAAGCTGGAGGGGCTAAATTAACACCACACAAAGTGCACTTCAGAGTGACAATTATTACAAGGGATGAAGATAGACATTACATAATAATATGAGGAGGTCTAATCATCAAGAAGACAAAACCGTGAATGTGCTTGCATCTTTCAGGACACAGAGCTAAAGCCTGGTAGAAGAAACAGGAAAGTCAGACACATCCACAGTTAGAGTTGGAACCGCCAACACTCCTCTGTGCACAACGAACGCACAAGTAGACAAAGAAACATCAGGAACCATGGAAAACTTCAGCAAACTATTTCAAAATCTACGAAAGAGAAAAAAAAAAAAGCTACTTGAGCTACTAAATGACTTTCGCATAGTGCCAAGATACAAGAGCAGCATGCAGAAGGCAGCCGTGGTTCTATACAACAGCCACAATCCATCAAACATTGAAACTTTAAAAAGCAACATCAGGGCCCTCCCTGGTGGCGCAGTGGGTTAAGCAACGCACCGTGAAGCAAACTGCAGCACTGCAGCACAAGTTCGATCCCTGCTGCCGGCTGGGGAGGTGACCCACATGGCACAGGCAGACCTCTCCTGCCTGGTCCGCTGTTGCCCTCAGCAGTGCATTTCAGTACATCTGCCTGTTCTGCCCCCTGCTCTGTCTGGTGGATTCTCTCACCTCCCCGCACCTCTGGCCTGTAGCCCAGTGCTTGTATGCATAAATAAATAAATCTTAAAAAAAAATAAAAAGCAACATCATGCAAGGGCTGGTGAGGACTTGGAGAAATCAGAGCCCTTGTGCACTGTTGGGGGAATGTAAGCCGTTGCAGCCCCTAGGAGGAAGTATGGAAATTCCTCAGTGCACATGTGTATGTACACACACACACACTCACACACACACAGAATTACCATATGATCCAGGGGTTAACCTCAGGGCATGTAGGTGAAGAAAACAAAAATGCTAACTTGTTAACACACGTGCATCACATGTTCACTGCAGCTTACTTTCACTAGCCAAGACACGAGACCAGCTAAGTGTCCATCCGCACGTGAATGGGTGAAGAATGTGAGCTACAGGTAGGTTTGGGCCATAACCCCAGGCACAGTCCTGAACACCATAGCCTGACATCCCGAGAGATCAAAATGCCTAACGTAGAAAAGCCCCCAAAGTATAGTGCCAAAGCATCAAAATTCTAAATATACAATTTGGGAAAAATAATTTAAAAATTCATTCGCGGACATATATTTACATTTTATATAGGGATTAGAGAGACATAATCCATGACACAATCTCTCATAGGCCACTACTCAAAAAAACATATATATATGTATATATATATATATCAGGAGAAATTTTATAATTCCTAAATGCAGATCTCCAATAAAATACTAACTAAAGTGAAAATGTAACACACAAAAAGGTGTCTTACAGGAATACATTATGGACAGCTGCATGAGGTAGCCCACAAAAGATGGACCAGTTCCTAGTGTTTCTATGGAGAATATATTTTTGAACTGTTCTTGTCTCATTCCGTTTGAGGAGCCCAGACTTGATAGCAGAGAAGAAAAACTACTCACCATTGCTACTCCCACAATATTAGAACATGGACAACTGTCATAAACAAGGACATTTTCTTGAAACTAGACATTTTGTACCAATATGGTTGGAAAGAGGCCTTCACTTACTCTCCAAAACCATACAAATATTCAGCTGGTGGTTTTCATTAACATATTCTAAATAAGTTCCAAGAGAGGCGTGTGTTTGCTGTTTGAACATATGACAAGGGGTAAATGCTGTCAAAATGACTTGCCATGCTGCAGCCTGGAATCGAAGGTAGAGGACAAATGACTGTCCTCTACCAGCCCTGACTGCAGCCTGGCAGGCTTATCTAAGGAAGGCCTTAGTCACAACACACCAAAATTCCCAGACCGGGAGGGAAACCAATTGAGAGGAGAACGTTAAGATCCAAGTATCAGCAGGGGTGGCTTTTATTGAGGGTTCTCTCCCGGGCTTACAGATGGTCTTCCTGTCCCTGTGTCTTCACAGCATCTCCACACGTCTGTGTCTGATCCCTTCCCACGAGGATTCCAGTCATACTAGATTAGCGTCCACCCTAGCGTGACCCCACTTAAACTGAACTACCTCCAGATACAAGACCAGTGTTGTTGCGACAGGAACTCTGTTTGTCGCCGCTTTGTGGCGGGATACCCGGTGAAGGACACAGCAGTCGTGGAGGAGGTTGCAAGGCACAACTCGCTACTTGAGCACAAGTTCTTGTGCCACTTATGGAAAGCATACAGGCTAGTGAAAGCTGATCATACGACAATGGTATGAGGAATAAGGTGAGGAGGGGAAGGGGGCAAAGGTTTATGAGGAACAGAGAAGGGGACATTGTGACCATACGTCAGGAGACATTTGCTTTAGCAAATACTTGATGTTATCACAGGCAGAGTTATCCCGAGACCACCACGTAATCAGGTCAACAGTGGCCGAGGCATCCCCAGGCCTGCCTCGTGATACGGGCTATTGTGCATAAGTAGTCAAGGAATGCTCTGCTACTTTCAGATAACAGATAGGTCACAGTTGCCCATGAGTGGCCAGCTCATAGGAACCCACATAGCATGTGCACTCTGATCTTTTAAGCTTGATCTTAAAGATTGATTGCAGACCTAAGGAATTTTGATGTTTGGGATTTCAACATCCTGAACTGTAACGTTCGAAACTGTGCCTTCTGGGATTACAATGGCATCAAATACACACAAAGATACACACACACACACACGCACACACGGTCAGTTATTAAGCCTCAAAAAGGAAGGAAAATTTGCCATTTGCAACAACATGGTTGAATCTCTAGGGCATGTTATGTCAAAAGGTCAGAGAAACGCAAACGAGTGCTCTCACTCATATGTGGAACCTAAGAATAAAACAATGAGATGAAGTCATAGATAAAGAGACCTCTGTTGTTTGGGGGGGGCATCTGGAGGGAGACTCTCCAGATGAATGGGGTAAAGGTGGTCAAAAGGCACAAAATTCCACTTATAAAATAAGTCCTGTGGATATAATATACAGCATGGTGACTACAGTTAACTACACCATAGTGTGTATTTGAAAGGTGCTAACAGAGTGAATCTAAAAGTTCTTATCTCAAGAGAAAAACCTGTAACCATGTATGGTGATGTATATTAAGTAGACTGCCTTTGGTGGTCATTTCACAACACACATAAACACAGAACCATTATGTTGCATACCTCAAAGTAATACAATGTTGTGTGTGAACTGTATCTCAATTTTGAAAAAAGGATCATCACTTAGTGTAACACCATAAAAGAGGAAAGAGAAATGACCTTCCCCGTGCTGCGACTGCAGGGCTGTGGCTCAGAGGCTGGAAGCAGGAAACTGCAATCCTCCGCCCAGAGAGACTGTATCATGTGCATGGAGTGCTGAGAAGGCGAAGCCTAGGGGCCTTACAGAAACAATGAGGTTAAGGGAAAAGGCAAGTGGCAGGGGACTAGTGGGCTCGCTAGACATAGAGACCAACCTGTAGGCTGGCAATTACCTGAGACAACCAGGGAGAGCAGCAGCCTGGAGGAAACCTACCTGGGGTCAGAATAAATCTCAAACACTGACCCCAACAGCAATCCCTTCAAAGGGAGGGGGACGTTCACTGGTTAGATCATGAGGCAACTTCTGTCCAGCACTTTGCTGAGAACAATGGAAACATCACCCACGCAGCAGAGCTAAAGAGCCCAGCATGGTCAGAGAAAGACAAAGCCAAAGAGAGCCCTGGCAAAACCACCATCACCCCAGGGCGAGGTGGGCACACCCAAGTCTGCACCCTGGGAAGTAAAATCTGAATATTACCACCCTAAGTGGGGAGCAGGGGAAGGGAGGTGAGAGAATAGGCCCCATTAAAATGAAGCAGCCAGGGCCTCCCTGGTGGCACAGCGGGTTGAGCGCTGCACTGTGAAGCATCTGCTGCACAGTAGTGAGCGTTCGATCCCTGGCCAGGGAGGGGACCCACGTGGCGCAGCAGACCTCTCCTGCCTCACTTGCTGCTCCCTCAGCAGTATATTTCAGTCGACCTGCCTGTTGTGCTCCCCACTCTGTCTCTGGTGACTCCTCTCACCTCCCACGACTCTGGCCTGTACCCCAGTTCTTGCATGCATAAATAAATAAACCTTTTTTAAAAAATGAAGCAGCCAGACACTAAGTAAATACACAAAAAACAGTTAAGGAACACAGGGTGGGAGGGATAGGCCAAGATCTGGAATTACTACAACGTATTATCTATTTTGTTTTACACGCAGCAGTTCCAACAACAACAAAGAAATGGGCCACATGGAAAGAATCAGGAATATATGAAAAAGCAGGTAAGGAGTAACCATTACTTCTCCAGCACTATACAAACCACGTGTAGAGGTTACTAGAGTTCTAGCTGAACAGAAACGTTTTCATTCAAATTCTCTGCGTGAGCACATGATGAATCCCCAGCTCAGCATCTGGCTTCACCACGGCCTTATAAGCGGAGCGGAATACCCCTTATACAAATACATGTTGCCCTCCCCTGTGCCCCAGACTCAGTTCTTGGGTCCCTGAAGACCAGAAGGGGTAGTGCAAAGTCTATCAGAGAGTCAAATGTATCCCTGACACTGTCTCTCTCTCTTGGGAAATGCACCAGGGAAATGCAGAAGCAGAAGGACAACGAGAACCATGGGCAACTCACCATATGCCAGTACTGCCCTGACAACATTTCTCCTCTCAACATAGTCAGTGTTCTAAACTGCCCTTGAAGTAGCTACAAAGGAGTGTCTCCAGTTTACTAGTGGGAAATTGAGGCACAGAGATGTTAAGCAACCTGCTCAGTATCACCCAGCAGTAACAGGTGGAGCCACAGGTCTGCAGGCATCGTGCAAAGCTCACCATGTTACCATGTTGCGTATGCACATGACCCAGGGGTCAGATCCAATGGCCACCGCAAAATATTTAGAATAACAGCTACCATATCACAAAGATCAACTCTGTTTACTGGGTGTGGAACTGCACAGTAAAAAGGAATTTGATGATTCAGAATCCTTTAGATGGAGGGTTGAAAGGATGGGAATCAAGAGAGCTTGTGGAACTAGAGATCTGAGAGCCATCTAAGCATAGCAAACAGCATGCAGGTCTCCTAGCAGGAAGGCCTTCTTGGGCTTGTGGATCAGACAAGGCACCAAACTCCCTCATTTCTGAAACCTGGCAATGGAGACAGAGACCTGGCAGCAAGGAAAGTAAGACAATTTCCCCTGCACCTATAGTTCCCAGATAAGACATCCACGTAAGTCAGAACCCAGGACCAGAGAACACAAGTTGATCTTACAGCACGGAACTGCACAGGGAAGGGAAATTTGATTTCTTCAAAAATCATTCTGACAGAGGCTAGAAAGAATGGGAATCAAGACACTTTGGGGAAACAAAGAGAGTCCTGTGTATAACCTTCTAGCCACATTCTAACCACGTGGGTGGCTTAGGACATTTCAGAAGGCAATCTGGGTTGTTGAAGTGAGGGGCTGGAGCTACTGGCATTTTGGGGTTGAGGACTGTGGCAATGCATACCTTTGTTTGCAGAGATTTCTATAAAGTGCATTTTCCTTAAATGTAAACCCCCAGTAAATTAAAGGAAGCGCATAGGCGGCTTTGTTGGGAAACTTACAAAGAGTCCTGACTGTCTTGGAAAACACATCACTGAAGGCTATCCTGTTCTTGGCTTTGAGTCTAACACCGCATGCCAGTATTGGTTGACATCTGTGTGTGCCTGGAGGAAACAAAACAAGGGGATTCAAACTGCTGACCAGACCATTGCCTTGAGGCACACTGTTAATGAATGGGAAGAATTAAGAGCAGGTGTTCTCAGTGGGACAGCACTGAGTCCCTGGAGGAAGACAGTTGTACCCATTACCAAGTGTCTGGCTCCCTCACCAGACACTTCATTCCTTGAGAAGTTGGAAACACACCCAGTCCATTCTGGTGTCCTCTGGGCAGAGCAGAGGACCTGACCCCATGGTGAGAGGCCAGACCATACTTGTGGAATGGAAGTAAACTGTGAATGGCTGGACCCAGAGACACAATGATAACACATGGATGTCACTGTCTATGGTGGGGCAGGGGACTGGTGGGAGGAGAATGCCAAAGACCTCTGGTTAGGGACCCAAACAACTTGGGGAAGTGAGCGTGCAGTACTGATCTCAGTTACGTCCCAGCGGCTACAGGATTTTGACAGGGAAAATTAAACCTCTTAAACCACACGTGGTAACTTAGAAAGCCATGTAGCTTACTATTTCATTTTGCATATGAACCTTTTTGGGCTGGCACAGAGTACTAATTCACAGTGTGCTCAGGAGTGGGAGCTCACCGGAAAGTGGTCTGAGGCGGGCGGGGGCAGTGTCTGCACAGCCAGGGCGCACACAGGAAGTGCAACCCCCGAGGGCACGCACGCTACCCTGGAAACAGCTCACAACCGCTTGGGCGCCCTGGGCTGTTCATACATCCATCAGTCGGAATGTACAGCTCGCCTCCCTCCGGGGAATCTTCTACTCCTCTAGGGCTCCCTGTCCAGTTCCACTCACTCATCTGAGCCCTGGGTTTCAACAGGGCAGCCTGAAAGGTGGTTAGTTCCAAACAGTTTGGCCAAAACACTGGTTGATCCTCCTTAAGAGCGCGGATGACATCTGCAGGTGTCCTGCATGCCAGGGCCAGGAGCTGGCAGGTGGGCCTGAGGCTCACCATCCCTTTGCACTCCAACAGCTCACGGCAGCTTGGAAAGGCTGCACTGGGAGTATTTCTTCAGAAAAAGTTTCCACAACACTTTGGACAAAGAGATCCATCATGTCCTCTTCCCCTCCCTCCGTCCCTCCCTCCCACCCAGGTGCCCGGTGTTGTGTTGGTTGCACTGTAAGAAAATCAGTGTGTACAATTCTGCAAGAGAACTTTACATTTCCTTGCACATCCCTCATTTCATTCACACATACACCTTGTGTATGGGAGGGTTGCTTGCAAGAGGAGCTAGAGAATCTTCATTAAAAAAACACAGGTTCTATAATTTATCCACAAAGACATATCATGTTTAGGAATTGGCCAGGATGAAATCCTAAATCAACGTAAGTTTTCAGACAAGGTTCGTGTAACCTCCTGTCCCTTTTGCCTCTTCCTGTGTCCAATGAGTGGGCTGGAAAAGATAGACCCCTTGCTGGGAACAGTGTTGTCAGAGAGTCTCCTGCCTCATGTCTTAACTGCCTTACAAGTCCAGATGCAATGGCAACACTCTGCAAAGCCAACTTAGAAAATCGTCCCTCCACCCTCTGTGGAAAGTTTATTCCAGTGGGCAGCAGTGAGCCAGCCTCTGCAGCCCTTGCGGGCTGGCCATTCCAGCAGCCTGGGGACATCCCGGCTGGGGTGCTGCGAGGGGCAGCAGCAGCAGCAGCCAAGGTGAAGGAAGGAGGACGTGTTTTCCCCTTCTAAGCCTCGAGTAGATCTAAAGCTCAGCTCCAGCCCAGGGCATTGATTTCATTTTTTCCCTCCCACTTGGAAGAGAGAGTAAATTAAACTTCTAACATTCCTGGCCTATCCAAGGTCACCGTGGGGCATAGTGGAGCCCTGTTCCCTCATGCCTGGATGTAATCTCAAAAGCCAAAGTCCTGAGCAGGTTGCATTTTTCATCCCCTCAACCTCCTCCATGGCAAAAACAGCCCACACACGGTGCAGTGGCATTCCATCTATTGTTTCTAAATTCCATAATTAACCTTAGCTCTCGTTACCATACTTTCGGCTCACAGGTAACTCCAAGTTCACAGAGCCACAAGAGTCTTCCTTCTACCCCTTCATCCTTCCTTCACTCAAACAAGGCTTTCACTCTCTTAGCGAATCAGGGTGTCCCGATGAAATGCCCTCGGCTGCCACCTCTGGTTCGGGGCACCCCAAGAGCATCCTTGCCTTTGATGAACCCCAAAGAGGACTCAATGGACCCAGCACGGAATCACCTTCATAGCTAAGATTTACTACAGCAAACCCAGCCTAGAAGGCAAACCCAGCCAGGGAGAAAGGAGCCCTGCGCAAAGGTGCTGGAGAAAGCAGCACAAGCTTCGGAGGGTCCTTTCCCACGAGTCACACAATCTGTCCCACCAGACATGTTGTCTACCAGGGAAGCTCATGAGAAACAGTTCCCAAGCATCTTATTGGGGCCGGTCACATAGGCATGCTCTGCACCAGGATTACAGGTTCCCAGAAGGAAATTAGATCTTTCCTGTAAACACATTCTCTGAACAAACAGTTTAGGAGGAGAGTAAACCATGCGCTTCTCAGGTAGATGGAGGGCGAAACCCCAGGAACTCCAAGTCCCCAGATGCAAGGCAAGCTTGGCCTCCATAAGGCATCTCAGGCCTGACACGTCAACACTTTTCTGCCCTGGACTCAACACAGCTGCAAAACACACAACCAATCGAGCAGAACGGAAAGGACAAATAAGCCTGCAACTGTAGCTGGAGATTTCATCACACTCCCAGTAGCAGGTTCCAAAGTTACTGAAAACAAATCACAAGTATGTAGATGAACCAAACGACCCCATAAACTAACTGGATGTAACTGTTGTGGATAGAAAGGTCCACCCAACTACAGCAGAAATCACACTCTTTTTCAAGTGCACTTGCAAATTTCATGCAAAACAGACTCTATCCTGGGTTTTCATAAAACAAATATTACCAAATGCATTGTAGATGAAATCATACAAAGAGTGCTCTCTGACCCAAACAGAGTAACTAGCAGTAAATAAGAAGCTAACAAGAAACTCTCCAAACACATGGAAAATAAACCATACATAAAAGCACATATCCATCCATCCGTCTTTCCGTACGCACACACGTACATACATCCTGAAAACCACCAGTTCCCTGGGTCACCCCCAACTGCAGTACAGCTCTGCAAAGTTTCTTCTCCTTTCTCCCTTTCATGTTTAAAGCTCCCTTTTCCACAAGTGAAGGTGCGGTTCTAAGGATCCTTACCCATTCACTTAGTGGATGGATGTGATATAGAAGCCACCCCTTCCCTACATACCCCCTCATTACACGCTCTGCTGAACAACCCTCTGCCTTTGGCCTCCACACCCGATTCAAGCTTGAGTCCCTGAGCCAGTCATCCCTCTCCCCACCCAACCTCCAGGGTCACCCCCCCCCCCCTCACCATCCTGGACTCTGAAACTCACTGTGGCCTGTCCCTGTGTATGGACANTTGAGTCCCTGAGCCAGTCATCCCTCTCCCCACCCAACCTCCAGGGTCACCCCCCCCCCTCACCATCCTGGACTCTGAAACTCACTGTGGCCTGTCCCTGTGTATGGACACCCTCGGCGCTGTGCCTGGGCTGATGCCCCTACACCCATCTACTTCAGTGCTCTGCCCCACCTGAATCCTTTCGGACAGAAACGCTCGGGCACCAAAGAGAAGGCAAGGCAAGAAATGGCAAGGAAGAGGAAAGGGTAAATATATCTCAATCGGATCAATGATGACAATGAATTGGGCCCAATCCAGGCACTATTAGGAAGCCCTGGTGCTGCTTCTCACTGTCCTCCAGCTTCTGCTTCTTGCCTCGCTCTTCTGCCCCAGGTGCGCACTCATTCCTAAAGTCCTGCCCTCCATCAAGAGCAGAAATGCCACTATGATGCCTCACAGTGGTCGGCCAGCTGGCATTCATTGTGGATGGTGCCACGCCCTTGTGATGTGGTAACGACTGATTTTAGCAACTTCACATGTGAGCGGGAGAGCGGGTTCAGGCCACTCTTGGAGCTTCAGGCCCTTCATCTGTAAACTGGGGTGGCCCCACCTTCCTGACAGGGGTGGGAGAAACAGAGATTACACCACCAGACACTCTTTAATGAGCGCTAAGGGCCCAACCCAGTGATCAGGGCTTCATCAGCACTGCTGCACTCCTTCACATCCAGTATGGGCCAGATGCTCTTCCCTGGGTAAGCTGGCGCCTGCTCCCTTATTTCCTGCAGGTCTCGCCTCCGTCACCATCTTTTCAGGCTGACCTTCTGTGACCAGCCTGACTAAAATGACGTCCTCCCACATGCACTTTCCCCTAACCACGCCTCACCTTCCTACCCAGCACTTGCATCGGCCGCTGTACATGTACACTTGGTGTGCAAACTCCAGGACATCAGAGACTTTGTCAGTTTTGTTCTCTGTGGAATCCCCAACACCTAGAACAGCACCCAGGCACACACAAGATGCACAGTACACTCCTAGAGGAGCGCTGGCCCATTTTACTGAGCGGGCCCAAGTGACTTGCCCACGACACACGTCAGGAACTGGGGCCTCACGCCCTGGAATCCTACCTGCCGGAGTCCAAAAGCCTCAGCCTGGACACCTCACAACCAAAGAGGTAAAGCGATTTCACTCCTGAGACACAGACCCCACACAGGTCGGATACCCAGATACACCAAAAACAGCGCAGCCGACAGAGAGCCCCAAAGTCCTGCACAGAAAGCCCACGACTGACTCACATTTCCCGACAGAGCAGAGACCACGCGCACTGCAGCAATGAGCCCTCACCTCGCACCAGAACAAAATCCTCACTCTGGGGGACAAACTGAAATTGCTCACCTCCTAGAAACAGAACCCAGACATGAGGCCCTGCTGATCATACAATGAGGCTAAACACAGAAAGACAGCTGTTCAACAGCTCAGGGACATCGCAAGCCTAACATAAAATCCCCAGAAAACGGCACCTGCATCCTGGACAGGACGATTCAGAGACTTTACACATTGCACCAGGCTTCCCTCTACCAGTGCCCCCAAGCAGCTCAGAGACTACTCAAGTTTGGGACCTCGAACCAAAAGGGGTCAGAGGCCTCGCACCTTGCGGAGCAGGTGCCTTCATCAAGGTCTCAAACCCAGGCACACCAGTGCCCAAAGGCTGAGAAAGTGCACGCCCAGGTACACAGACCCGAAGAGCCTTGTACCCCTTATACACGGGACACAAACCATCTCATAACTCGCAATGCCCCAAAGGCTGAGAGACAGCAAGTCATGAAGCAGCAGCATCTGAGACGGCCTACCTAGGACACATCTCCGCGCGCCCTACACACTTGACTTCCTGCGCAGGGACACCAAGCCAGCCCAGACACTGCTCCCGGGACTTTACTGAATGCTTTTGGAGGGTGGGCGCTGCGGGGCCACGCTCGCGGCCGAGTTGGGGTAAACAAGGCTGAAAGAGCTCACGTGAAGAGAGCACCGTCGCGCACTGGCAGCGTCGGATTCGGGCCGCCGACCAGCAAGTGCGCGGAGCCTCGCCACAGCCCCGCGCGGCACCAGAGCCCCTTCGGGACACTCAGGGGGCGAGCTGGCCGACTCGCAGAGACGCGCCGCGGCGTGGCAAGCCACGCGCACACCCCCTCACCCTGGGCTCCCGCTGGGCAATCCGCCTGCCAGTCCCAGGCCGACGGCCAATGGAATCGGGTCAGCTAGAGGAAGGCGGGCACTAGGGCGTCCATCCGGGGCTTCACGTCGCAGCTCCCGGAGACCAATGCCCGCCCGCACGCTGCAGGCCCCGAGACGTCCCCGAGCCAGTCTCCCGCCCTCGCGCGTCCTCGGGTGGACGCGACCGCGTAGAGGCCGGGGGTGCGGGTGCGAAGTGCAAACGCCGCCGCGGCCCAGGCTCCGAAGCGGCGGAGATGCCGACGTTGGGAGGGGCCGGGGCGGCTGCCGCGGCTCGGGCCTGCGCTGGCAACTGTGCCTGAGGCCCCCCCCACGCGCCTAGGGAGACCCTCCCCGTCTCAGACACACTGTGGATTCTTCCAAAACCAACGCCCCCGCACAGTGGTACCTTCCTAGCGGAGCTCCTACCTCTCCGCACCCCTCAGTGGTACCGTCCAGGGATGGCTGTGGCACCCCGCGCGCCCCTTGCTGGTGAGAGTAGGGAAAGCTGTCCTGCTGGTCCCCCAGGCTGGGAGGACAAAGCATGCAAGCCCCACAGCTCCCTGCAGCCCTGAACACGGAAGGGAGCTGTACAACACACTCTTCTATGTGCTGGGCACCGTGCTGGCTTGCAACTTCCTGCTAATGAGGACTAGTCCGGAGGGAGCCTGCTAGCCCGGGGACCCAGTCACAGCCCCGGGGGCCGGGGGTGGTGGGGGGCTGAGGGGTGTGGGGCACTGGACTGGGGTCAGAAGGGTTGGTGTAAGCCAGGCCTCTGTCCTTGACTGTCAGTAATCAGTGAGGGGGCAGCAGGAAGGGGCAGTCTCGCAGAGGCCCAAGGACACTGAGTAGATGGGAGAAAGACCACAGATGATTTAGCACCATCCTGTCAGCCCTGAGTTACTTACCTAGGAAAATCCTCCGCCTGTCCAGCTATGGCTCTCACAACAATGCAGCATTTGGTCATTCATTCTCTATTTCTCTTTCTTTCTGTCCTTCTTCCCTTTCTTTCCAAATTATGTGTCAGGTACTGTTGGGATGTTAGGAATATAGCCATAAGCAAAGCCACAAAAACCTTCCTCTCATAGTGCACATACTCCATTGGATAATGACCACAAAAATATACTTAATTGTCAGGTGTTGGTAATTTATTTGGATAAAATTCAATCACAGTAATGAGGGGCCTCCCTGGTGGCACAATGGGTGAAGCACCACGCTATGAAGCATCTGCAGCCGCTGCAGCATGAGTTGGGTCCCCCGCCAGGGAGGTGACCCACATGGCGTAGCAGACAGACCTCTCCTGCCTCGCCCGCTGCTCCCCTCAGCAGTGTATTTCAGTCAGCCTGCCTGCTTTGTTCCCCACGCTGTCTCTGGTGAATCCTCTCACCCCCCCAAACCTCTGGTCTGTACCCCAGTTCTTCTATGCATAAATTAATACAATCTTAAAAAAAATTCACAGTAATGAAACAGAAGGGGGTGTGCATTTCTAGAAAGAGTGGACAAGGACAGCCTTTCTAAGAATGTAACACTGGAGTGGACACTAGAGGAGATGAATGTCTGAGAGAAAAGCATTCCAGACAGGTAAGAGCCAGTGGACAAGTGCCGGAGTGGAACTTGGCCTAGTGTGTCTGGAGAAACCAAGTTGCACATGACTGTGAGGAGGCCGATGTGGCAGGGACAGACATAGGAGATGAGGTCAGAGAGGTAATGGGGGCCAGATCATGTAAGGCCTCTGGGCCATGGCAAAGCCCTGAGTTAATCTGAGTGAACCATGGGGGGTTTTAGCAGAAGCCCCCTCGCCGCTTTTAGAGGCCAGAGGCCCAAGTCACCCACTGTACGGGAGGCGGGGAAGGCGCTCCTGGTTCTCCTCAAGGAAACCCTTGCCCAGCCCCTCGGCAGCGGCAGCTGAACTTGCCTTTCCTGGTGGTCAATACTGTAGACTGTGGGGCACCCCCTTACCGCTCCCTGTGAGAACCCATGTCAAAGGATGGGTTACCCTCAAGAGAGACTGAGCAAGGGCCCTCATGGCATGACTGAGGTCACACATCAGCCTGTGTGTGAGTGTGAGAGGGACACAGTAACAGGCACAGAGAAGACAGGTGTGTGGGAGAAGAGGGAGCACTAGAGGCAGGTACAGAGAAGCTATTTGTGGTAGCACAGCGACCCCACTGTGATAGCACCGCTCTGGTCCCCATCCCTGCTACTGGACGAAGGACCTGTCTCCAGGGAACGGAAATGCACGCCCAGTGACTGTATCCAGAGTCAGCTGCCCATGGGCTGGGCCTCATCCACACTGCCTTGACTCACATCAGGACTACTGTGCCCTTCGAGACAAGGAGAGGTGCCACTTTTAGGAGGCTCATGCTGTACACGCCCTGCTCCCCCCATCCTCCCTCAGTCCTTGACTGCCTACTGCTGGTCTCAGTGCCAAAGTGCTTCAATGGGGCAAGTGGAGGCAGGGGTCTGTACATTGTGGTGGGGCCTTGTGCAAACTGATTAAACTAAAGTGGCTCCCCACCTTTATGGGGGCTCACCTTCCAGGAAATGTGAGGGCTGAGTTCTGCTCACACACCAAAGTGGGTGTGTGAGTGAGAGACAGACAGACTGGCATCCTGACCGTGAGTTGGGTACTGGGTCCTCGGGGCCCTTGGGTAAACCTTACTCTTCCCCCTTCCCGGTCACCCCTCATCTCGCCTTGGTTGTGCTGAAACTTAAACCCGCCAATGAGCCCACATTTAGACCCAGTCCCTCCCCTCCTCACAAGCTGAGAACACCCATCCTCACTGAACCTCCGCTTCCACATCTGCAAGTGGTGACCTCACAGGGGGTGTGCAGAGTAAATGAATCTATATGGCCATAGGTTTGTCACATAGCCTCTGTATAGGGTGACATCAGCAGATGTTATCCTTCTAGCTATCATTACTACGGACTTGTACCAAGTTGCACATGACTGAGGAATTGCTTTCCCTGAGAATATGAATCCTAAGTTCTTATGTCTGTGGTACCAGGCCAGGCCTGGGAGAAATCCCAGCAAATGTGAAGTCATGGGCCTACTTCTAAGTCCTTTGTGAGGAAGGTCCATCCTGCCTTCCAAACCCCTGGATACAGAGTCCCTAGTAGTTTAATGACCTCATGCCCAGGACAGAGACCTCTCACCCTAGACCCCACTACAAACAGCTCGAGCTGTCACACCTGAGGACACAGCCCAAACAGCTTGGAAAATGTATACTCGAAGTAACAGTTCCCTATCAGCTCCCAGACCCATCCACCCCTCCACAGAGCACCACAGGGTGCACCCTGGGACACAGACCCACACATCTTCAGCTCTGGGCCATTGTGGGGGCTGTCAGCCCTGTGAGGAGAGGTTTGATATTGATGTCCTCACTGCCTGCAGTCACTCCAATGCTGCTGTGCGGAAGGCAGGTTCGCTCCACGAATGAGGATCCTGAGTGTGACTAGTCCTGTCTGGGTCACGGAATGGCCATGGTCTGAGCATCCCTGCTCACCGCGGTCATGCTCACTTCTGCATCCTGCCCCCTGAAGGGTTTAAAAGATGAAGCCCAGAACCATAAAGAGGAGGCCCAAGGACTGGGGTATCTCTGCCTCTCTCAGTACCCAGTGGACTACTGGCCCCTGGAACAACAGGTCTCCCCTTCACACTGTCTATGGTACCTCCCCTGTGCCCTCCCCCTACCATTAATCCCCTCTCAACATTTAGGTCCTTCTCCAAACTCCTCCTGCTGGCAGCTGAAATGCTCCCTCTCTCACCAAATCTCCCCCCTCCCTCTTACCACCAGACCTCCCCTTCCACCCCAGGAGCCTCTTAAGCCTCTCCCTAAGTCCCTTTCATCAGGCCTCAGTTACCTCCTCTCACCCAGCACTCAGCCCCTCCTCACAGGAGGCCCTTTGGAGCCTCTCTGCTCCTGTGAAGTGCTCACCTTTGTGCAGGACAAGCCTCTCTCTTGCCCACACAGGGAGGGTGGTCACAAAAGTCCCTGTTAGGGTGGAAGTGAGACTAGCTCCAGGGTCCAGGTGAAACTGCAGACCCAGACAGGGGATCTCCAGGGCCTTTCCCCAAGGGCTGAGGGGAAGGAGGAGCTGCAGGGAGTGTCCAGTGGGGAGGTGCGAGGACACAGTGCAGGGCTGATCTGTGAGTGCAGGGAAGGGACTCTGAGGGGCTGTGCAGTGTGAACCCCAGGAAGCCTGAGTGCCCTCCTCAGTGGGCTTTGGCATGTGGTGTGGGCTCTGCCCTCCTGAGCTGGAGGGCCCCAGATGGTTACCTGCCTTCTCTGGGCCTCAGTGTGCTCATTGGTGACACAGGGAAGACAGGGTTTTCTCCCCTGGGGTCTAGGGAGGGTTAAGTGAGAGGCTCATAAGAAAGGATTAGGACAGTGCAAGTCAGATCAAGATCACCTATAACTGAGGGCCCCACTCAGGAGCATCAGCTGACTCCTCTGTAACCCTGTCACTGCCTGGGGAAATCTTCAGCCTGCTTTACTTACTGGGCAGTAGACCACTTCTTGGAGACTGAGTTTGACTGGTCCTCAGCCCATAGGGCCCAGCCCAGTTCTGGGAACTCCTACCCATCAACCATAAGGCCTCTCTTAGAGTGCAGGGACAAACTTTGGGGGCCCTCCCTGCACCCCTCAAGAGCCAATACCTTGTTTCTGGTGGACTACCCCTGCTGCCCTTTACTCCTCCCTTTCCTCCATGCCCAAGCAACTAACTGGCCCTTCTCAGACCTGCGTTTAATCCAGTGTGGAGAAGATATGGTCATGGCCAAAATGGGCCTGGGGAGGCTCTGGGGAGCCAGAGAATGGATGTTGTCCTGAGGCCAAAATTTGGGTCTGGGCAGCATCATCCCCAGCTCTGTCAGAGGCTGGGGAGGGGCACCCCAAAAAGGGCTAACTTGATTGCCCCTCCAGGCACAGTATTTGTGTTGTTAAAACTCCCCTCCCCTGTGGTACCTGCCCTAGTGGTGCCTTCCACTCCGCATAGGCAATGGTACAGTCCTTTGAGGGGAGTTCCAGCAGCACACTAGGTAAGTCATGCTTCTGGGAGGTGAGACTCAGAGGAGCTGGTTCTTACCAGAGTTAATCTGGCAGTTCTAATGCTAAAGCAAAACTTGAGGGTGTGTGTGTCAGAAACCACCTGGAAGGTTTCTTAAAACGCTGACTGCCATCGCCCCTCCACTCAGTCCACCAAAATGAGTTTCTGCTTCAGTGGATTACAAGTGGGTCCCCAAACTTGCATTCCCAACCTTACTCAGCCGCCCTCCCACACAACTAAGTAGATGTTGATTCCCTGCTCCCTCCACCACCTTCCTAGTGAACCTTTCCTCCTGGTGTCTCCCTTCCTGCCCATCCACCTCCAACACACCTAAATGAAGACTCTCATCCCAGACTCAGAGGATCTTGAAGGGAGCCAATGTCTGTGTATTTGGGCCACCCCCACGGAGCTCCTGACCCAAGGGTGGTGTGAGGGCGCCGGTACAAGAGCTCTTTTTTCCTGCACGGAGAAGAGGCCCCATGGCAGCATCTATCAACCTGAGGAGTCAGAATGCTACATTTGCGAGGGCAGGTACCTTTGTCGGTCCAGTTTCCTCGGGGACTCCAGCACTCAGCACACAGTAGACACTTCCTGGATGACTGGTGAACGACTGAACTCTGACCAGCAACTCCCTCAACAGGAATTATAATACAGAAAACACATATGCACAGAGCTGTGCGTACAAGCAAGGAAGCAGCAGACTGCGTGAAATCTCTAAATGTCCACTAATAGTGGTAGTTGGTGGATGCACCATGACATCTCATGTTCCACTGTGTGCTCACTGGCCCAGGAGCAGGATGAGAGGACCAGTCTGTACAGGTTCTTCTTTAGGACATGCTATTCATGTTGGGTTGAGAGGGCAGTAAATGGAAGAAGCACATAGTGGGTCAGGTGTGTGTTAAATACAGAGTAATATGTTTGAAAGAAAATACCCAGAACTATCCCCTTCTTAGGCAGGGAGGAGTGAATGTAGAGGAAGGGGATGACCGGTGGATACCATGTACTGAGTATAATGCCATCTTTTATATCAGGTCCATAGTCCCATATCATTTGAGTAACTCTTTATAAAGCATGATTATGTGATGAAAACAATAGGTGCACCACAGTAAATGTGTGTGAGGACATGTAGTGGGTTGTCAATGTTACATGCCCCATGTTCAAGCAATTAATATGCATAAGATAACCCATTTCTTCTCAAGGTAAAGAAGAGCAGCAAGTGACATGATAAAAGTCCTGACAGTCTCCAGTGGGGGCACTAATAAGGTCCCCATCTGTGTAGGCATCTACATTGCAGCTACCACCTGCTATCCTAGCATGGCCAGGGGTGTGATTTTTCCCAGAGAAGTAGGAAGTCTGGGTTCTTATCAGCACCTGTCTATTTAAAGTGATAGACACGAACTAAATTGACCATAATTGTGTTTTGGTCCTGTCAGCTAGGACAACATGTCTGGAAATGAGATTGGGGCTAAGGTGTCCATTCTGGAACGCTTTCAGAAGAGAGAAGGCTCTCAGAAAATGCCTTCTGAATAATAAATTCAGGAGCTAACACCCAGATTTGCTGAAGGGTCCCTGTTCTGAACCAGTGATGTCTCCTGTGATGCACATCCTATGTTTCTTTCTCCTCTGTTTCTAGGGTCCCTGAGCAACACTCCAATCCCCACCATTGGTTGGCATCATCAATTGCCCTTTGACCCTTTCATCACTTGATGTGTGATGTGCTCAATGCTCACAGAAGCCTACTCATACTCCTTTTCCTGGTTTTTAGCCCAAGCAGAGACCCTCTGGATGGACCCCTCCATGTCCTTTATGACCACTGTCTGGCAGTCGTCAGGGGCTTGAGTTCTGATATTTCCCCATTCTCAGCTTCTCCTCTTCATATCAGCTGTGTCACTGGGGATTATTCCCATACTCTTCTGTGCCTTAGTTTTTACTACTGTGAAGTAGTGTCAATCCTTAGAGGTTTTTGAGATGAGTAATTGAGTTGATCCTCCCTCGTAAGGGTTTTCACAGGGCCTGGCACAGTAAATGTAAGATAAACATTAGCTTATATTATTATTGTTTTTGTCATTATTATTGCTTTCAGAGATGCTCTATTTAACTATCAGTTAAATCCTTTAATACCCACACCATCCCTGGGAGGTGGTCATTATTATTTATCGCTGTTTTACAAATGAGTAAAGTGGTATACTGTGTATCAGCTAACTTGTTTACTCAAGCTCACCAGAGCCAGGAGGGGAAACATCAGCACCCACGCCCAGGTCTGTCTGACCCCAGAGCTCCTGCCTATAACCCCTGACTGGGCCTTACTCCACAGTGGTGTTGGTGGCAGTGGTTTTTAGTCACATGTAGTCAGATGTAGCCACTGACATCTCAAAGGCTGCCAAAACCGAGCAAAGACACCGTCTGCAAAGTCCCTGACAGAAATGTGATCCCCTTAAGATGAAGTAGAAAAATGAGATTTAGAAATCTCAGTCTCAATGAGCAGCTCCTCCCTGAGCATGACCTATGGATGGAAAAAATCCATCCTATGGGTCTTATCCTCTGAGGACCTTTTAGTCACCTATAAGATCTTGTTCAAAGTTGACCCCAGGAATACCTACCTCTCTCTGTATGGCTGCACATGGCATGCTGACAGTCCTGGTCTAGGGACTCTCTATCCCTGGACCCAGATGACCCTTCATAGCCTTCTTCCTGGCAATCTTCCCTTGGTGAAGGGCTAAAACAACCCACATTTATGCCTGACGCTGCTAAGGTCCAATGTATGAGGAGACTGAGGTTCCAAGGAGTTAGATAACTTGTCCAAGGTTCCACTGCTAGTCCACAGCAAAGCGTGGATTCACACATTGCACTTCCCAATGTTAGGTGTCATGACCTGAAACAACAGTCTCGTCCCTCTCTAGTGTCAGGTGCTCTTTAAATGGTGCCCACGTGCCACGTGCTTTACATGTGCAATCTCTAACCTTCTTATCATCACAAAGAGTGGGCATTGTCAGATTAGCAACAGCTGCTAAATCGTTACAGTGACAAAACCTGGGGAGTTTCCCTTAATAGCTTTATCACAGTTCACATATATATAGAGAGCTGACCCTCTTTACATAGCATTCAAGATCTGATTAAAAAATGAACTAAGATTTGGTTTTCACCATGATCAAGTAGCATGTATGCATTATCCTCCTAAAACACTGGGAGAAACAGTTCTAAGACATGGTTATCATGCAGTGCAAGATATTTATATCTGAGAAAAGGTGGAAAATGAGCATTTTCAATTACCCCTATGTCACTGCCTAGAGAGAATTTCCAGGTTTTGGTGTAGGGAAAGGGAACTCAAGCAGAGGCCAATGGCCTCCCAGGAATTTATTTATTTATTTATTTATTATGGAGCATGGAATTTATTTTTTAAGCCTAGTTAATCATTATATTTCATATGCACATGATTTAATGATGTAAAAGTTCTCATTAGTGGGGAGAATACATATTAGAGTCCACTAGTTACTGTGCCATTAAATATTAAAAATAACATGCCTTTAATCTTTATTTTTTCCCTCTTTTTCTTTTATATATATTTGCCATCAATTGTGGTCTTCATAGAATTCCCACTACCATTTCACCAGTGCACCATCACCTCAGCCCTTGTGCTCTTTCTGCCCTCATTCCTTTCCCTCCCCCTCCACACACACAAAGTATTTCTGATTTGTCCTTATCTTTTTGTTTTTGTTGTGTTGTGTTTTTGTTGTTTTTTTTTATTGTTAAAATTCTTTTCCTTGGTCTCTTATTGGGTTCCCTTATATTCCTCCTGGGAGTGAAACTATCTGGTATTTTTCTTTTGCCTTCTGACTTATTTTGCTGAGCATAATCCCTTCTAGCTCCATCCGTTGCTAAAAGAAATAGAAGAAGACACAAAGAAATTGAAAGACATCCCTAGCTCATGGATTAGAATAATTAATATAATCAAAATGGCCACCCTACCAAAAGCAATCTAGAGCTTCAATGCTATTTCAATAAAATTTCAACGACATTCTTCAAGGAAATAGAACAAATATTGATGAAATTCATATGGAGACAAAAAAACCTCAAATATCCAAAGCTCTCCTGACTAAAAAGAAGGGGAATGGAGGTATCACACTTCCAGACTTCAAACTATACTACAAAGTCACAATAATAAAAACTGCATGATACTGGGACAAAAACAGACACACAGACCAATGGAATTGAATAGAAAGTCCAGAAATAAACCCACAGACTTATGAACAACTAATCTTTGACAAAGGAGCAAACAATATGCAATGGAATAAAGACAGCTTGTTCAATAAATGGTGCTGGGCAAACTGGACTGCTACATACAGAAGAATGAAACTACAATACTGCCTTTCACCATGCACAAAAACCAACTCAAAATGGATTCAGGACTTAGACATAAGAGCTGAAACCATAAAATATATAGAAGAAAAAGTAGGCAAAACTCTACATGACATACACATCAATAACATCTTTAGAGATACAACACCTAAAGCAAAGATAGTGAAGGAGAGGATAAACAGGTGGGACTACATCAAACTTAAAAGCT
>JAGFMF010012014.1:1607960-1673692 GCA_019455555.1 Galemys pyrenaicus | reverse complement strand
GGGAGGTCTTAATGGATGATCCTAAACTTAGCCTATACTTGGCCTTATTTATTCTCTAGGGGAATCTCTAACTAGCGCTTTTTCTCCCAGGAGATTTAAAATAATAACAACAAAACCTCATTCAGGCAAAGAAGAGAATGTCAAAATACCTTAATTTATAATACCTTTGTAGTATGTAATGTTTATATTCTTCAATTTAAAAGTAAACTCAAACATAATTGCATACTGAAATGACTTAAATACTATCTCTTAGAACTCTAACAATGACAAAAATTGTACTTTACATTTATTAGTAGTTTAGGCAATACTTAAAAAGTAAGTTTAATGAATTAATTAACATCATGACAGGACTACAAATTTATCAGGAAGTAGTTTGAGTTGTCTTAAGTCCCACTAAGCTAACATGCTTGTTAGCAGTCTGTTTGAAAAACAAAAAATAGTATTTGTAGAAATATTAATAAGAAGCCCACTGGTATGTAATAGATGATAGATAAGAACTTCAAATTCTTGTTTTAAGAGAATATATATAAATTTAATCTAGAGAGCTAGCTTTTATGACTTTAGTGATTTTACCAATTTGGGCCATTTAATTCTAAAATAAAAATTAAATTTGTCTTTAATATGAGAGATGGCTATTTTAATAATATACAAAATTTATTTCTGAATCACTCAGTCATCCTTTTCTTTGTATTAGAAGCATAAACCAATAAGTGGTATAAAAGCTTATTATTGAATTTTATGCTGATGTACACACTATAATGGGGTAAACGTTATATAATCTTTAGTCTCCATATTTTCTTTAGGAGCAAATGTCTAACTGGATTCCATCATCTTAAAGAATTATATATAAATTTGTTTTCGGAAATATTTTAACTATGGTAAAAACACATATAAAATTTATGATCTAGATTTAGCATAGTTTAGTAGTGCTACTTAAGTATATCTACTGAGTTGTTGTAACCAACCTCAGAACTTTCATCTGCAAAGCTATATGCACTAAACTACTCAATTGCCCTTCCTCTCAACAATTGGCAACAACCATTCTCTTTTCTGCTTCAATGAACTTGACTATTCTAGATATTTCATAAATCCAAGTTTTTGCTGTTTTATGATTATCTTATTTCACTTAGAATAATGTCTTTAGGTTTCATCCTACTGTAGCATGTGTAGCAAATCTCCTTTTTAAAGACTAAATAATATTCCATTGTATGTATATACCATTTATCTGTCAATGGACAGATCTTGTGAATAATGTTGCATGAACATGTACATAACAAATATGTTTGACTCTGCTTTCATTTGTGAAATGTACTGCTGTATCATATTGTGACTTTTTTTAATATTTGAGAAATTATATACTATTTTTTATAATGACTACAGATAACACTTTTAAAAAATGTATTATCCCTTATTATTCATCCTCTTATTTTCCCAACTAGATTGTGATCTAATGCTTTAGGTGGGGCTTAGTTATGAAACTGACAATTATAAACATTCTGAAACATGAATTTTAGGTTTGCTGAACTTCTTTGCTATGTGTCCGCTTTCATTATTTTTTTTTAAAGTTTTATTCCGCCTACTTTTTGGGGCCCATTTAAAAAATTTTTTTCTGATGTTTGCAATTATCAGTAAACAGTTGAATGTGATAATGCCACATTTCTGTTTTTGCTAGAAGTCTTTCAATATTCACTTTTCTTTTGTGATCTAAAGCAGAGCCACATTTTCTATCAAAATAACCATATTTTTATTGTTTCCTTGTAGATGCTTTTGGAAATGTATTTTTTACAACCATATATAAGTTGATATCAATCGTCTCCTTGATGTTAATGAATCCACGAACCTCTCTTTGATTACTTAATACTTCATGCATTTGGCTATTTATAACATACAATGTTATTTTACTGGCCATAGTTTTCTCATTATACACTGGAGAAATATTTTTAAAAACTGATTTGTCTCATGCCAATAGGCAACATTTCAGTCTTCACTATTTCACTCCTATGAATTTATCTTTTTGCAGAATCATTGAATGGTTATATAACTTGGAGTATTTTTCTCCTCCATTTTTATTTTCTATATTTTAATTATTTAACAAAACATCCATCATCAGGTTTCACTTATAGGTGGAATATAGGGAAAATGAACAGAACTTGCAGAGCTGACCATGGGTCTGGGGTATCCAACAGGGGAGCGGCAGCAGCAGGAATCAAAACAGGGGAGGGAAGAGCACGAGGAACTGAGCTGATGGATCACGAGTGGTGTGGTGGCGGGACAACTACCAGGAGCACACCTGAGGGGAGGAGTCAAACACTGTATAAAATTAACAATGTAAGAAAATATAAAGAGAAAAATATCCATCATCACTGATCAGCCCCCTCCACCCTAACACCCCACCACTTCCCCTCGGTTTTCCTCTGATAACCTCAGTTCTGTTCTTATTTTTTGTTTTGTTTTATTCTTTAATCTGTTTGGTCTCTTTATGTTGCACATTTAGGTAAAATTATTGATAGTTGTTTTTCACTTGCTGATTCATTTTGCTTTGCATAATCCCTTGAGGTCCTTCCACTTGCTGCAAATAGCAAAATCCCTTCTTTTTTACAGCCTAATAGTATTCTATTGTATATATACATCACACCTTTATCCACATACTTGTCAGGGGGCACTTAGGTTATTTTTGTATCTTAGCAACTGTAAATAATGCTATAACAACCATTGTGGAGCCTATAATGTGGAGCAAGTCAATGAATTTCATATTTTTTGTATACCCAAAAATGGGATTGCGTGATTCCTCTATATGTGGTGGTTTTATCTTTTTTCTTTCCTTTGAGGAAGTGACTACATTCCAAATGGTCCCACCATGTTACATTTCTACCAACAGTGTATGAGGTTCCTTTTTCTTTACATCCTTGTCAACATTCGTTGACAGTGTTTTTGATGTCAGTCAGTGTCACAAATGTGAGATGATGTCTCATTGTAGTTTTGATCTGCATTTCCCTAATAATAAGGGATGATGAAGATTTTCTCATGTTCCTGTTGAACATCTGTATGTTCTCTTTGGAGAACTATCTATTCAGATCTCTGTCCATGTAATTTTTTAAATTGTTGGTATGTAAGAGTTGTTTACATACATTGACTATTAACCCTTTATCAATGTATGATGTAGAAATGTCCTTTCCCATTCAGTAGGCTTTTTTTATGTGTGTTGGTATTTTCTTCTTCTGTACAAGAGCTTTCTAATGTGATGTAGTCCCAATTAATGTTGTTTTCACCACTGATTATTAGTTGTGGGTTATAGCATACCCTAAATACCCCCTTTAAATGCTCTCTGTCCAAATACAGTTACATTTTGAGTTTAGGCATTTGAAGCATTAGGGCTGCACAGAATTATGTGTATGTATGTTACAATGCCGTATTATAATTTTTATTCTCAAAACAAGATGAAGGTCTATAAAATATTTGACCTACTGTCCTAAGATTGATAGGTGAAAAAACAATCCTTGTACAGAAAAAGGAAAGCGAGTTATATATTAATATTTTCCTCTCTGAACTAGCTCAGATGTAGTTCACATACAAAAACATTTACATATAAATTAAATATAATATTAACAGACCCTCAATATACAACACAAAATTATCTAAAAATAAGTCATTTGCAAGGAAAAAATTTAAATAGAATAATGAGCAATTTTAGTAAAACTGAATCATTCTAATAAAGTAAAATCCTGTATACCTCTTTAGGACAACTCTGAAATGCTACTATAGTTTTAAAATATAACCTTTAATATTGTTGGATAAAATTGTATTAGCTGCATCAATTTTTGCCTTGTGATTTTACATATGATTATGGTCACTTCATGTGAGTCATAAAAATCCAGTGTGTTTTCCAAGCAGTCAAATTGCCTGTCAGTTGCAAAAGAGGTAGAATTAACAAGAAACTTTATAGTATAAATAATAGTAGCCGGGGTCTGTTTTAACAAGTTCTGGGAAACATACTTAGAGCAGATTCTTGGTGGTTAGTCTTATATCCTCCCTCATTTCTAAAAATTTCTACTTGTTCAGTTGGACGGGCACAAACAAGGACTTAGCAATAGCTTTATACATCACTGATTACAATCAAAGAATAGAGGGCATTTTGCCCTCTATTTTCCAATCTCCCTTCAAGTCCTGCAGGATCACTTAGTACTGGGCATAGGGTAGGGGCCTGGAAATGAGGCATAGAGGAGGATCCCGTCCCTGGCACTGTGCCCAGTAGGTGGAGTGTGGACACTCTCCTTATGGCTGGTGCAGTCCTCTGGGTACAAGAGCAAGAGATGTGTGGTTCTTCAGGTGTGTCACTCCCTTGGATTCCCCCCCCCACCCCCAATTCAACCACTGGATAAATGGAGAATACCCAGAAGATACTGAAGAGGACAGAGCTGTAAGATATTCCTGAATCTTGGAAATTCTGTGTAGACCAACTCCAATCACTGGTACTATCAAGTGATTAGAAAAAAAATTCTGTTGTGATAACTAAAATATTTTCAGATTAATTGTTAACTTTAGTTAACCTAACCACTTACTCAAAATGAGAATTAGCTTATTAGGAAAACCACCTATTAATCTAAAACAATGGTCTGTCTACCTGGGGATGAGCAGAATTGATTGAGGATGTATGTACTACTTAAATTTTGTCTTTATTGTATATAAAGTTGAAATCAAGGAAGTCTTATTGCCACTTAATATATGCCTTACTGGTAGTATATACTTTTAAAATAAATTTATATCTTTGTTTGGGATGAAAGTGAAAAAGAACTTTGGTAAAGTATGGGACTAGATTAAAATGTTTACGTATCTGTGATCAAAGATCTAACTCCAGGTGTAAAGTGAACATTCGGTATCCTCAGCAGAGGTCCTTATGTGAACAAGATATCCTAGCTTTGCACAGCCTAAAACTGTGGCTTTAAGTCATTCACTTTGGGGTGATTTGCTACATTGCAAAAGATAATGGAAATAAATGGTTTTATAGAAGATATATATTACTTATGTGAAAGTGCAAAGTTGATTTTAGTTAAGATGATTAAAGAATTATAAAACTCACATTGTTAGTAAAAAGTGATAATATGGTATTTGTAATTTTCAGACTACACTCATAAGCTATGGGTCACTCTTCCTGAGGAATTTGGGCCAAAACCAAGTTATATAGAGTTGGGAATGGCAATGCAGAAACAGAGCACCACTGGCTGGGATTGCCAATATCTGACGTTATTTGAAAAGGTCAAGAAACAAGGAAATAAGTGTAGTGCCCAGAATTGGCCTGGTGTTTGTGGATCAGCTGACTGAACATGTTACCCTGTGGTCAAGCATCACATTTATAGCAACAGGAAGATTCTAGTTGACCTGGCACCCTGGGCAGGATCGGCTCGATCCTGGGCCTAGGAATTACGTCAACAGGAATAAGTGATGAGTACTTAGTTTTTGTTTTAATCCTTTACTCTCTCCTCTCTGGCATTAGTAAATAAAATCACTTAGATGAAGAAAAGTTTAAATGTCAGAGTCAAATATCAGGGAAAAAAATTAAGTGTGAGTGTGAGTTGGGGCTCAGGGGGAAACACACTCGTGGAGGAGCAGGCTGAGGACACAGTCGGGCTACAACCAGCAAGACTCCCAGCGCAGGACACTGGACAGGACAAATGGTCTCGTTTCCTCAACAGATAAATATCAAGGAGGGAAAAAAGGTCAGGGGAATATGGAGGTTAAATTTTAATCTTGTAGTTAAGAGAATGAAATGACACAGCAATTATATTAATGAAACGCCATGGTGTAAAACCCGTCTGGATTGCACGGGAGGAAATTTGCCACTCTGCAGAGCATCTGTCTTTTGATATGAAGATTATTTTTACTGGCAATTTTGGGGAAACAGGCATAGAGGGACTCTGACAGTTGAAGGGAGTTGCCTTTTTGTAAGACATTTATATGTATAAAGGAAAATCCCTATTTGTGTGAGTCCCAGATTTTTACAGTTAGTGGGGATTGACCAGGTCTCTTATTAATGGAGGAGCAGCCACTTCAGTCTGTACACCAACCATGCCCTTGGTGGCCAGGCTGTCCCTTGGTCTCCCCAACTGACTCCCCCTCCTCCGTCCTTGTTGGTATGGAAGATGTTATTTTCAGGGGTGACTTAGGCCATTTTGGTGGATTACTCGGTTGTCCTGGGTCTTTCCCATGCATATCTGCAGGACGAATACATGCGATTAAAATTTGTTTTTCTCCAACTATTCTACCTGTTACGACAGGAATGCCTCCATTAAGAACCCCAAAGGGTAGAGGAGAAATTATTTTTCCTCCCTTACAGATCCTGACTGGACACAGAGGAAGATACAAAATGGGAAACAAAGAGTGTGACAGAGCAAACCTGAGGGAAGGGTTTACCTAGTTTATGAGTCCTCACCACATGCTTAAGAATACAGGACAAGGCGCCCCCCCCTCCCCTGACCACAGGGCAGCATGTCCAGGTAGCTGATCCCCAAACACCAGGCCAGTTCTGGGCGCTACACTTATTTCCTTATAAGCAGACACTGAGAGAAAAAAAAAAAGGATTTAAGGACATAAGGAGTAAGAAAAGGAAAGCAGAGTGATGAGAAAAGGAAAAGAAAATTCATTGGCAGTAGGCTTGCAGCAGTGTTAGTGGGCAGGCTGAGGGGCAGATTGAGGGGCACCCCCAGACCCCAAAACCTTGCACACTCAAAACAGGTCTGCCACCCCCTGCATAAAGACAAAACACACTTTTAGTGCGTAAGACCTTCAATAGAGAAGAACTGTAATGTAATTAGTGTGCAGCAGACAGAAGAGCAAGAATACAGTTAAAACAGTTTCTCCATGAAACACCAGGTTACCCATCCCCTCTTGGGTCAATGCGCAAAGCAGGGCAGCTGAGGCGCGAAAGCTGCCAAGATGTAGGCGCCTTGGGGGGCGGGGGGGGGGAGTACCCAGAAGAAAGTGGCAGAAGGGGCCAGGTAAGTCTGGAAGCAGCAAAACCAAAGTACAAGTCACGATAAGGGCTGCCACTGTCAGCCTCCCCTCGGGTCTCTCACTCACGTCTCTTCCACTCGTGTCCTTCCGTGTCCCCCAAGTCTCTGGTGCGAGTCCAGGGTCGAGAAGCTGGGCAGCCTCTCACCGTCGGCTCCGCTCTCGTCCAGGTCTTCTCCCCAGTCCCCTCAGCTTCCGTCTTCCTCCGCGCCGGCTCTCACCAGGCGGGGCAGGAGGCAGCGCCGCCCCTTCAGATTCCGCGAGCGTCAGCTGAGCGGAGACCCGGCAGTCAGCGACCGGACTAAGCCCGCGGGCACCTGTGCCGGCCCTTCGACGGCCTGGGGGCTCCCTGGTTCGCGGCACCCCGTCAGGGAGTCAGGGGTGGGGTCCAGAAAGCTCCACCTCTCACCATCAAGGTGGCTCTGAGGACCACCCCACCCACCCCGCTCAGGGATGCCCCCTTTCTGTCTCCCAGATTTGTGGGATGCTCCTCGCGCGAGAGGAAGATCGGCACTAACCAGATATTGGTGATATGAAGGGCTTGTTGTTAGCTCGTTTATAGCGTAGTAAAGGCGCGAGGAGTTCGTTTTTGGCTTTGGGTTTTTGGTTATTTTTTCACTTTTTTTTTATTGACCTCCCTGCCCTGTGTACAGCAGGTTTGGGGTGAAAGAATTTGAGCCTTGGACTCTTGGTTCTAATGGGCCAACTTTTATCCTAGAGAGGAGAGACCGCTACGAGGCCGACGGCCAACGCCAGCGGTCACCGCAGTTCTTTTTCGTTTCTTGGTTCGCTTTACTACGCGGTGTGGGGAGTCTTCTGGGCTTACCGAGCCTTTCCTTCCAGTGCCTGAGTCAAGTAGATGGAAAACCTGCGCCATCTTCTGGCCAAGAACGTGAATAGCTTTCTTAAGAGCCATTGTTCTTAACAGTAAAACGTGTCTTGTGTCGCTTTTCTCCTTTTTTAGTTGCTAAATCTGAGTTTATGCAAACTTCAGTTTGCATTCAGCGAAGCATCACCCGAGGAACGAGGTTAAAATGCAGATTCTGACTTTAGAATGTGCAATTTCTTGTACCCAGGATTCCGATATAAACGATGTTTCCAAACCAAAATTTGGGCCACAAATCTGGGAAACAGAATGATGGGATGTAGGCTAATGTGGAAAAATGGCTTAAGAAATCGTTTTGTGATTGAAAAGAAAAATATTTTTTATTAACGTCTAAAAGTTAATGAAGTTTGGAAAGTACAGGAATATTAAAAAGGTAAATTGAAATCACATACAGTCCCAGAGAAAAGCACCGTTTTGTAGTCTAGTTTTTGTGACCCATGTAAGCAAATGGTTTTGGGGAAAAAAAAGAAAAGAAAAAAGTTTGTAGCAGCACTTTCCACTAGGTGGCGCTGTGCTGCACGACAATTTCTTAGGTGGGTCACCCGAGGACGTTCAGGCTGTTTTCCGTGAGGTAGTGATGTACGATGTTACATACGATTTTTTCCCCCTTAGGATATGTCCTGGTAATGACTACCGTATAGATTGATACCGTTCTTGATAAGTGCCCACTCATTGTTTCATATTTTATATTTCATATTCAGGCAGAACTCCCAAATTGGAATTGCATAGATTAAAGACATAATTCCTCAACAAAACACATTTCTAATTAAAATGATATAGAATTTTCCCCTCCAGATATTCCTACTATGCTCTTTGATTTTTTTTTTCCTCCTCCCAAACTAAAAAAAAAACCCAAAACAAACAAACAAAAAAAACCCAAAACCTGAGAGGTCAGGGATCCTTTCGGGCATTTTCACCCATGTGTCTGTCCCCTTTCTGAGGGAACAATTATATTTTTAATTTTGTTCCCCGGTGAACTCCAAGCCAACCTTCCACGCTCACAACTAGGTTGGTCATCCCTTCTACCAGGTTTTATTTGCAAATTGATTTCAAAGGGGATTGAGGCAATCATCCCAGCATTGGTACAGGTATTTGAGATCATCCAGTCCCAGAAATCCTGTTCCTACTCCATTGTAGAGTAACTTCTTTAAAGGTCACACAACTTCCTAGATCAAATGATCTCAGTGAGTCCATTACACAAAAGGGTAAATTCCAGACTGTCAAGGGGCGAGAGGGTCCTCCTTTCCTGTCCATCAATCAATCTCTTTCCACTTTGCTGCCATCTTTGCTTCCAATCACACTGGCTTGGTGTTTGCTGCGCTCACCTTCTCGCTTTGGAAATGCTGCTGTCCTGGACCCAGGTCCTACCACTCCCGTTACCCCTCCACCTGGCCAGCTGCTCTCAGGGCTCCTGCAACACTGCCGGGCTCCCCTTCCCTAATCTCCAAATTTGAGCTGCGTCCTGTTGTTCAACACTCTGATTTCCTCATTCTCAGCATCGTCTATCTACGGCAGCCCCTGCTTTGATTTTATCTGGCTCCCCCTTTGGTCTAAGCAAGGGTCTGGAACTCAAGGACTCAGTCTAGTAGTGTCTTGTGTCGCTTGCGCCTAACAGTCATTTCTTAGCAAGTGTTACATGAATAACAGAAAAAACCTCGCTATACCTCATATATATTTAATTTCAAGGATCGCTAAATCTCTAGCACTTTCCAAGTGCATCCTATAGTAGCAGTTCTATTTAAAATACACAACATAATGGTAAATTGCAGCCACAATTCTCCTTCAGAGTGCAAGCCTTGGAAGTAAGCAGAGTAAGCGGGGGAGGGAGAGAGGGATGGAGAAAGGACTGGAATCCATGCCCAAGTACCGAAACCCATCTTTAACTTAGGGCTCAGTGTCAGCGTCAGGCAAGTTAATACAATCTGATTAATGGCAAAGCCGAGATTGGAAGGAGCGGAATCTAGTTACAGCCAGCGCCCAGCTATGAGGATGATGTTTACCTTCTTGTACTAACCTGTAAAAAGCCGGCCAGGTGGGAGCGGCAACAGTCTCAGGCTCTGCTCATAATGGAAGTCAGGCAAACTTTCATTCCAGCCGGGCCTCCTCTGCCATACTTCACCCGCCTCTCGTTTCCACTGAGGGTGCCGCCATTGACACCTCTTCCCGCGTTGCCGCGGATTCCGAGCCCCGGAACGCGCAGCGACTCTCGTCCGCCCCCGTGCGGTCAACTTCAGTATCGCAGGCTGCCGCGGCTAGGTCGGAAGCCTCCAGCGTGCAAGCTGGGGCGCGGAGCGCCTGAGTCCTGTCCAGCTTTTGCAGGTGAAATAGAATCAGCCATAGTGAGGCCCGTGTCCTTTCCTCACCAGCACGCTGCAGACCCCACGCCGCACAAATCTTCTAGTTGGAATCCTCACAAGTCATTAGATTCACAGCGATCAAGGAAGAGTTTGAAAGAGGGAGTAAGTTATATTTGGGTTCTGGCCATATAAGGCACAGGCTCTGAGAGAGGAGGCACAGTGGCCTTCTTTCAAAGGTCTTTCAAGGGCTTCTTTCAAAGAAACCATTCTTTGAAATCCTGATCCTTAAGCTACATGTAGTTGGTGCACCTTTGTCTTGTCAAGCGATCACATACTGTCGTTTTCTGGAGCCTGCGCTGTGGCTGCGGGCTTTCGGGTAAGGGAATCATCCACTGAGCAGCCAGGAAGCGTGGGGAATGGGGTGCGTCCTCTAACCACCAAGGGGACGGGTAGGACCGTGTCGGGGAGTCGTCCTACCCATCCTCCTTCCTCTGCAACTTCTGCAAAGGTTCCAAACAAGTGTGCTCCGGCCTTCCCAATCCTGGAAACAAAATATTTCGGTCTAGTTCATGATAGAACCGGGCTGGACGTGCGGTCTGCGTTCCACCTGACAACAAGAAAACAAATCTACCTGAAGCTGATGGGGTGGTTTGGATGAGACATGTGCTCCCAGTCCTGCTTCTGCAGCTCTGTGATCTTGAGCAGGTTCTTGACATATCTGGTTCTTTATTTCCCCTTCTAGAAATCCTAGGGAGGATACCCTATCTTGGATTGCTATGAAGACTCATTGAGTTTCCGTCCAGTATTTTATTATGCAAAATTTCAAACATACAGCAAGTTGAAAAATGTCACAGAGAACATCCACCACCTAGATTCTGCATTAATATTTTTGCAATGCTTGTTTTATTACACAAATATCCATATATCTGTTCTATCTAACCGTAAATTTATTTTTAGAAAGATTATTTATGTATACAAGAGCTGGGGTACAAGCCAGAGGCGCGGGAGGTGAGAGGATTTATCAGAGACAGTTTGGGGTGTAGAACAGGCAGATCTACCAAAATACACTGCTGAGGCGAGCAGCAGGCAAGACAGGGGAGGTCTGCTGAGCCATGTGGGTCAGCTCCCTGGCCTGGATCTAACTAGCTGCCGATGCTTCACAGTGTGGTGCTTGCCCCTTGTGCCTCCAGGAGCCCCCCATCCCCCCCCCCCCACAATTATTCTTAACTCTGGCTGCCCATCAGAATCTGGGGAGCTTTAAAAAAAATCTTGGACCTCACCCTTCTTCCTCCTAGTTCCCATTTATTGATAATTGGTCTGAGGGCATTACATTTAAAATATCCTCATGGTGATTTAATGTACAGTCAAGATTAAGACCCTTTGGCCTGAAAAGACAGAATGGGCAGCTCACCGAGTTTCCTGGCTAGGTGGGGGCTGTGCCTGACTGCTAAGGAATGTTTATACAGGTGGCGGGCTCAGTCTGAGTCTCAGTGTAACTTACCTCAGGCGGCAGGGCAGTGAGGGAGGAAGCCTGTTTCCTGTTTGCCGCTAACTCTCAGGGGCCACTGGTATTTGCCAAAAAGAACTTTACAGTAGTAAAAGCACAGACTCCAAGGAAAAGGGAGGAAGGTGCTGTAGCTCACAGTTCTCTAATTTGTATCAGAATTAACTGAAAAGCCAGTAAAACACAGACTTCTGCCACCAGCCCGCCAACTCCCTACACCTACCACAACCCCCCCCCCCCCCCCCCCCCCCCCCCCCCCCCCCCCCCCCCCCCCCCCCCCCCCCCCCCCCCCCCCCCCCCCCCCCCCCCCCCGCTCCCGCCCCCGCCCTGCCATCCGCCATCCGTCATCCGGCAGCCCCTCTACCCCAGACCCAAGATTGTGACTCAGTCGTGGTGGAGCAGACATCTGCATTTGTCCCAGGTGATGCTGCTGAAGTCGGCTTGTGGTTATGCCTTGACCGGCATTATGGTTCTTGATGCAAATGAACAGTGTGCAAAGGTCTAGGATGGAGACAACCAGACTTTTCCTGGGAAGTATTTGGTGATGCCAGGGCTAGTGTTAACACCACGGCTGGAGAGGTAGATGCAACCTAAATCACAAAGCGCCTCTCAACATGCCGAGTTTACATTTTACCCCAAATGCCCCAAGAAGGCGCCTAGTTAGATATACAACTAGGTGGGAATGGCAGAGGAAAGATCTCAAGCTGCCTGTCCCTCGGGGTCCCGGGTGGTAGCGGCGAAGGAGGCTGCACTATAGGTCTGGACACAAGAGGGCGTAGGAGGCTGCGAAAGGGCGGAGAACCAGGGTGGGGAAGTCTTTTGCGCTCACCCTGGCGATTCCTTAGAGGTGTTTCCAAGAGCGGTTTGGCTCCAATTCCCATTCTTTCTGTGATGGTGAATGTTATGTCAGCTTGGGGTTGTTTTTGGATGAGATTTATATTCAGATCAGTAGACTTCGCGTCTACTTTGCCCCCTCTATAACGTGGGTCAGCCTCATCCAATAGCACAGAGACGAGCTTCCCTCCGCAAGGGGGGTTCCGTGCACTTCACCTGCACCATTTACTTTCCTGGGTTGTGAACCTGCCAGCCCACGTTTCAGATTTCGGAGTTGCTAGCCCTCATCACTGTACACGTCAGTTCCTTATAATAAATCTCTTCATAGGCATAGGATCTTACTGGTTTTGTTTCTCTGGAGAATATTGATTGTTACAATGTCAGGAAATTTCTGCTCCTAACATTTTAAAATTGGTAAATCCTATTCTTTAGGGCATGGGGGTCACTACAGTCTGTTTTCACATATTCTAAGTTTCCTGGGAAAGGGAACAGAACGCTGGGGTTGAGAGGAAATGAATGCCTGGTATTTTACTCCACATCATTTCTTCTGCTCTCTCAGGAGAGGAAAGCTGGGCGTGTGTCCAGTCAAGCATAAGCCAGTGACACCACATCTGTCTGGAACTTGGCTACCCTGAGAAGAATGCCCAAACCACAGGGGTGTCTAGAGAGGGCCACCTTGACAGTTCTCCCTGGATTGTAGAACTGAATGAGCACTCCATAGGTCGGGTCTCCTTTGTTACCATCCAAAAGATATGTCTAATTTTGTTCTGTAGACTTCACTTTTTTATCTTGTAGGTGCCTTGTGAAGCTGACATCAACTTAGAAAATTGGGGGCTAATTTAGAAACCGTGTGTAGGTGCTCTACAATAGTTTGCTAAATTTATTAATTCCTGCTGAGGTTTATTGAAGACTCATCTGCCTACAAACTAGCCGGGTGACACAGCTGGCCACTTACTCCCACCTGTGAAATGGGGGTGATGGTGTGGCTGAGTAAGGTTGCAACGTTAGGAGCTTCCCGGATGTGCTCAGAAACTGACCTCTCTCCATACAGGGACAGGGAGGACAAGGAGACCCCAAAGAAAGGGGTAGGTCCTTCCAGACTGGTGGGTGGTAGTTTTGATGATCATGGGAACTTACCTGTTAGGTTGGTCTTAGGCGGTCACAGGTCTCAAGACACGTGGTTTTTTGCACCTGCTTGCCAAATATTAAACTTCTATAGAGGCCTTAATGGGTTCAGTATACTGCCCAGATGCACAGAAGCTGTGTCCCTTCTGGGGTTGGGGAAAGCAAATGGAATGCATGTTCAAAAGGAGTGGGGGCCTCAAGTTGCTAGAGTCAAATTGTGGGTCACCTGGCAGACCCTTTTCTTGATGACTCCCCCCAGCAGGGCAGGTGGGCAGGGCAGACCCCAATACTGAGGCTGACACCTTATCTAAAGATCTCATTGTCAGTGAGGACCAAAGGTTTTTGCTCTGATATAACCTTGCCCAGTATAGGTTCTGGCACTTGACAGCAAAATCTTAGGAAGCTAAGACCAAAGCAGCTTATTTGCTAACAGTGACTAGAAATGCTTAAAGGTGAAGGTTAAATTCCTTTACACGCGCACGTACTACCCTTTCACTCTTCAATTTACTTTGGCGCAGTGAAATTTTTTTTATCTTTACTTAAATACAATCTGTCGAAAACATTTGTACCAAGCTGCCATAAAACCAGCTTGAAAATTTGGTGTTCTACTGATTCAAAAGAATACCTGCACCCCTATGTTTATAGCAGCACGCTTCACAATAGGTAAGACCAGGAAACAACCTAAATGCCCAAAAACAGATGAGTGGATCGAGAAGCTGTGGTACATATACATGATGGAATACTATTCAGCAATCAAAAAAGAAAAACTAGACGCATTCATAGGAACATGGATGGAACTGGAAGGGATTATGCTCAGCGAAGTAAGTCAGAAGGCAAAAGAAAAATACCAGATGGTTCCTCCTTTAGGAGGAATATAAGGGAACCAAATAAGGATCAAGGAAAGGAATAAGAACAATAATGATAATAATAACAATAAAGACACAAAAACCAAAAATGAAAAGACAAGGACAAACTGGGGACACTTAGTGGGGAGGGGGTAGGGGGAGGGTTGAGGGAAGATGAGAGCACGGGGTACTAAGGTGATGGTGCATTGGTGATATGGTGATGGGGAATACATGGGGATTACAATTGATATCAAATATATATAAATTAAAGGGGAAAATAGAATAAAAAAAGATACAGAAAAAATTTTGGTGTTCTAAAAAGTCTATTTTGTTTACTTTAATAAATGTAAAATATGAAGTTGGGGGAGAAACTGGGACTAAAAATTTTCAGTTGCCTGTAAGGTTTGAAATCCAGTGTGTAAGGACAGGCAAGGTGGCTGCCTTCCAAGTGAAGATGGGGCTATCGCTGCTCTCGTGTCTGCTTTCAAAGTTCTCATCTGGTGGTAGGAGGCTTTGACAGTGGACAGGAGTGAAATGGGAGGAAGCTGAGCATGCTCGGTAATAAGATAGCAGTCTGAAACCCTGAACAGGTAAGTCTTTATGCCCCATATTCCTGTGGCAGGGTTGATTATAACCCTGGCTACAGCTCAGTTGGGGCCTTTGGACACAGTCCAGGCCCTAGTTCTTCCACCCCACACCGTTGTTATCAGTCACACATTTGCTACTTCTTTTGGGGCAATAGTTCAGAGCTAAATCACTCTCAAGAAAATTTTTTTTTTAGGTAATTACTGAAGATATGAGTCACCAGCACCCTTGCCTAGTTTTAGGCCAAATCTATGAATGGGATAAGAAGTTTCTCGCTAATATTTATGGAGCACTTCGATGAGCCAGGCAGTGTACTAAGAGCTCAACACTGATTTTACTCATTATAGCTATCAATGGCAATTCTACTCCCCAGGTGATCAGAAAACTTGACAAAGGTCTAGCAAGTCTAGGAAGTGAGGATTCAGACTCAGGTAGTGTCATTCCCGGACCTGCCCTCGAGACTACTAGACTGGCTTCTTTGTAACGCATGTATTCTAATGCTGACCATGCAGTGGGTGATTAATACATGAGACAGCTATTCGTGAGTTCCAAGTTTGAACAGGACACTGGATAACCTTGGGAAGTTTTTTTTTTTTTTTCCTATTAGGAAACAAAATGGCAGAGGAGAAAACAAAATCAGGACAGACATTAATCCTTTTCACATCTAATAAGACTCCATTTGCTCCTTAGGAAACACACATACATTTACCAGTTTTATTTTTCCTGGTTTGCTTCCCTCTCATGTTAACTTCAATTAATGCTATTACTGTTATACGTAAATGGCCCAAATGTCGAGGCCAACACAATATATAAGGCTATACAAGAACTCCTTTTAAAAGTTTCCTTCTTCATGTTCTCCTAGCTTGTAAGTTTTTATGCAAAAAATGTTTTTACCAAGGCAACTATTCATTATTAGTCATGTAACAGAGATAGACCCGTTGAAGAAATACATTCGTTTTGTCAATTTACTGCAGCACAGAGTATAAAGTATCACAATTCTTTATCAATAGACCTTTAGTAACATGACCTAAATGAATAATGTGAAACCCCAAATTATTTCAAAATGTGTATTTAATGGCCAGTCCATCAAAATCAACCAGAATCACATTTCAAAAGTATATATAATTTTTTAAGGTGCATTTTCAAGTTTTATTTGAGCTTCATTTTTTCTTGGCTGCCTGAGTTGTTCTTGCAGATATAGTGCACAGAACAGACTGAACTTGGTAGCTCCTCATGCATGGATACACAAGATCCTAACAACACTACCTATCCTGGATACATTAAAAATTTCATAAGCCATGTTTAATTTCAGAAAACTTAATTCCAGTCATGAAAGACAGTTTCAACAGAAAGTTTAGGCACCCTTTACTTTGGAATAGCCACAAAATATTCCAACAAGGGTTAATGCACTTTGTGATTACATCTACTCAAAGATAATTCTGAATTAAAATCTGTATTTATTAAATAACATTTTAAGTTAGAGCCCATTACATTTCGATAACTTCTGTGAACCATCTGCAGCATTGCATTTTAGCTAAGTGATGCTGAATTATTTCTATTACTAGTCCTGGTACTCATTCTTATGTCACATTTTATTTAGAGAAGAATCTATAGCATTCACTGATAAGGATCTCCTTTTCCTGCTAACACCTGACTAGGAATACCCTAACCAATATAAATGCCTTGCAGTAATTTCTGCTGTAGCTGCTATGTTACTGTGCAAAACTGCAGCCCATGGGAGGCTCCCTGGAGCATGGGGAACATGAGCCAAGCATTCCTATCACTGGGTCTAGGCTCACGCCATTTGCCCAGCGCAGTGTCCCATCTACATTCCTGAAATCTGTGTTGCCAGACTGACTAGTGTGCAGTCAGGGGGAAGGGTAATCAAATTGTCACTGTATTTGGTATAAGGTCACCCAAGACCTTTCTGACTTGGGGCAAAACTTGCTGACCTTTGCACTTTCCACTTCTTGTTTGAAGACTGATGGGTAAGAATAATGCTTACTGGCTGTGTTGCTACTGACTTTCCAGACTTGAACATAATTTAGCATTGCTAGAATTCCTGGATACTAATTGTTCCTGTTGTGAATAAGATGCCTTTGCTCAGTGGTATATGTATTTATGTAGCTACAAAAACAATAAAGCATTGCAGAAGTTTTAGATTACAGTCTTCAAATTGACTCATCATAGTCACCAATGACTAACTTATAAAGATCCACCCAGAGAAATGATTTTGAGACTTATTTGACTATAAGTCGTACAGAAGAGAGCAGAGTAATTTCCCAAGGGAGAATTCGGTAATTCATCATGGGGATCACTGGTAAGTTAATTACACTGCGAATGTTTTTGGGTGTACTTGAAGAGAATTAGCATAAGTAAATCATGAGTGCAATGACAAGTTGCTCAACATTTGCTTCTGTTCATTGGATGTGGTCTGAGATTGCTGGCAAGCCTCTGGATAAGTAGCGATGGGGAGAGAAGGGCATAAGGAATGGGAGGTTGTTAATTCCAGTTTCAGTGAAGGTAATCAAAACCAGTTACTTCTAGTTGATCAGCAGTGATGTTAAATGCAAACTATGGAAGACTCATTTGAGTTTTAGTAATTAACCTCACTATGAAGTGACAGAAGCTGGGAAACATTAGGAAGGTGGCAGCTGATTTGGAAAATTTACATGACACTCCAGCCTCCTCTCCTGAGCAGAGGGCATGGGATGGAAAGAAAGAAGGTGGATTTTAGTTGAGGTTGTTCTTCATCCTCACTCAGAACTTCCGTCTCCCTATTGATATTCTACAATAATATCTATCTTGTGATCAAGACCCAGGGTCATGACAGCACAGTTAGGATTACAGTCCCCTTCTGGCGTTTTAGAATGGCTACAGCTTGGTCATGAGTAACACCTTCCAGAGTCTCGCCATTAACAGCTAAAATCTGATCACCTCGCTTCAATCGGCCGTCATCTGCAGCTGCTCCCTGCAAACAAGACACATTCCAGTTTAAGCCAGGGTGACACAATTTCTATTCAAATAATATTAAAACCTCTAACTTGCATCTGGTATGTATACTGAGTCACTTTAAAATTACCAATTAAAGTTATTTCTAGGTAATGTTTCAAAATTAAACTTTAAAAAAAGTAGGATATGTTATTTGAATAGCAACTGATTAAGAATTGTTTAAATTACATACTAGCAGAAATGCACTGACATTCAAATTTCTTTTACTATAAGTAGATCTTCAGTATTCAGTACTGAATGAAATCTGAATGTCATATCATGTTATATTCATGAACAGGTACTATACAATGAAAGGCAGAACTGAATCTGTTGTTAGTCTTATTGCCAATATTTATAGGGCTCGGCTCCCACTACATTATTAAGCTATCAGATGATTGTGATTTATCAAAAAGATAAGTGGTATCTTCTAAAATGGTGAATTGTATGGTAAATGACTTATATCTCAATAAAGTTATTCTACACATAAATACAGAGAACTGTAGCATTTCTAAAATTCTGCAATATATTCAAAGGCTTCAGTTTTATCTTTGTTATCTAATCAGGTTTCTAAAGGACTAATTTTTCACTCCCTAAATGACTACTTTTATCATATACTCAGTTATGCATGGCTCCTCAAAATGGCACAAAGCAAATGAAATGAGGGCTTTTAAAATTCCAAAACTAAGTATCTAAAAATGCCATGAAATATATCTGGACAGGCAAGGGAAGAACAAGGCCTAGAAAGTGACTTACAGGGGCCTTTCCCTGACTATTTTGGGGTAACCATGAAAATCCCTTGAAATTTAGTGCCAGAAAAGTCCTCTACGTGATACTAAAGTACTGGGGACATGAAGAACTACAAACACTTGCCCCTGATTGACATGGCTGGAAGCTGAGCTAAAAGTGGTAGACACCCCACATTTCTGCATACCCCAGCAGTAGCGCAGAGGCCCTGAGGTGGTGGTTAAATTATCTAGAGCTTCAGGGTGTGAAAAGGATAGAATTTCTGTGTAAAGCATAAAAAAGAATATTCAAAACCATGTCTGTACTGGGATAGGGAATACTAAAATGACTTGCAACTTCACTCAAATTCTTTTAAGAAAGGAAGGTGTCAAATGTATTAAAGCAAAGATAGGATTAACCAAGAAATTCTTATGGATAGTCAGAATTACTTGGCTAACTTGACTTTATTAAATTTTACATGCTAGTATTGAAGGAATTCAGTAAACTTCCAATATCTGTAAAATTATCTTTTTAAAAAGCATGTACAGTTCTTCAAGAGTTCATTTTCACTGATGCAGAAATGGTTTCTCATCTTTCTTCCTAGTACTTGTACCTGTTTTCAGGCATTGCCAAGCTTCCTTGAGCATTACTTACTAACGTGTCACCTCTCCTACTTTATCAACATGGCGTCTATGGACAGAGCAAGGGAAAGAAGAAATAAATGGTTCACAGACAGACTTCCATCTATCTAGTTTGGAAACATGGTTCTACCCACTTGCTATTTGTCTTGTCTTGTCATGTTGCCTTCCCAGATGCTGTGAAGTTGGCATCTACCAGCTACCTTCCACTGTTTCAAGGATTAGGTGTACAGTACATGGCATTTACTGAGTAACGTGGCAGTACAATAAAGTGAAACTCTAGTGATGTTAGAACTCGTGCTTTCAGATTTCAGAGGCTCCGGACAACTGCTCACTAAGTATTCAGGGTGGTGAAGACTTTAGGTCTAGCTCTTGTTGGCTTATGGTGGAATCCTGACTACTGGAGGGTTTGGCTTTGACCTTGAGGTTTCCAACCAAACACCTGAAAGAAAACAGAAGGTCCCGAAAGCCTGTCAGTCAGATTGACTAAGTCTGGCAGACCTGAAACACGCAAGGTGCCTGGGAGTTTCCTATTACTGGAGGGGGAAATAAAATCTTGATGGAAGAAATAAATTTTTGAGCTAAGCAAAAGATTACACTTTTATGAAAAGAAACTTAGGACACCATATTCTGGGCCTCCCTGATGGTGCAGCGGTTGAGCACCACACTGTGAAGCATCCACTGTACAGCCACACGAGTTCAATCCCAGGCCAGGGAGGGGACCCACAAGGTGCAGCAGACCTCTCCTGCCTCACCCACTGCTCCCCTCAGCAGTGTACTTCAGTCAATCTAACCTGCTCTGCACCCCACTCTGTCTCTGGTGAATCCTCTCACCTCCCGCGACTCTGGCCTGTACCTCAGCTCCTGTATGCATAAATAAATAAATTTTAAGAAATCCACATTCTGTGGACATCTGAGATAAATCCATGGAAGACATACATTTATAGTTCCTGGCTCTTCAACATTCTTAAGGGAGAAATGCTTAGCTTAGTGTCAGGATTTGCTTTAGAAAGACTTCACCACTTTTTCACCATTAAGGAAAGAAAAATCTCCTTTGCTGGTTTTTGGTTTATTGATTCTCCATAAAAAATTATAAAAAACTGTATATTGACTGACTCTAACAAAGAAAGCGAAAAAGTAATCAAACTAAATCTGATTATAATAAATTATCTGGGACACTCTAAAAAATAATAATCATCTACATGGGCATGTTCTTTTATTGAACTAAGTGGACCACTAGCCAGGACTTCACAGTTTATTATTTTTCTTTTTTTAAAGAAGATTTATTTATTTATGCATACAAGAACTGGGGTATTGGCCAGAGGTGCAGGGGGTGAGAGGATTCACCAGAGACAGAGTGGGGAGCAGAACAGGCAGATCTACTGAAACACACTGCTGAGGGGAGCAGCGGGCAAGACAGGAGAGTTCTGCTGCGCCATGTGGGCCACCTCCCTGGTTGGGGATCAAACTCGTGCTGCAGTGGCTGCCCATAAGGGAGAAGTGCTGAGACTAAACCCCTTGAGTCACCAGGGAGGCCCCTTTTTCTTCTTTTTTTCATTTAGGGCTTTAAATTTTTAGGGTGCTTCATTTTACAAAGTATGGTTCATTCCTTAAAGAATAAAACATAGCAAGGATACTCCGTATTTTTGTTACTACTTCCACAGGTGTTTCCTAAATGAGCACTTTCAACGGGAACCCTTAAAAAGCATGTGCTGCGTGAGCAGCATGCATTCATTATTTGCATGACCCTTGTCCACTGCGATTGGTGCAGGTTTCTTTTCAAAAACCCACCAGCACCATATGGCCATTTCACTTTCAGCTTTATGCTCTGGTGACTTGACAACAGAAGACGCTTGGCTCCGGCCCTACCAGTCTACGTGAAGGTGTAGACAGAGAGTTGTGCCTGGACAAATCTGGGTCTCAGGTCAACTAGTTCTCTCTGGAAGCAGCTGATCTACCCACAATTATGAAGTGAGCTGGTGGTGACAAGCATTCTAGAGGGAATTTATGGAGGCAGAGGTCAGCTGGCAGGACTTGCTAAAATGTGGGGCCTAAATTTACAACCTTTCCATTATTCTTATGTACATAGCACCTCTTTGTAAAGCAAAGCGTAATAATATCCTCTAAAAGCATGATAATCACAGCAACTTTTGGTGTTGGTTTGGTGTCTTAAGAAAAGGTGGTCTGTTCACCTGGGGAGTTAAGAGACCGGTAAGACAGTTACCCAGAATGTTTCTGATCTGCTTTGTGGCTCTCCTTTTGCCTCCATCTGATTGGCAGATGTGTGTTCAGGAATAACATGCCTTCCTAATACACACACTAGCAAGATGGAAATGGGTGGGTAGACCTGCCTCTTCCTAATGTGTTCCAAAGGCAAATACCATTTGTTTTAAGGATTATGTCTGGTCATATTCAGGCCTAATTAACAGGTGATAAGATCTACACAAGCCAAAGTGCAGCTGCATTAAGTATATAGTATATAGTTTTGTTTTTTTTAAAAGGTTTATTTATTTATGCATACAGGAGCTGAGGTACAGGCCAGAGTCGCGGGAGGTGAGAGGATTCACCAGAGACAGAGTAGGAGCAGAACGGGCAGATCTACTGAAATACACTGCTGAGGGGAGCAGCAGGCAAGGCAGAAGAGGTCTGCTGTGGGTCCCCTCCCTGGTCAGGGACTGAACTTGCGCTGCTGTGCTTTGGATGATTCACAGTGTGGTATTCAACCCGCTGTGCCACCAGGGAGGCCCCTAGTTTTGTTTTGTTTTTTTTTTTAAAGAGAGGAAAACCTATCTTATTGCTTGTTTTGAAGCTCTCTATTTCCTTAGGGAAATTAAACACTTGGAGGAAATTGGATCAATTAAAACTAAGTTAATTAATTACTAAGTTAAAGACTAAGTTGATTAATACGAAATGCATTTCAGAGATCTTCAAAATTTGTAGTAACATTAAATCCTGTGTATTTATTAAATAGATATAGTGGAATATCTAATCCTGAAGACATACTTCTATCCAGTCTTAGTCTAACCTACTGATTCTACAAGTACTTGGGAGAACACTGGAAGAGAGAAAACTTCAGCTAAATTTTTCAGGTTTCCATGCTGGGCAGCCACTAGGCTGTCATCAGACCGTACCAGTCCCTGGCTTGTGCAATGCTTTATGCCACAGCTTCCACAGAATGTGGCACTGCTCCTTACACTGTTGTGTTGAAAGAAGATACTCTTTAAAATTTTGTTAGTATCTGTGATTGCAACTGAGTGGGAAGAAAGTTCTAGACTTCTTACGACTTTAGCATGATAAAATAACTCTTCTTTCATAGCTTGGTATGGAAATTTCCTACAGATTCAAATGAAACAGGCACACATGCATACATCCAGGTATACCCAAAGCAAAGCAAAGCACTTAGAAAAAAAATCTCACCTAGGTTAAAAAAAAATACAGTAAAAAAGGAAAAAAATACCTTTGCAAATATAGTCTTGACATAAATTGGCAGGTCTCCATGGGGACTTCCAAAACCCCCTACAATACTAAACCCCAATCCTTCAGAGCCTTTCTCCAAAGTAATAATCTTAGGTGGAGGTGTTCTGAAAACACAATGCACGCTGTTTAATTCAGGAATAGATATCAAGAGGGAATTGCATTTTAATGGAAGAACACAGATTTCAGAGAGACTTTCACACTGCGACACTATGAAATTCAGTTGATCAAATCCAACTCTCAGAGAGCAATCTAGACATTTATTTTGAAGTTTCTCAGATCTTGCCAACGAATGAACGATATTCTTGATGTTTTAGAAGTTTCTCTTTCATAAAATCTACTATGTTCTAATTTAAAAAAAGTCATGATTCTGAAATTGTCAAAGCACCCTTCTCCATGCTTAGTTTTAACCTGTAAACTTACTGTTTGAAGCTCAATGAACTGTATTTCTACCCTGGGCATGGGACACAGGGACAGAGAGGTGGGGTCTCACTTGGGGATGGTAGATCACCAGCCTGCAAGTGAACTTCTGTCCAGAAGGTGATGGCAGCCTGATAGCTTGACCAACTGCCACTCCTTCCCTGCCAGATGTCCTCACCACACCTGCTCTACCCCTTCCACCTCATTCTTCCAAACCTCTGTATGTGATGTCATGGGAGTCAGCCACCTCCTTCTCTGTGTTCCCTCTGCACATGGTCCAAATTTCAGTTATGACCCTTGCTGTATTGTACTGTGCTTATTTAATCCCCTTTCTTCTCTACCAGACTCTCAACCAGAACTCAAGCCTTAAGCCTTCTCGGTCTTTCCAGTACCATGCATGGTGCTTGTCACAAACTCAGGATCATAACCATGTACATGAGAACTGAAATCCAGAAATACAGGAAAGAAGAGAAACCAAGAGGCAGCAAATGGGTAAAAGATAATTTGTTTCAAATGTGCAATTTGGATTTTCAAAGCTTCGTCCAGTGTGGAAGTCTTCTCTCAGCAACATATGGCTAAAAATTAAATTACCTACATAGGTTCAGGTAGTTTAATCTAAATGTGGCTAATGCCAATTTTTTACTTCCAAATACCCTTGTCCAAAAGGTAAAAAGCAGAGGAACCCTGGTAGAACAGACTCAGTGTTGCGTCTGCAGGGATTTCATCTTAGAGCGCCAGCAGCATCACTGGCTGTGTGGCTGCATGCATACCCGAGAGGCTCAGCCATCTGACAGAAACTCATGGATGTGTTTCAAAGAATTTGCAAAACCAGGATATTAGCAACCTCTAATGTGCTGTTCTGTATGCCTAAAACAGTCTTCCCTCTCCCCCTCCTCAGTTCCACCTCAGTCACTCACTGTTGGGTTGATTTTCAGCTGGTTTATTTGGATACCTGCTGCTTGTTCATGTACTTAACTGGTTGTTTACAACAGGTAGCCACAGGAATTGCTGAGTGACTGCCATAAACCCTCAACTGTTTTGAATGCCACTCCTGCTTACTCCAATTCATTTATACCTAAGAGTAAGTAAGCTTCTTAACTGGGCTGTGTTCCTCTCCCTCAGCTTCACAGGATTCCATGCTTACTTATCTTTCTCATGGAACTCAGCTTTTCCAGACTTATCAACTCTTATAATCATGGGTTTAGGGGTTTGTTTTAACAATTCCCTGAGGTCTGTGGCAATGCCTTCTCCTATGTTTCTTAAGGTTAAATCCTGAGGACCCAGTGCTTGTGCAGTCTCAGCCTTAGGAAGGTGCTCAATAAATATCTGTTGAAAAAAATGATGAATTATCTGTTAAGGCTGAACGACAATGGTGTCATGAATGAGGCTCTATCTTTCACCATTTTAGTTTTACTGATATCTCAGCAGTTGTCAACTGGCTACACATGAATTTGATTCCTGTTTCCTTTTCTAACACAGACCCCACTTCCAAAGATACTGAAAGGGGAAACTTGATGTCCATACACTGTTTGACAGCAAGCCCCTAGCAGCCACCAGATCTTTAGAGACTTTCATAATTTTGCCAGTTCACAGTATGAGACCCTTTCTCAGGGCAGAGGGAGGAAGGAGGCCCCATTCCTCAACTGGCAACATCAAATGGGGTTTGTCTCTACTGACCTTGTTCAATATACTTCATATAGAAGACTGACTGAAAAAAATCTCCAAACATTAACCATGGTTTATAAGTGATTATAAAATTCCTTTATGCTAATTATTCCCCACTTTCCAGGAGCTGTGGAAGTACAGTAGATGAACCAGGACAAGGGCATCTCTGCATTTCTACAGGCTCATCAAAGGATGCTAAAAGTACAGGCTCATCAAACGATGCTAAAGGTACACTCCTCTCCTAAGGATCCTGATTTTTTTTTTTTTTAAAGAAAGGGCTATTGTAATTGGAAAATGATAGACTTTTTGGCTTGCATTTATTACTTTCATAATGGGAAAAAATACTGTAAGCTTAGTTTAATATTCTTTCCTCAAGAAAAAACAAACTCAAAGATGTCACTTAATTTGATGACCTAGCAAGAAAAAGTTGGCAGTGGCTATGATCATCAGAGCTTCCGATCAACCACCTTCGCTAACAAATGTTTATTGAGCACCTACTAGTGACCAGGCACTGGTAGTTAGCTTTACGCAGCACTTCTCAAAGTGTGGGTCCTCTGCCTCTCTGTAGAATTACTGTGGGGAACCCCAGGCAGACCACCCATTATATTCTCTGAGGATGGGGGCGGGGAAAATAGCACTTTTAAATATTCCCTTTAAATTATTATGCACATTCTATTTGAGAAACAATACTTCAAGGAGCAACTCTCACTGCAATGACTGGTTAATGGATAACATCAGAAAGTGTAACAACAGGATTTAATCCCAGGACATGATTTTAGTTTAGAAAACTGAGGAAACATGCTCCTTGCATCTAAAGTGGGGTGTGCACCGGGGCTGTAAATCTGAGGTTGAAGAAGGAGCAGGCACTGTGCTAGTGACCAGATGCATGTGTGCAGGCCCTGCTATGGACTCATGCTGTGGAACAAAACTTGGGGAGAATGAGGAATCTGGTGCCTTTTTGGAGATGCTCTAGAAATGGGGTAGGTAATGTGTTCTTCCCTTCCTCTCCTTTAGAGGGCATTCTAGAATCTCGAAAAGGTCTCACTCAGCTCTGCCCCATACCTAAGAGCCACTGTGCCACTATGATACTCACTCGGAGTCTTCTGGAGGGTGGTCAGCAGTGGGCGAACCAAGGTGCTGGCCAGTGGACATGTTTTCAAGCTGAGTCGCTATGGCACTTATATTGGTATCTGCTACAACCTGGGGGAGAAGTAAAAACAAGAAAATCCATTATAAATTGGAGAGAATTAGCAAAACCATGCTCAGTCCTTAGTTTTCATTTAATTCAACCTATTGGCACCATTTGATACAGTGGATTGTTCTGTCATTATTTATTTTCTTCCTTAGCTTCTAACACACCATCTTCATTAGTTTCCTTTTTGCCTTCTGGCCATTTCTTCTCATCTCCCAAAACTTCATCAGAGTGCCACAGGGCTCAGTCCTTGAGCTTCTTATCTTTTCCATCCAGAGTATTCCTTTAATCATCTCATCAATTTAAATCCATTTATGTAGTGATCGTCTCTTAATCTGTATTTCCAGTACCACCTAGTATATCCAATCATCAACTTTGACACCCCTGGGGGACATCTAGTGGATATCTCAAACTGAAAATGTCCAACACTAACCACATGCCTCACCCCTGGCCCCTCCACCTTTGCTCCTATAGCCTTAATTTCGGGTAATTACAACTTCATCTTCCTAGTTTCAGCAAACACCTTGATGTCATCCTTGACTACTTTCCTTAGAACTCACATTCAATCCTCACAAAATTCTATTGGTCTTTTAACAAAATCATTTCTTGTCTGGATTTTTACAATAGCCTCTACATAGGCTTCCCTGCTTCAACCCCTACTACATTTACCCCATAGTAACCAGAATAGCCCTGTTAAAATCCAGATTATTTCATTCCTCTGCTTAAGTAGAGGAGTATCCTAAGGAAACCTGATTCCCTTGGATCACAAGCAGGAGTCCTTACTATGACCTACACAATCAGGTTAGCTGACCTGCCCTTCTCCTGGCATTCTCTGTGTTCACCTCACCACTCTGCAACTGCTGTGCCTTCTACCTTCAGATTCTGCATGGATAGTGCCTTTATTTCCCTTAGGTCCTTATTCTATGGACACTTTCCCCAACCACTCTAACCCAAATTTCCAACCCCACAGCTGGCCCAACATTTCATACCCTCTTCCCTGCTTTATGTCTCCTTCTTGCCACCACAACTATCTAATGAGTTGTCTATATTTTACCTTATTTATCTTTTTTTTTAAAAATCACTCATATTAGAATGTAAAGGCAGGAAGTTTGTTTTGTTCACTAATGTATCTCTACTGTGCATGGATAGTGCTTGGCATATAGTAGAAGACTTCCATAAATATTTGGTGAATGAAAGAATATCCCTGACTCCTTCTGATTTTCCTTTTAGAGGGCAATAAACAAAAATATAACAAAATAATAGTATCTAGACACTGTCTTTGTATTTGTTTTCTGCAAGGAAATCTTCCGAAGCTTTAAAGAAATAGGATAAGCTCTGACAGCCCTACTGGGACCTGCCATGGATTTCTATAGTTCAGTTTCTGGCACTTAAATGATGCTAAACTGATGTACTTGAGTTTCAGCCACCTCATCTGTTAACTGGGAAGCATAAAGCTTGCCTTGTCTGCTCATCCAAGTTACAGATGTTATTCCCCACAGTTATCCTCAAGTGCTCCTGGGCTACCCTGCTTCTAATCAACAGTTCTCCTAGGTCACAGTATTTGGTGTGCAAGTGCAGAGGGAAGGCACTTCGCTTGATAGCAGGGCACGGGAGCTTGCCTTGACTGCAGTTTCCGGATAAGCCAACAGAGGGCACAGCTGCCTAAACCTGTAAACTTAGCTGCATCAGTTAATAGTGCATTTAGAACAACAAAAACAATAGGCTGGCCCAGTTGGGTAAGAACACATTGTGGGTGAAGATAAGATTTTCTGGAAATGCCATCATAAAAAAAAAAAAAAAAGAACAAACTGGGAAATATCTAAGAAACAAGGAAGAAATGAATTACCCTCCCCTCCGCTTATACCACCAGTTCTTTTGGTTCTTCTCCACGACAGGTGTGCAGTTGTCTTTGAATGTGACTGTGTAATCTCACCTATTCTTTACCACCACCATCTTCATAACCCACTCCCTTCCAGCTTCTGCCCCATCACCTGGCCCAAACTTTCCTGTTACCAATCTCTGGCTTCCCTTCTGCTGCTGTGGCTCATGTTTCTAGTTACCCCTTGTGGCTTGGTTCTGGGTCCACTTCCACCTTGCACATTCAGGTCTAGTAGGTGAAACCAGATATATTCCCAGAGCTTTCACTGTCAACATGCTGAAAGTTCCCAGCCGAGCCTGCTATATTGAATCACCAACTTAACACCTGCATTTTATTATCTCAAAGGCTTATTAACACACCCAAACCCAAATAATCCAACAACCTAGTCCTTTCCTCTAGTTTTCCTCATCTTATTAGCTGGCACCTTCCCTGCCTAGTTAGAAATACTGACTGCTGTCCAAGGACAGACAAGGATGCTAGGGTGCTATCTATATAGGTGTTTATTCTCTGAATATCAATCTGTGATTTCTTGCTATCACCTGCCACTTATAATCCCCCTCCAAGTCCTCTGAATTCTACCTCCAAAATACTTCTTAAATCTGTTTACTTCTCAACTCTGTGGTGACCTCTGTTGACCTCAAGTAATTGAAACTGTAGAAAAGGAAAACCCTGGATAAGGGAGGGATTCCCACTCATTCCTTTTCCATCTCTCACCCAGACACCTGTATTATCATCAGGTTCCTTTTACAGTGGTCCCACCCACAGAAGATGCCTGAAACCTTAAATAGCACTGAACCCTTATAGACCATGCTTTTTCCTATATATACAAACCTTTGAGAGTTTAATATACAAATTAGGCATAGTAAGAGATTAACAGCAATAACTATTATAAATGATAACAATATACTGTAATGCAAGCTATGTGAATGTAGTCTCTCTTTCAAAATATAGTTAACATAATATTTCCAGACTTCCATTGACCTCAAGTAACTTGAATTGTAGAGGAGGAAAACCTTGGATAAGGGAGGATTCCCCACTCATCCCTTTCCAATCTCTCACCCAGACAACTATCAGTTATCTTTTAAATATAAGTGGATAATGGCACTCCTTTGCTTAAAACCATTCAGTGGTCTCTCTGTAGTGGAATACAATTCCTAACTGCCTACACAAAGGCCCACCTCTAGCCTCTGGTCTAATCTACATTCCACATTCCACAGTTGTCCAGCTGGAATACACCCTTCCCCCAAATGGTAGACCTGGTGTTAACTCAAAGCCTTCTTTGGCTACCTGTGTTCAAATTAATCCCTCCTATTTTCCTTTCCATAACACTTTCAAAGTATTCCTCACCAATTAGGATACATATTTGGGTGGCAGTTGACTTTCCTATCTAATTGAGGCATTCATGAGGATGAAGACAGCTTCTCAGTGTTAATATGCTTGCCACATAACTGCAGAATGAGTATTTATGAGCGAATGAATGAATTTAAAACCTGCCTGAGTAATAGGAGTTAGGGCATTCAAGTTTTTGAATTTTACTGGAAAGAGTGAGACTCTTGGAGGTTACAAGGAAATTGATTTTGGGTCCTCTCAATGAGAAAAAAAAAAAAAAAAAAGTCGAAGCAGGCAGTTCCAGAACAGAATGGCAAAGCCAGGTAGGCATCCCACAAACATTTAAATAGAGGTTCAAAAATCTACCCATTTGGGATGCAGTGAAGAGGATTCCCGTGCTTGGTGGGAATTTGACCATGTACTATCAACTGACCATGAAACAGAATAACCACTATGGGGCTGAAGAAGGTTAGCAAACTCTTGGGTTTTCTAAACTACCTTCCAATGCCAAAAATTGATGGCAGCCTTCTCCTGCCTTCACTTGCTCATTTTTCAACACCCAGCAACACCATAACTACTAATTTTATGCTAAGTACTCTTCTGTGTCCCTAAAGAGGTAAGTGGCATTGTTATTCCTATATTTTAGACAGAGGAACCCGGAGCTGAGAGATTAAGTAGCTTTCCCAAGGTCAGGTGATAAGAGTGAAACCTGGATTCATATCCAAGCCATTTCACTTTAAATTTTATACTCTTAATTGTATGTGACATAGAGCAAATTGCCTGGCCTGAGGATGTAGACTTGTCTTGGACTCTCACAAGCCAGTAATGTGTTCTACATTGAATGACATGAAGCACAGTCTTAGACATGGAGTGGAACAGCATGGCAAGGAAGATCACTGAGCAAGCAACTACAGCGAGAGCAAGAGATCATCACGGCACATGCTGGACAACATGTGAGGAAACTCCTCTTCCATCTCGGAGTACTGCAAGAAGAGGACTTAGGATGAATGTTATAGGAGGAATGCCTTTAACTTTATTTTTTTTTAAAGATTTATTTATTTATGCATACAAGCACTGGGGTACAGGCCAGAGGTGCAGGGAGGTGAGAGAATCCACCAGACAGAGCAGGGGGCAGAACAGGCAGATGGACTGAAAAACACTGCTGAGGGGAGCAGCGGGCCAGGCAGGGGAGATCTCCCTGTACCATGTGGGTTACCTCCCCAGCTGGCGGCAGGGATCAAACTCGTGCTGCAGTGGCTGCGGTTTGCTTCACAGTGCGTTGCTTAACCCACTGCGCCACCAGGGAGGGCCCGCCTTTAACTTCTAGAAAGTGAATATACTTTCTGGAGTCCATGAAATTCAGCCATATAAATTGTGAAAAGAAAATCATATTTCTGTTTGGGTACAATAAAATTTTGTATTAAGCTAGATGATGTAAAAAACATGTCAGCAGCACCATCTCACTGAAAAACTTCCATTTCTCCACAACCTGAAGGTCTTGTGTTCATTTCCAATCCCGAAATTTTTAAAAAGGATCTTATCCTCACTGATAAAGGGACCCACATAGCCCCTTTGGAGCTCTCCAGGCTCCTGCCTATTTTACAGAATGGCAACCAAGGGGCTGGAAAACAGATAGGAAGGGTTTTCACTGACAACTTGGTCTTTTGCAAGGAAGACAAGGACAGCACAAATCTGCCACCTCTAGAAGACTTTACAACCCCAAGGCATTTAGATCAATCATCTTGGTCTCAGAACTGATTGGTCTTCCCAGGGACTGACCTATGAAAGGGGATAATCCCTTCTCAGAAGGGTGTGTTCATGCAGCTGGATACAAGTTTGAGGAGATGTGGTCTAAGTCTTGACTCAGTCCTTGACTGAACTGCTCTTCATCTCATTGACATCTGAGACCTGACCAACATGGAGGTAAGGCCAGGAAGGTCTGTTTTTTTCTGAAGGGTGAAGGCAAACAGACTAATGAAACATTTACTTGTATTTCTTTTTCTGAAGTAACCTCTGGGTGTTTTTCAGTCTGTGGTCTGCGTTTTTACAATACTCAGATTAGCAAACTTTCCTCTCATTCATTATCCATGAGCAGTTAGAGATTCTCTAACTTGTGGTAGATTCTCTCCTTGTTGCCCAGGGAACAAGGTCCTGTGAGTTAAAGCTCCTCTTTACTGTTGTACACAGCCCTGCTACAGGTATTGGGAGAGTGGTTCTCTAAGGTAGACAGCTAGATGGTAGGAATGCAAACTGGTCCAACTACTGTGGAAAGTTGTATAGAGGGTCCTCAAATTACTAAAAATGGAGCTACTATATGACCCAGCAATTCCACTCCTAGGAATTTACCCAAAGGACACATAAACATTAATTTGAAAGGAAACTGTACTCCTATATTTAGTGCAGCACTATTTACAATAGCTAAGATATGAAAATAACTTAAATGCCCAAAAATAGATAAATGGATCAAGAAGACATCATTTATATAAATGATAAAATACTATTCAGCAGTCAAAAAAGAAATTCATGCCATTTGCAGCAACATGGATGAAACTGGAAGGGATTATGCTCAGTGACATAAGTCAGAAGGAAAAGAAAAATATCAAACGGTTTCAATTACAGAAGAAATATAGGGGAGCCAAATAAGGGGTCAGGAAAAAAAAGACAAAGCTAGAAGGCAAACTATAAATCAGAGACATTCAGCAGGGGAGGGGGAGAGAGAGGGATTAAAACAGGAGGGGGGCCACCCTGGCGGCACAGCAGCACGAGTTCGGAGTTCGAGAGTGTTCGATAGATCCCCGTTAGATCCCGGATCCCCGGCCTGGGAGGGGACCCCACATGGGGCAGCAGACCTCTCCTGCCTCGCCCGCTGCTCCCCTCAGCAGTGTATTTCAGCTGGTCTTCCTGTTCTGCTCCCCACCGTCTTTGGTGAATCCTCTCACCTCCTGACTCTGGCTATACCCCAGCTCTTACATGCATAAATAAATCTTTAAAAAAAAAAATCTTAGGCGGAAAAAGAGGAAAAAAAATAAAGGCAAACATTTAGACATGGAAGTGCTGGTTGATAGGTACACACGTATTAATAGATCTTCCCAAGTTGCCAAGAGTTTGCACTAATTGTAAACTTTCTCTAGACAATGAAAGTTCTTTGTTTGCTCACATCTTTGCCAAACCTTTTTAGGATCAAACATTTAATAAATGTCTTTGTGTGGAGCGAGCAACTACGGATTTGAACAAAGAGGAGAAAGTTCCTCCACCTGAGAGGCCAAACCCTCCACCCGAGGAAAAGGAAACTTGTGAAATGAAAGAGGAAGAAATCCCTTCCCCTGATGAGGAGGGTACTCATGAAATGAAGGATGAGGAACAAAATTTATCTTCTGAGCCTGAGAAACATGGACCTAAGGTACAAGCGCAAACTTCTGAATCAGTGGAAGAGGGAGAGCCAATCAGCATGTTTCCTCACCCAAGTGTGTTTCCTCCTCCTAATGCAACTCTCCCTTTACCTGTGTTCCCCCCTCCAACTGCTCCTACCCCGGAGTCCGCGTTCCCCCCTCCGACTGCTCCTACCCCGGAGTCCTTGTTCCCCCCTCCGACTGCTCCTACCCCGGAGTCCGCATTCCCCCCTCCGACTGCCTCATCCCTCAATCCCTGTTTCCCCTTTCAGCTGCTCTTACCCCTTGGTCCCACATTCCCCCCTTAAAATTACATGTTTAATAAACTTCCTGAGTAATAAAGTACAGGTCTTTATTGCACAGACTTTAGGATGAGTGCCTTTCCTTAAAAATAGCTTTAGTGGGGCCTCCCTGGTGGCTCAGGGGTTAAGCAATGCACTGTGAAGCAAACCCCAGCCGATTCAACAGGATCCCTGCAGAGGGCCAGGGAGGGGACCCACAAAGCACAGCAGACCTCTCCTGTCTCTCCAGCTGATCCCCTCAGCAGTGTGTTTCAGTGGGTCTGCCTGTTATACTCCCCACTCTGTCTCTGGGGAGTCCTCTTACCTCCCACACCTCTGGCCTGTACCCCAGCTCTCGTATGCATAAATAAAAAATTTTTAAAAAATAGCTTTAGGGTTTTATGTTTAAGAGAATTGAGAGGTCAAACATTTTCCAAATAAGCTGGATAGCACAGTGGAACAAAGTTTGATTTCTTAGACCTTTTCTGAGCTGCTGATTCTTTAACGGAACAAAGTTATCTTGTAACATAAAATACAAACTCAGCAGTCATACCAGCCTGGACTCTGGATCCTCAATGCAGACATGCTGAAAAGACAGGAAGGCTGGACAGTTGCGGGTGAGCCCCAGAAAAGCTGGCACCTTAAGATGGGGGGACCATTACAGCAAAACCATCAAAAAACCATTTTTTTTTATATGCCTGGCATTTTTGATGGGACTTACTAAAATAGAAATCTGCTTTAAGTTTTTATTTAGAATCTAATGAAGACAGAATACATTGATTTCAATGTACCTGTTTAAGAAACACAATGGCTTAGAATGTTGAATGTTTTCTGTACATTAAAATAAGGGCAAAGTGACTTTCAGTCACAAGTAGCATAAACCTTAACTGCCACTTCGGACATCTCTCCACTTTCTGATTTCAGAAGGAATTTTACCATCCTCTGACTGTCTATTACAATGTAATAAAACACTGATTATTTAATGGTTACTGCTAGCAATCCAGTTTCACTAAATATTACACCTCATTTAATCTTCATAGCAGAGCTGTGATCACTAGTGAGAGGGAAGTGGAGAGTTAAGTGAGAGGATTCAGACATGTACCTTCTGACACGAACACCTACCTGTCTTACCAGGTCTTCATGTCAACTCAAGTCTTTAGTTCCTGGTCCCTTTCCTGGAGCTTATCACCTTCCTGGCATCACTTGACTTCCTGTCTATCAGGTGGCCCACAGATCAGCTGGTCTTCACCTGGTTACATATTAGATATCCTGGGGGTGGGGGGGCTTTAAAATATCCCAGTATCTTCACATTCCAATTAAATCTGGGGCGAGGGAACTGGTATTGGAATAGGCAATGTTATTGTTGAGCCAGGGTTAAAAATTATGACCTAATGCCTTACTCTTAGGTGCTCTCGATGCTTGCCCTGCACCCTCTACCACCTACTTTTTCAATTGCTAGTCCCATCCATCTCTCTCCCCTACTGAAATGTTTATGGACTAAGTTGGTTACTGCTGGTTTGTTCTCTGTGAGTGCTCTTCCTTCAACTTGGCTCAGCAACATGCTCAACGTGACTAAAACATCAGCATTGGTTCTGGGCCAGGCCTTGTGCCAGCAGCACAGACCTGTCTCAGCTTTGGCTAAATTCATGGTCTAGGGTGCCTGGTACTCTCTATTCTTGGTAGGAGAGCTTCTACAGAAGGAATTTTACAAGATCTCTAGAGGGTGAGAATGGGGTAAGGAGGCATTTTAGGCACAGAGAATACCACCTGCGAACCTGTACTCATCCCTAAATAACACACTACTCCTGTGGGTCTTAGGTTGGTCTCTGAACTGGCTGCATCAGTTGACCTGAGGGCTTGTTATAAATATAAATGGCTGAATCTCATCCCAGTCTATAGAATGAGACTGGAAGTAGGACACCTCCAGGTGACTCTGGAGCATGCTACAGTTTGAGAAGCACTGCTCTCAAATACCAACATCTTTGCTTTATTCATTCTTAGAAAAGGATCATTCTAAAAGGAAAACCATCAGACTCAAATTTCCTGTAATAATTCTTCCCTTTTTCAAAGGTAACATCTCTACCTTTTCTTCTCTTTTCTTTACCTCCACTGCTTGCTCTATTGACTTGCCAGTAGGAAATCTGTTCTTTCAAAGATGCTAGTAACTTATCTGTCAGTTATAGCGACTTATTTAGAATTTCACTTACTTCTGCCTCATTACTAAGTGTGCTGTTCTTGAGATTTTCTTTTCTCCCTTTCTCTTCTAGACCTGTATTCTTGGCTAATGGTCCTTTTAAATTATATTTGGCTTTCCCAAGATATTTTTGTGTATGCACGTGATAAAAAATTAAACACTATAGTACATGATAAAAACCCTAACATTCTCCCTTCCTGGAAAGTCACTGAATATTTTCTGATTTCAATTTTAGAGGTATAAGCTAATATGCTTATAAGCCTATTTTGAAATTTATTATCTTACTATCTCTGTATTTCAACAAATGAAAACTTGCAAACTTTTCCACTTATATTACTTTAGTTCTACTTGTTTCCTATGTCCTTTAAATATACTTACTGCTCTGTTTTCCTAACAATTTCCAATCATCTCTTTTCATTTTAACTTTAACGATATAACTCTTCTATATTATTGTCTCTACTAACATATCCCAAATTCTCACACTATTAATATTCTATTCATAATGGTGTTCGATTGTACAAGTTCTATTATGACTTAGAATGTTTATGTAACATTCTGAACGGACTACTATAACATCTATGTTTTTTGAAAATTCTTATACAAAAAGTTTTATCTACACCTATGTGTATAGCAGCACTGTTCATAATTGCCAAGTTATGGAACCAACCCAAGTGACCTTCAACAGATGAATGGATTGAGAAACAGTGGAGTATATATTCAATAGAATATTACACAGCTGTGAAGAAAGATTAAACAGTGGCATTTGGGACAAGAATAGACCTTGAAGTGATTATGCTGAGTGAAGTCAGTCAAAAACTGAAAGATCAGGGGAGGGGAAGGAAGGGAGGGCAAAGATGGGGATGAAGGCAGAAAGTGCACAAAGGACAGAGGTGATGGTGCATGGGTGGAATGGTGGTGGGTACTCCCTGGGGAATACAAATGATGTCAAATATAATTAATAATAATAATAAAAAATACAAATAAATTCATTTGTGTAAAAAATAATTGAAAGATCAGTTTGATTTCACGCATCTGTAGAAAATAAATACATCTCCTTCCCCTGCCCCATCCCCCCCAAATTAGAAAAAAGGAATAAAATAAACTCAGCAAAAAGAAGATTGTAATTATCAGAGGGGAATGGGGGAAGGGTGAGGAGGATGGGGGAGGCAGGCAGAAGGGGAATGGGCACAGGCGGTTTGCTGGAGAGGAAAAATACATTTAGTGTTTGTGAGAGCAGTATTACTAGTGATTGTGAATTCCAGAAAGATGCTCATGAATGTTCCAATCCAAATGAATGAGTCTTTGTAGTTTTGAAATTGATGGGGATGGAAACGCAGTGAGAGGAAAATTGTGTCTCTTCTTTGTTTTCCTTTTTAAGTTATTCATATATCTCAGTACACAGTTCAGTTATAACGTTGTCAATACACTAGGGTCTGTCTTATTGTACTGACAAAAAGTTCCCTAGAATTCCTTACAACTTTCTATTTTTACTGCAATAATTTCCCAAACTGATTTTAAGGTAAATTAAAGAGTTTTTAAGTAACTCAAAGTAAAATAAACAAAAGAGTGTACAGTTTGATAAGAAGCCAAAAAAAAAAAAAAAGACAATTTATCTGTCCATTTTTTCCTCTTTAACTCAGAGCATCTCCCTTTGACTCCTTTCTGCCTGCTCCAATTTGGACAGTTGTTTTCTACGCCTGCTACACAGCCGTCCTGAGACTTCGATGCTCTTCCTTCAGTGTTGGATCCACTGGCTTCTCTTTTATTTACATTGCCTTTTTGTTAGAGTACATCCTAAGGTAATTTTCTCAGAAACACATTGCTGAAAAAATAATCAGGTGTCATTTTACTATCCTATTCTCTTATAAATAGCTTATAATTTTCTCTCTGACCATTTCACAATGTATATACAGGTATTACTCTTTCATTTACCTTGGTCACTGATTAATACAAGTTTAAACTACATTTATTTCATTTCTGTGCTATCTTTCTGTTTTTCATTTTTGTAACTTCTGCTTTTGGATATTGAATTTCGTGAATTAATCCTATGTCTTATTTTTTCCTTTTCCATTTTTGGTGTGGGGTACACAAGAGAAGTCATTTCTCTCTATTATCTGAAATACGACATGTGTTTCTCTCTCTTTCCCCAACCACAGCTGGAGCCTTTTTATCAGCTGTTTGTAGTGTGTGTGTGTATGCGTGTGCACACACGTGCACATATCCTCAAAGGATCTTCCAAGCTACTTTGCAGACAGACCATTAATCAATCTCCCTGATCTTAGAATCTTTCTCCCACCCTCCATATTTGCTACTGACCCCAAGCCTTGGTACTCTGTCTTTGCTTTCAATGTTTTCATTTACTTATTCAATCAGTAGCTACAAAGTATAATATGCCAAGCAATGGGTATGTCAACACTTAAAAGCCTCTGATGGCCTTATTTGCCACTGACATCTCCCTGGGCATGGACTGCACATGTCCTCTGCCTGCCAGACAGCTCCATCTGGATGTCTCTAAGTACAACATTCTCTTCCCTCCAACACGGTTCCCCTTTCCCCCTAGTTACTTCAATCCATGCCTTCTCTTATGCTCTAAAATGTTTGGAAAATCTCTTAATAGACTGAGAACAGGTCCGACAAGTCCTATTAGTGATAAAGATAACTGATATACTCTACTTAATTTCTAAGTTCTCAAAGAAAGGTATAAAAACAATTTTTTTCTTCTAGCAGAGTCTGTCTAACAAAGTCAGTTACCTGATTTTGTCCAAAAAAGTACGATTTATGATAATTCCACAGACAAAAGAGTTGAACCAGGCAAACTACAGAAACAAATATAATTGTGAACATTTAAATAAAATTCCTCATATACAAATTAATCTTCAATGACCAATCTATAATTGGGAATAAGAAATCATTGGATTTTAAGGATAGAAATATCTACCTCCTTATTATACCTAGAAATAACTATTTAAATGGAGGGAGAAGCTTCCAAAAGTGCTGCTTGTTTCTTCCACTCTTCTCTCCTTCTTCATCCTACAGTGGGCTGACCCAGACCTTAATCTTCCCTGTGCAATCAGCAGTTGCCAACTGCTTGGCATGATACACCCATAATAAGTCTTTTCCACATCATCAGACACAATTATCTGACCTTTCCTCTCTTTGCCAATGGGGCTGGCTCACCTGATAATAAAAATAATTACCTAGTGACAAGTCAGCTGTGATAATTGTATTGCTGGTACCACTCCATGCACATTGTTTTAATTAAAGCAAACACACTATATAGCGAAAAGGTGTCTGAAGCAGGGCATAAGAGATTCTTGGGTTTTGTGTCTCAAGCTTTTAGTGGCACATATGCTTCATACTCATAACTCTATAGATTTCAACTGTGAAAATCCCAAAGAATTCTACTAACCCTTTAAAAGCAGATAATTGAAAATAACATCATCAACTAGTGTGACCCAATGTCATTTACTTCTTAAAATACAGAAAAAGAAAGAGACCAGCATCTTCTTTAAAGCCTGTTAATAGTGGAAATTTGGTTGAATGAGTATTAATTCTGTATGGGAGAACAAGAATTCATTTTCCTTTAAGGTATATTTTCTATTTAGCTGATATTACACTTTTAAATTAAATTGTGTCTCTACATTACTTTGTGACAGTGGAGACTAATTATTGGAGTGTATGAAAATATCAGTAAACCTGAATTTTGCTAAGGAAAACATTTTTATGCCCCTCTTGACAAAGTTACCGTCTGAATGAACCTCCTAAAATTCCGTAGAACTCCTGGTCCACTGCTGAGATAGAAGAGTTTCACTTGCAGGACCTCTAGGGGTCAGCATAACTCGAAGGAAGAACACACACAGCAAGCAGGAAAAGGGAAGGATTTGTAGAGGTGGAGGTAGAAATGGAAATTTTCTATAAAAGTGAGAACAGTAGTTGAGGGGAAGTCTCTTTAACAGCCAGGACACAGAATCTCAGTTACTGTTCAACAGAAACATAGGGACTGGATCATTGAATGGTATGTTACCCCTCACATAAACTCCCTTAAAACTACTGCCAGGACTGGCACGAGTCCCCTCATTGGTGCTGAAAATCATTTACTTATGGAACTCTGAACTTAGACCATTGAGATATGAGGTTCCGGCATCAAAAACTGGTTCTCCCAAATGAAACGGTTTTTCAAATGGAACTCACTGTGTTAAGGCTGGAATGAATTGAGGGGCTGGCTCGTCTTCTCAGGTACTAAGGGTGGGTTTTATTCTTTTTGCCTGTAGACCATTTATACTACCTCTACAGAGTATGCTTATTACAATCACACATTTTGGGGGAAACCCAGTCATAAAACTCACTGCCAACATGCCATCTCTCACTGCACAATAGCTATCTCAGGGACATCTGAAGCTTGAATATAAGGAGGGGTAATAGCACATTTTGTTTTTACTTTCTGGTATAGTTCCCTGTGCCTTTGGATAACCCTGTTGGGGACTGCAGCTGATAAATAATTGTCTGCCTTAGTGGATGACTACTGTGCTGTGAGAATTTAAGTGTTGGCAATCATTTATGCTACAGGAAAAAGAACATTGTATTTCTCCCTTTCTTTAAGAGGAGAGGAAAAAACAGCATTCGGGCAGTTCAGTAACAGTTTTTGGGCACAAGAAAAGAAATCATTTCCTATTCCTTGCAAACTTTGATTTACAAAAGAACACTGGATGCTAAAAGCCTTGTTGATTTATCATGTGAAGCAAAGAGTAATTTTTCTCCCCTTGTTATGCTTTCATATAATCATGCTCACTGCCTGTATGGGTGGCACTAAAGAATTTCTGAATAAAAATAATAATTTCTTGCTTTCAACCTTCATAATTCACATCAGCAAGCACCCTGCTGGCGGTGAAGCCTCCCGCCAGTGACGCTCAATCCCTTTTGCACGCCACTTATCTGCCTCGCGCAGCTGCGTGTTCCACTGACCACAGTACCTGCAGGATAATGCGCCCGTAGGCGTTCTTCAGCAGATTAACCACGTCTGCGTGAGACAGCCCATCCAAAGGTTGCCCATTGATGCTGACAATCCGATCTCCAACCTGCAAGTACAAAAGTGGTAGAAAATCACTATCATTAAGAAAAATTAAATTTGAGAAGAATGCTTAAAATTCTTTGTGAGTCATATTTCCCATTTGTGGCTATTGTGAAGATTTGCTTTCTACTGTGTGTATGTGTTTAAGAAGCTTGAGGAATTTTTATGGCTTTCCCCAAATACAGACCAATCAGAAAAACAAGAAGGGGGTCAGATTTGATTATTAAAAGGCACAGTAGGCCACTTTTGTGTTTTGGTAATACTGGTGTTTAATATATCCATTTGCCAGTAATAGTGGGGTGCACAAATTAACTGTTCAATAAAGCTCTAATGAGGGAACCAAATATTTTCTGCTTTATTTTCCTACCTAAGTTAAGATTAAGGGGCAGTGTGTGTGGGGGGAATCATAAGAATGCTGACTTTTTTGGTTGAAGGAAGATTTTAAAGTCAAATCTCTTTTAAGGTGAAAATCAATTTTGGGTAGGTCGAGGCACTAAAAATGGTATGAAAAACTTTGCAAACGAACTGCAATTTCTTTCATGGAGAATCTTTGAAACAAACAGTAATATTTTTATATGCTCTGGGACCTAATGAATTTTAGGTATAAACTTTCTCCAGTGCATTGTGCGCTCAGTGTGGGTCTCTGATGGTTGCTGGAATTCCAACTTTAAACAAGGTTTCTGTGGCGGCCACCTTTCTCTGACCCGCCAAATTCTGCTAGCACCCCACCAACTCCCTCTTACTTACTTTAAGCTTCTGTGTACGTGCAGCCACACCACTGGCCTGAATCATGGCAATAAATATTGGGATATCTCCTAAGGGACTTCCTTTTCCTCCAGCAATACTGATTCCAAGGGCATCACTGAGCTCCTAAAAAGGAAGGAAAATATAATGCTTATACATTTAATAAAGAACCACCAAATTGTCCCCAGACAGCAGTTGAACAAAATCCCTTCATCATGCAGGAGGCCAGCGAGACAGAAGAGTTAACTGTAGTACCTTTGGGTTCAGAGGACCTGTGATTCAGTTCTAGCACAGATTAGCTTCAGGGTCTTTGGGAAGTTCTTTAATCTCTTAGTGCCTCCATTTCTATGCATAAAATGAGAACACCACCTACCTCACCGTGTTAGTTTAAAGACTGAGATGATATAGTGCAGTCCTGGTCCACATAAAAAGCTTAATAAAAGGCAATTTAGTAGTAAAAAAAAAAAGACAAACCAAAAAAACAAAATACCAAACCGGATGCTATTGCTCAGTTTAGTGGCCAATTTTGATGCAGACTTGGCAATTATGTTCTCATATGGTGTTTATGATTAAACTGCCATACATATCATGTTCTTCTGGGTGTGAACAAACACACTTGGCTCTAAAATATCTGCATGACTGCATTAAAACAAAGGAATTTAGAGGATACCCACTGTAGTGACAATAGAGCCTGGAGAGAGAAATCACATGTGACTGAAACTGTCCCCTGTATGACTAGGTGAGGCAACGTGGTCCACTCCAGTCCTGCTGGAAGGTCTGGCTCTCATCCAGGTTGTCCCACAATGCTATTACAGGACTAATATTTTAAAAAATCACTAAAGAAAAAAATGACAATTCCAAGTTTCAGTATGGTGGCCGATGTATACCCCTCTCTCTCTTGCTGATGAAAATGAAGAACTCTTGTCAAAATACCAAAAACAACTACCAGGGGCCACTGAAAAGTAAAAGAAACTCAAATGGTGATGGAGAGCCAAAATTTGCAGAAATTACAACAGGGGATGAATATTGTATTTTTTGTAGTGAGGGTGAGATACAGTCCAGGCACTGCAAAGGGGGTGCAAACTGATAAAACTGATTGAAACTCTCATCTTTCCAACCAGAGGAACCAGGAGAAGAAGCTCTTGTGGCTGGGAAATCAGGGAAGACATTAGAGGAGAGGAGAATATTTTTAACTTTGCTAGTAGACCCATTGGATTCTCAGGCTCAAAGTGTGGGACAGACCCAAACTAGAGAACTAACTTGAGATCTGAAACACCTCTCATAAAAGGTGAGAGAGAACTTGCAGCTCAAGTTCACTGGGTTGACTGCTTGCTAAACTATAAAACATCAGTGTTCCTTGGAGTCTATACAACATGGCAACCACAAGGGCCAGGAGGAAATTCTAAATTACTTGACATGAAAAGAACCAGAAACTGTCACTGATTTTCTTGAGTTCTTTAAGATACACAGGACAGTGGAGGCAAACATTTGCTAACACCTCTAGTCACAGGTAGTTTATATGCTATTTTCCCAAGTATTTGAGTCTAGTTTATATTTTCTAAATATACCAACAGTAAATCCCTGTATGCAAAATGGCAAGATGTGTTTCATTATGAAGTTTCTGCATGGACCATGTGTGAAAAAAGAAGGTGGTAGGAACAGACCTTTATTTTTTAAAGTCTGTAAAAACAAGTAACTGAAATGACTAAGGAAACAAAGTAATATTTTATAAATCTGGAATGAGGAGAAATTTATGGAGTAATTTGGTTTTGTTCAAATCTATCACAACATTTCCTTAATAAATCCATAATAATGCACATATTGGTACACTTAACTTTCCCATCATAGAAACTTCTGAGTTGCCCCACTGGTGGGAAGGTATTAGGAACACATAAAGCAGATTTAGTCAAACCTGAGGCCAAAATAATGAATGCCACTTCTTAGACAGCCATGATGCACTGGGTACTATGTCAAGTTCATTATATGCATTACCTCATTTAATCTACACAATATTGACTTTTTGAGGTAAAAAATGTTATCACACCAATTCTCTAGATAAGAAAAACAGAATGAAGTAACTTGTCCAAGGTCAGAGACCTAACAAATGGTAGAGAACTTTCAGACCTAGCTATGATTATCTCCAGGGAACTCAGTTATGCTGGGTCACTTTATCGCAGTCGAACTATGATTACAACAGGGCCCTTTTTTCTCCCACTACTCTGGAATCCTAAATTAAATGATTAATGTGGTCAAAATAGATGTCTATTTTCTAATATTCTGGATATTACATAGGAGTTTCAAAATTAGGATTTGACAAATTTATAAACTAAAATGCATCCTATACAATCTCCTTAAGAGGGCAATTTAACAGTATGTATAAAAGCCTCTAATAAGCATTGCTTTTGATGGCACAATTTCATTTCTAAGACTTAATCTTAAGGAAATTGCCCAGGATATGGGCAAAAAATGAATATACAAACATATTTCTATAAAAGAAAGCAGAAGTTGAGAAATATGCTAACTGTTTAATAAGAGGAGGCTGTTTAAGAAAATCATAGTGTATTTATATGATGGACTTCTGTGCACCAGTAAAAGTCGTGCTTTGTAGTAGTCAAAAAATACTTACTGGCTTGGCTAAAAGTTTATGCTTTAAAGTGGAAAAGGCCAAGTATAATACCACTTTTTGTTTTTTAAAACTTAAACAAATGCACAAAATACAGTCGATAGGACATACCAAAAAAAAAAAAAAAAAAGATTAGTGGTCATCTATGTGCTTTATTGTATTTTTCTGTCAGTTTATATTATTTTACTAGATCATATATTTACCTCAGTAACTTGACAGAGAACACAAACAATCCAAGAAATTTATTCAGGGGAGAAATGTACATTTTATGCAAATCCAATACAGACCAGAAAGAAAACAGCAAAATAACTGACTTACCCTGATTATCTCAACAGTCCTGGGTCCCATATCTGTGCCTATAAAGAAGCAATACAATTAACTTTTTTTAAATTAAGAGAGAATATATTTACCATGTAACATTTCTCCATGAAAATGGTATCATTTCCTAGGCTTTCAGGAGAGAATACTGAACAAGCAGGCAGGCATAACACCTTTTCTCAAAATCCAATCTGAAAGCCCTTGATCAGGGACTATGTCCTCTGTTTTAAAGAACTTCTTTGTGTTTGAGATAGATGCGGCCATAATCATTGGGTCTGACAAAAGCTGATGGACTGTAGCCTTAACTGCCTGGAATATGGTGATTAAATGGCTGGGAGGATGAGCCATTTTTGTTTCATTATACATTTCTCTGCCTTAATCAGAGATAACCTTCTACCCAAGGAAAGACTTAAAAAGACCGGTTGCTCTCCTCATCTGCAATGATACACGTACTTTTGCTCTTCCTCAAGTGGCCTATGCTTTTAAAATTTTCTCATTCTAAGTAGCTTTACATTATAGAATACTTAAGATTTTTACTTTTCTGTTTTTCATATGATTTGTGTCAAGTTAAAGGCATGTTCCAGAAATCAATCTCTATGGCTTTTCTTCCTTCAGAACAGGTCTTTCAGAAAGCTTGAGGATTAAAAATATTTCAGGTAGAGATTATTATATTTTTATTTATTTATTTTAAAGATTTATTTTATTTATGCATACAAGAGTTGGGGTACAGGCCAGAGATGTTGGGGGGAGTGTGAGAGGATTCACCACAGAGAGCGGGGAGCAGAACAGGCAGACTGCCTGAAATACACTGCTGAGGGGAGCAGCGGGCACAGCAGGAGAGGTCTGTTGCGCCATGTGGGTCCCCTTCTTGGACAGCAGCAGGGATCAAACTCGTGCTGCAGTGGCTGTGGTTTGCTTCATAGTGTGTTGTTTAACCCGCTGCGCCACCAGGGAGGCCCCTATTTTTAAAACTAATAAAAACTGGTTGTCAGAATGATTTTGCTGAAGGTGTATTCAAGTAATACCTGAATTTTTTAAAAAAGTTTTTTTTTTTTTTTTTTTTGCGGAGAAGAACTGGAGTGTAGGCGGGAAGTGTGGAGAGTGAGAGGATTCACCAGAGACAGAGTGGGGAGCAGAACAGGCAGACTGCCTGAAATACACTGCTGAGGGGAGCAGCGGGTGAGACAGGAGAGGTCTGCTTTGCCATGTGGGTCAGCTCCCTGGCTGGGGATTGAACTCAGGCTGCTGAGATTTAACCCCTATGCCACCAGGGAGGCCCCATACCTGAATTTTGGGAGGAAGGATCTGAAGCTCTTTTTGTGCCCACCAGGTTTTGCAGGCTGGTGATGACAGGAGCAATGGAGGGAGGAAAGTTGCTGTGTGTGCTGTGGTGACTCACCTGAAAGGAAACCCAGTGGTCAGCTGTGCACAAACACTGACTTATACATCCATACTCAGGACTTTAATTCTAGCAGCCATAACTACGTAACAGAAATAGGCCAAAAAGAAAGCAAAAATTACCATACTCCCTCTTACCAACCGAACACAATCCCATTTAACATTTTCCTCATTGCTTTCTCCATTATTTTCTTTATTATATATGGTTTTAATTCTCAAGGCAGAAAACATAGAATAATTTAAGCATTTCTTGCTCCACATAAAATCAGAATCCTTTTCCTCAGTTGTCACATTGTGTTTATATATGATCAGTTTTTTTTAATGGACTCTGTGCCACTGGACTGCAGTCAATGTTTACTCCCTCAATACCCAAATCACATGATATGTTTTGCTAAAACAAGTATGAGAAAATCCTTAACAGAAACTTGACCAAAGCAGCAAATATCAAGGGAATAGGTTGTCTTGGGGATATGTTAAAATTTTTTTTCTCAAAGATTTTTCAAGAAAATAATTTGGCCCCATCTGCTCTACTTCATTCCTGTCCTCTTATTCTTGTAAATAAAAATAAGAGGTCTATAGTTTATAATTTTGAGTGGTTAGTGGCTAGTCAATGAAAATCACATAGTAAAGGACCTTTCTAATGCAAAAAAGATGTCATCAATAAAAAATAATTCTTGCCACCAAATTGAGGTTACGCCAAGTTGCTTCAAAATTTATAATTTAAGACCACAACTGTCACCTGAGAAACTATAATTTGACCTATTTCCTTAGTTCTATGATTCTAATTGTTTAATATTTAAATTTCCCTAAATATAAGAAATTTCAAATATACACAAAAATTGAGAGAATTATATACCAGACTTTTACATACATTATACCTAGATTCCACAATATTTTAAGATATTTTATCACATATCCATTCATTTATTCACTTAATTTTTTAATAAATTCATTTCAAAGTAAGTTACAGACAGCTGTATACTTCATAATGGGTATATACATTTAAAGGAATGTTTTTATTTTTTCCCTGAAAGGATATGATTTAAATCAAAGGTGCTAGAGATTACTATCCAGAATTGAGGAGACACAACATATTAGAACTTTTGCCTAAGGAAACCTCAGAACAATGCATTTACCCAGGCCTTTATAAATATGAACTTTGCCTGGCAGTGTTTTCTCAGTTGTCTGAGGAAAAGATTTCTCAAGTCTTTTCTTCCAGTACATACTTTCCTAAGGAGAATAGAGAGCTTTCCCAGTTGGTGGGAAAGACATTTTTTAAAAAAGGCTTGGTAGGCTCTAGACTAGAAGACTTGGTCTTTCTCTAGACTAACTTAAGAAACCTCCTTAGTTCTGAAATGAAGGCATCTACCACCCTATTTTACAATTTCCAAAAGAAATCTGTGCCCCCTAAAAGATTTGATTGCCTTAACTAGAGTGAGTTGAAAATGTCTGGGAATGAGATCCTTTGTTTCTTCATCTGGATGATGAGCTGGTCTTACTTTTCACAGCTGGCTACAAGCCTTCTTTGAATTAGCCAAAGATCAGTAGAGACTCTCATGTCATTTCAGTCATAAGTTTAAGGAATATATATACACATGTTATATTTATACATATAAATAGATAACAAAGTTTTTCTTAAAACTTATAACTCCACTCTCCAAAATAAAAATTCTATGCAAGACTATTTGCTACTTTGTCCCAGGTTTCCAAAATACGACAGATCACATTTATCAGGTAAATCGTAATAATGTTTTTGGACAGAATGATAGAGTTTCTAAATTTGTTAGTTTTGTGTTTAACCTGAGCATGAACTTCATTAATTACTACGATGCTCATAAACACTTCTCAAGAAGGATAGGAATCCAGTTCTACTATCCACCTCACCTATCAGTCTAAAATTTTCTTCAACACTGGAATCCTTTACCCTTTTGCGTCTTTGCATATGCTTGTCTGGGATGAATTTGCTCTCTTTCAACTTGTAAAATCCTTTTGGAGTAAGAACCAATGGAATGTCCTTTGTGAAGTTCCTCATAGTCTCCAGAAGAAAAATTTCATTTCCAGTACTGTTCATTCTGTACCTTAACCTCCTGTGTACAGTGAGGCTTTACTCAAATACTCAACTAATAAATATTCCATTAAGGAAGAAGCTGAGATCACTATTTTTGCATCTCAAGTTCTCATTGCTGACATGTCTGAACAGAATCATTATCAACCATTCACTCCTGAAACCCCACAGTAGCACTGTCTTAGCACACATGGTACTTGCTGCCTAATATAAAAGCCACATGCTTTGAGGATTCTGTAAGATAAGTCAGCCAGTCTGTGTGATCCTTTTTGGACAATGGTACTTTGTCTTAGCCATTTTTTAACACAAATGAGGTAAAGGACACAGCTAAGAACATTCTAGAAGCACCTGTGTGCTAACCACAAAATCAGAGCAAAGGCCTTGGAGAGGTTTTAGCCTAAGGCAAGCAGGGAGGGGACTAAAAATAATGATTTCAACCTCAGAACAAAGGCCCACCTATAATACCAAAGGGGAATAGAGGATCACATGTAAGTTTCTGTATTTTCATTATGTATGAAAAGGGATTATTAACTGGATAATGTCAATCTTGGTTTTGCCATTCATTACAATGAAAAAACACACAGTGAAATGTACTTTGTTGTTTTTTTTTTTTTTTTAAAGAGTGGCACTTACATCAGCTTTACAAATAAACATAAGATGTTTGCTAACTCACAAAATATCACCCATTAAGACCTCCCTCCCACGGGAGAAACCCCCACACTTCGCTCTCTTAAGAATACACCATTAATTGCCCTCAGTATGTGTGAGTGGCTATTCACAACTTAACTTTATAGTAATATTTAATTGAATGAATAGAACAATGTTGTGCTAATGAGGGTCAAATTGCTACCAGATGTTGCTTCTTTCTTTTTTTTTAAAAATAAACACAGCTGTGTACATGCAGGCATAGGCAATACAGAACTAATAGTGGAGGAGAAAGGTGGTTCTAAGAAACATTTGTAGGCAATAAAGGAGAGAAAAACCTACAGATTAATGAATTTTCATCCCACCTTTCATTTTTATTTCAAATACATTAAAATACACTGGGCTGGGTATTGTGAATATGCTCTATATTACATATTATTTCCAAACAATCATTTATGAAATGGGCAGGTTTCTCCCCAGGGGGTCAGGTGAGTGAGTCAGCCTGACAGGAAGCCATCAACAACCTGACTGTTCTGTGATGTCTTTCTTGACGAGGTCCAGGAACCAGCTCGGAGTCTTCCAATCTCTAGTTGTACAAGCCCCCGTGCACACTTGGGAAGACAAGAAAAGAACAGAAGTGGAAAACAGTAGCACATAAGACCTAGATTATCACAGCAGAGCCTCTACTTACCTCTCATATTAGTACAGGCTCTGACTGTAAAAATTGCAAATGGGTGATGAAAGCAATAGGCAAAAAAGGAAACCAGTAATAAAAAAAAAAGTACACAACATAAAAAAAATGTTCAATTCAATGTTATCTCTTTCACGACTTCTTTAAACATGTTAGAAGGATTACATTTTAATTTTCTTCTTCCTTTTCCCTTTTGATGAAAGTATTCATAAGCAGTAAAATGATTCAGAAAAAGTGGGAAGAAGAGAATGCAAAGATCAAACAGAGATAATCTACAAATACAAATCCTCTACTGAGTAATAACCAATGGTTGACTCTAGCAGGAAATCAGGATTTTAAACAAACAGTTTGTTTGTGTTAGCCAAAGCTTCCATGGCTATTTGTGAGACAGACTAAAATGTACCTGGATACAGGGGAATGGAAAATTAGAGAAGTTTTATTAACCGGTTTCTTCTAAGGGATATAGGGCCCCTGTGACAGAGATACTGGGGTGGGAATTTTGAACGTCAGCATCTCCAACAGCTTCAGTGAGAGGCAGCTTGTGTGGAGGAAAACCACTCAAGCAGAGCTTTGTGATCCTAGGGATGACATTCTAATTTTCAGGCTTCATTTGTGAAATGGAAGAATTGGTCTAGATAATCTTTAATATTTCTTCAAATAATAGTAGCTGGTCTTGATAAATCCATAACTGTATGCTTCCTGACATAGCCCTAGACAGAAAAGGATGAATTTTGCAGTTCCAGCAGAGTTGTTTCTATCAATGCTTTTAGAGGATAAATGTGCACACTTGGAATTCTTACAAGTATGAAAAGCTAGCTTTAGAATTCCCAAAGCAGGGTTTCTTTTAAAATAATCAGAAATTAGATCTTTAGTAAAAAATTAGAGTTGGTGTAAAATTTAACCCATCTTATCTTTGAGCTGGATGAGAACCAGTCCCACTAGACTCCAGCTGCGCCGGGCAGGCAGAAAGCAGGCTAGGAACTCACCTTGAGTATAGTGGCCACTGTCTCCTGTGAGGCGCTTTTCATGTCCTCCCCATTCACAGACAAGATCTGATCTCCCTGAATCAATCTCCCATCAAGGTCTGCAGCTCCACCTTTCACGATGTCAGAAATAAACACTCCACTTCCATTTCTGTGAATACCATAAAGTAGTGGGTATCACAATCTAGTCTGTTTTCTAAATCTGATATTACTGATGTTCTATACAGATTTAATAAATTTTAGATTCTTAAGGACCCTACAGCCATTTACCCAATGATATCCAGTAAGTTCTGAAATGATAAGACTGAGTGCTTGCCCCTTAAATATATAGTTTGTGCCTATTAACGCTGTCTCTTGTGACATTTACTTTTATTGGCTTGAGGATAAAATTTCTGTAAGAGAATAATTTCAGTAAATGAAAAAAGTGGAGTTAAATACTTTCAAAATGCACAGGTTATTTCCTTAGTGATCAGTTAAATTATTAGCTTCCAATCTATTTCTAGTCTCTTTCTCACTCTTCATTTTCCAATTTTGTTGTGTTAAGGCTTTGATTATGTTTATTTCCTTGACAAATAAATGTATGCCTCAAAATTCAAGAGGTTAAAAAGTGACCCTTGAAAAGTTGCCCTCTCACTTCTGTTCTCTAGTTCCCAAGCTTTCTTCTCAGAGGCAATCAATGCCAACCAATTCTTGGGTACTTTTAAGGGACATTTTATGCATACATGAACAAATGCATGTGTGCAGTGTACACAGGTATGATAAAAGACGTATGTGCATATACATTACTTTTCCCCTCCAGTTTTGTTTTCTTTGTTTTCACTTAGCAAACCTTTGTTTTTATTAGCACCTGGAACTTTTCCATTGTTTTTTTATGGCTGCTTACTATTCTACAAATGTTCCTTAATTTCATTTATCAGTAAACGATTGATAGCTTTCTTTAGTGATGGCAAACAATATGCAATAAATAAATAACTGCAAACATATCTTTAGGATAAAGTACTAGTCGTGGAATTGCTTGTTAAATAAATCTGAATTTTGAGAGCTAGATATCTGATCTCTTAGAAAGGAATACTTTATGCCAGGAAATGTAAAATTCCTTACAAACTCAATCTGAAATACTGGTGCTGTGCAAAGATTATTTCAATCAATTCACTACACAATGAAGTAAAAGCCATTATTCTAAGCAGAATCTTCCAGGCATAAGTATGTATTACAAGGAAGCAAACTTTGACCTGGGCTCTGTCAGTTGCTCTACCCCCAGATGTGTGTTGATTTGGTTTAGGAAATAAGCATCAGTTTTTTTGCTTTGTAATGCATTTTCGGAGTGATGGCTTTATGATACTGAAGTGAAAATGCAGTCATAATGGCATCGTGCTTGGCACAAAAATAGAGCTCAGAAACGGTGGCAAAAACTCTTACTGTAGTAACTGCTTGGTCTCCTGGGAAAAAAACCCACTAAGCTACTGATCAGTTCTGTGAGGGCACATGTAAAATCAACTTGATTCCTCACAAAGAAGATGAATGATACCATCTTCTGATACTATGTGGGAGAGTCACTCAATCCTGCTGGAATAAATGCACACAAGATATTTAAACCAGTAAATCACATAAGCTGGAATTGCAGCTTCAAGATATTACATATCCTTCTAATTTTCTGCAAGAGAAATTCTCTAATATTCTTCACAAACTTGAAATTCCATCATATGGGTAACACCTTAAAAGACCAGCTTAGCTACCAGGATCTAATTAAATTTTGGGTATCAGCTATTATTTTGGGGGCACCTTTCTTATTATAAAACTACTGCCATGAAGAATTTGTCCTTCAACTATATGTCTACTCAACTAGAGGTAGTAATTTCTCAACTAGCTTTAGTATCATAATATGAAATTAACATGGTATGGATGCAGAGCCATTTTTCTTTAACCCAACATTGTGTAAATTCCTCCCTTGATACAAACTGTATCTCGGGTATGGCTGCTTTAATTAATCCCTGCTGCTTAAGGGCTAGGTGACTCCAAGTTGAAAGAACATTGCTGACTCTGTTTTTCTTCTGTAAGGGAATAAAAATCTGAACAGTCTGGGTTGACTTGGTTCAGAGTTCTGTGTTGATGTGGCACTTTTTTTGGGTAAGATCTTGCTTAGATGTGTGACATATGTGGTTTAAATATTCATAACTGTGAATTTTAGAAATCCTATCAGTAGTTGACACTGGACTTTTTATCTTTCAGTGTTCATAGACACGAGCCTATAGAACTGGACTAGAAGGACAATGTCTAATGAATTTGGACTAACACAGCATTTCTTTACCGTTTCCCAACAATGCTGAGGCCCAGTCCTCGGCCAGCCTTCTTGTGCAGATCCACAGGGAAGATCTCCAAATTCTCCTCATCCCTGTAGTGTGCCTCATCTCTGTACACCACCAGTCGCACTTTCTGGGGAGTCTGCCTCAGGGCTGTGATGGCTTCTTCATGGCTAGCGCTCCTCAGGTCCATCCCATTAACCTGGGACAATGAGCAAAGAGAGATGGGAGCTGACAGCCCAGATTTCTCCATGGCTCTGATTGCTGGAGCGTCTCAATCAAACCAGTGAAAATCCACTAGAAATTTCCAGCCACTCCCAGAGCACACAGGTTGAGACCACTCACCATCCCAGCTGCTTCAATACAAAGAAGGTACTCCTTACACCCCCCAGCCCCAAATAAGGATAGCGCAAGGTTCATAGGATAATGACAGTTTAGCTGTGAACTTGACTGTCTTACTTGATTGCGGTCAAAAGGGAAAGCTAACTTATTGGATTTAATACTCACTCTTAATGGCTGACATCACAACAACCACAGAAAAGGAACCAGTATTACTGGGACCAGTATTTCCAACGGTGTCAAAGACACCTCAAGTTCTCTTGCTGGAATCTGGACCAGAGTGGGCAGACAGGACCACACATTAGACAGCAAACTGGCTGGAAGCAGCACAGAGCAAAGCTGTGGCTCTGTTCCTGGCAAGTTCATGTGAATGTGGGCAAGTTGTGGAATGTCTGTGGGCCTGTTTCCATTTCTGTTAGAGATCGGAGCTAATGTCTTTATTTTTTCTTATCAAATACTTATACTTGTGTGAATATTTATTCATTAATTCTTTATTCTCACTTTCCAAATAGAGATATGTTACAAGGGAGAAATTGAGAGGCAGTGCTACCCCAGGCTCAAAATGGGTCACTCCCTCAAGGTCACTGCTGGGAAAGGAGACATACATGGCCTAGGCAGAATTAAGAGTTCCCTCAAGATGTTGATTCCTTTGGTCTGGAGCAGGTCCAGTTTATCTGTGGACTTCCATTCCTTCATTTGTACAATTAGAGGTCAATGTAAATCTTTTCCAATTCTAACATTTGAAAAGCTAAGGGCCAGTAGCATAAAGAATGGTTATAAAAACAGGAAAGAGGACTAAGATCTTCTTGAAGATGATGACATTGAGCTATTACTTAAAACTGATTCTGTAAGTCAAGAAAGTACTTAAAAGCCTACTTTTCAAGCTGTTTTTTTCCTCTGTGATATTTTGTTATACTTGTGTACTTTTAGAGTAACTATAAATAAGAGTGGTTTAGAACATGGGGTTTGGATCAAGATGGACTTCAGCTGGAGTGCTAATTCCAATGTAGTTACTTCATAAAACCTTACATAAATTACTCAGGTTAAGTTTCAACATGTCCTCTATGGCATGTTGTAGATACTACTCAGTGTTGTGAATATAAAATGAAATAAACCCATTTATACATTTGGCACGGGGTTTGGCACATAGCAAAGCTCAATGTAAGTTAGAAGCTGATATTTTACAAGGGACTGAAACTATAGTCAGTGCTGCTATATTTCAACACTGACATTCACTTGAGGTCCATGAATGCATTCTCATTGTTTGTGGAGGGACTCACAGAACAAAGGGAAAACTGGGTCTCTAGAAAATGTGGTCTGAGCTGATTATTTTCCTGTATTCCAATAGATGGCACACAAGACCACTTCTGTTACTCAACTGAAAATAAAGTCATATTCATGGATAGAAGTTGAATCACCTAGGTCTTTAAAGTTCTTTTTAAAAGGCCCTAATAAGGATGATTTTAATTAAAAGTACTGTCATTAAACTCTAATACCATAAAAACAATTTGTACTAAATTTCAGCATCAAAAGGTCTGCTGAAATTGAAATGATTTCCAAGTTTTCAGTTTTTCCTCTAGTTACCAAGAGACACCACTATATGCACCAGTGATTGTAAAAGAAATAGTGCTGCGTGGCTAGAACACTGTGGGGTGATATGTTACTTCAAGTGCCTTGCAGAAGCACTACATGCATTATTTAGAACATTGACTGCAGAGAGGTAGTGGTAGTAATCGCAGGATCTCTGATTTGGGAGAAGAGCCCCAGTTTTCTGATCAGCACGGGAGTTTTTTGACCTGCTCCGTTTCCGACCCGGGCCGGTACACCCCACCTTAGGCAACCTGGTGGTCCCCCACTCCCGGGAGGTCACCATATTGATGCCGAACTTAGTACGGACACCCGATCAGTATAGCGCACTACAGCCCAGAACTCCTGGGCTCAAGCGATCCTCCAGCCTCAGCCTCCCGAGTAGCTGGGACTACAGGCCTGCGCCACCACGCCCGGCGAGCCCCAGTTTTCTATGGGACATGCTTTGAGAAGGATGAGCATGTGGGGAGTAATGTGAACCATTGCTTGAGAAGCAAAGAATAACCAACCTAGGATAGCAGTTTCCATTATTTTATTCCACAAGGAAAATAAGGCATTAACCCTATTTTTCTGCTCCCACTGGCGCGCGCACACACACACACACACACAATAGAAGTAAACAATAGGAGAAGGGTAGAGTAAGAGGAAACACTGACCTTAAAAGGACAACCACAAAGAAGGCAGTTCTTGTTATTCAGTCATAAATATTGCCTTGCTAAAGGATTATTTTAGTGTAACTTTTAAGCAAAAGTTGGCTCACACCAATTTTAACACCAGATTAGTATTAAAACCACAGATGGCCAACTTTCATGATGCGGGGGACTCTCAATAGCAAGAAAAAAGCTAGCAAAGCACTGATTTAGGGTTGCCTTGTTTCATGGTTTCAAAATGTACACTGAAGTCAGCCTGTCCTCTTCTCAAGTCAAAGTGCAGGCCACAAATTGATTAACATCAGTATGCACCTGTATACAGAGACCACACTTAGAACAAGTCCACACGTGAGGTCTAAAGTGACTTACAAAGCAATCTTATTACTTGACCAAGGTGAGAGTTTGATTTCTTAGCTAACAATTAGTATGCTGCTATGGACTAGAATCTGTCTAGGGTAAGAGAAAACCTTTGCCATCTCTACTGAGAAGTGTATTGGGTATATATTTGGTACTATAATTTGGCTGAATGAAGAGAAATGGTTTACGTGACCTTTCGAATTCTCCTTCCACTTAAAACAAATTAGCTTTCTTCATGCTAAGTTTTCCTGAGTTTTCACTAATAAATGAATATGCTTTATAGAAAACAGCAGAGGGTCCATCCAAAACAAATACATAAAATTTTTTTATGCTGAAGTAAATTGTTTCAAAATAAACTATGCATAAAGTATAAAATTTATCCTGTGAATTTATGTAACTTTACATGTGTACAACCATCCATACACAAGATGATGAACACAGTAGATTTAGTTTTAAGTGACTATTACGGGTATGAATTTTTTGTGGGTATAAATATTTTGTGAGTATCACACATGTATGAAATTATATTCGTTTGGGGCCTCCCTGGTGGCGCAGTGGGTTGAGCAACACACTATGAAGCAAACCACAGCCACTGCAGCACAAGTTCGATCCCTGCCCCTGGCCAGGGTGGGGACCCACATGGTGCGGTGGACCTCTCCTGCTGTGCCTGCCGCTGCCCTCAGCAGTGTGCTTCCGTTGGTCTGCCTGTTCTGCTCCCCGCTCTGTCTGTGGTGAATCCTCTTACCCCCCACACCTCTGGCCTGTACCCCAGTGCTTATATGCTTAAATAAATAAATCTAAAAAAAAAAAGAAATCATATTCGTTTGAATAATCATCTATTTACCTTCTGAAGCCTATTATAACACTAGCTAACTAGAAAAACTAGGGAGAACTCTCTCTTCTCCCCAGATCTCCTGATCACTAGAAAATGGTGCTACGTGCTAAAGTAGTCAAGCCATTCCCAAAGAGGCCTCACTTATTTTTTAGCCTCATACATTTGTATTTTAATGAACGTACTGGGAATACGTCCTAATCCAATGATGAAGCACAGTAAAGGTTGCAGAGAAATCCTATAACTTGCCCTGAATTTAATTTGCAGTCAGCCTGACCTCTCCTTTAACTCTTTCTTGCCTTAATTTTCCACCCTCAATTATATCTCTGGTTTCATCTTGGGAGGCAGAAATGAACCACTGAAGGGAAAAATAAAATTCAATGATGTCATTCAGAATGTGCTATATTAAAGCTGCAAAGCAAAAAATGCACATGCTCACCATAAAATCTTAACTATTCAATTAAATTCATCCAATGAAAGAAATAAATGTTGCCTAAAGGTTTCACACCATCGAAAAAGCTCTTTAGTTCCACCTACCAGAACGCCTGGCGTTGACTTCCCATTCATCCGTTCCCTAGTTTAGACATTGCCTGCCTTGGCACTTTTTAAGAGGCTTTAACACCTTTGCTAAATGAGAGTCAATTTGAAAGAGGTAAGTTAAGCATTTCAATTTTTAAAAAGTAACATTTACCACCTAAAAGGAGAAGAGCCTACATTTTCATCCACTAGAAAACAAAGATGGTAAAGCACGGACATTTATTTGACATAAAGATTTATTAGGCATAATAAAATAATACTTAAAGTGGCAATGAAGTCTTTTAACTATCAGGTGTGTGGGTTTCTGTATGAGTCTATATGGATGTATTTTTAGGAGGGAATTTAGTAAGTATAATGGAGAGCAAAAGATTCAAACTGTAGTACTACACAGTATCATTGGATAATAACATTACAGAATCATAAACTGTATTTTTCCTTTTAATGAAAGAGTTTTCACAGACATATTTAGGTTGATAATGTCATGATTCTAATGGTAGACTCAGTGTATATTTTAAAAAAGGAATAAGGTGTATGTTTTGTTAAATGGGGGAATAATGAGGATTGCGTAGAAGACAGTGAATAGATAAACTAGCTTTGTAGATCAAGGTCAGTAAAGGAACCATACTTATTAGCATAAAATAAAATTCATAATCACATACCTCTAATATCTGGTCTCCAGCCCAAAGTCTTCCATCCCTGGCTGCTGCTCCTTCTTCATAGACTTCATGTATAACTATAGCATCCTATAAAAAAAAAATTCTTAATTTTCAAAACTATAAATGCTTCCTTAAGCAAACAATCCAACTATAGCTGGCAAGTCTAGAATTGGTTATTTGCTAATAGTCATTTTTTTTTTTTACCTTAAGATAAACAATCTATGGTAAGATACATTCAGAGGTATAATTTTTCCTAAGTTTATTCTTTTATTCCTTTAGGACTAGCTTTGCCTAATATTTCAAGTTAAACTTCCTCCATCTGTGTTACTGTTAACCCTCTATACATTGCTGCTGTGTATGAACTTGAGGTGACCTATACGTCATTCTTATTTACATTTTATGGTGTATTTTGAAACATGATTTCAGCTATTTATTGGCATTGAAGGATTTAGCATAGATGTGTGGCCTAGTGAGGGGTGTTTGTCAGGCCTCATTACTCTGGCAATGAAAGGAAAGAACTTAGTGGCACAAACTGGTCCTGAGCATAGAGCATGGAGAAAAGAGAGCACTAATGGACTTAAGTGTAAGACAGCTGTGGGTTCGAATCCAGACTCTACCGTTATGTAATCATGGGCCACTTAACACCTCTGAATCCAACATTCTGAACTATAAAATTAGGACAGAATACAAGGTAGGTAAATTTTGGTTGAAGAAGTGTTCCACAGTTAGTGAATTAATAAAAGATCATATCGCTTCAAATCAATATCCTTACATGTTTTATTATCATAAAAACGTACACCAAAGTAAAGGACTAAAGCAATACCACAAGGTGGCAAACCAGGGTGAGCGGAGACACATCTCTCGCCTCAGGCTCTCAATTTCACTCCCCAGAGGCAACGACTGTTGACAGTATTCTAAGGATCCTCCAGAAAATTTACATCTGTACAAACAATTATTTATATTTTTCTGAGACTATTTTTGAGACTATTTTTAAAATACTCAATTGTGTTTATTTCCTCTATTCCCCTCTCTCACTCCCCCCCCCCCCTTACTCCTCATGTTAACCCAGTAGTCAAGCTCTGAAATTCCATGTCTCAGTGATTTTTGTGGAAAGCAACCAGAAGTCACTGGTCCTTCCTGGTTTCCATAAAACTGAAGGCACTGAAGAGTCTACGTTGAATAGAATATGACAGATGTATTGGGAGAGGAAAGAGAGTAGAGACAGAGGCCTGTGGTCCCATGAGAAGTGAGAGCTTGAGCCCTGCACTGACTAGCACCCTTAGCACACACACAAATTGCAAAACTCTCCAGGCAATGGTCAAGACAGGGAACTCTAGGCATAGTGGACCCTACCTTGAAAGTCATCCTGTGTCCCAAGCACTGGGGCCTGGAAAAAACAGGACTTCTGGATAAGAGATCATGGTCAAGTATGAACTATGAATTGATGCTGAAGATCACATCACAAGGGCCTACCAATATCTGGGAGCTTTGTGGAGATGTTGGAATTCCGAGCCACCAAAATAGTTGTGGTTGAATTTTGTCTTATTGTAGAGGTATGGAGCCTCAGACTTAGAATTAAACTGAAGTGAATGAGGAAATACTTCTTGCAAAAATATAACAAGTTCAGAAAAAGATCCAAGTGAAACCTACATTCTACAAGAAAAGTTCCCATGTACATTCTGGAGTAGGAAAACAACAGAATGAGATGTCTATAACTAGATAACCTATTTGGATTCCAAGTATCTTCTTGATATTAAATAATTCCCTTTATCACCCACAGTTTCTAAGAATATTCTTCATTATAGTAATTAGAGGGGTAGCGCCAAGAGCCAGGAAAGGCTCCTTGATCTAGAAAATTTCCATTTCAGATTCTGTACCAGCAACAGATTTTAGACCATTCTTTAACATTGACTTATGAAATTTCCAGACCTAGGGAATATTTATAGCCAAGAGTACATTGCTCTGATCTGTTTCAAGGGAATGACTTTGAGAAAACTTGCTGTATCAGTGGATTGAAGTAACCCCAACAACGCTGCCAAGATGACAGCGAGGAATCTTTGTGAGGGTGAGGTACACTATATGAAGGTAAACACAGGGAGAAACTCACCCACGTTCCTCATAACACCCCATGTGATACTGGTTTTCAAAAATTTCTGCCAAACACCCCATCTTCACTGGATTTTACAGAGCTTAGTTTGCAGCATATATTTCATTGCTCTTGGAATGTTGCAAGAGTGAAATGAGAAATTTTTTTTGTTCATGCTCAAAAAGAAGAAAAAGACACCATGGAGTTTTTTATTCTCTAAAAGTAGCCTGATTCCAAAATTCTTAGATACTTCCTGGATGCTCAGTGAACTGTCACACATAAAAGAAAACTTCTGTTAATAGTCTCAAATAATGAACTCATTGCCAATGACCTGTTTTTGGTCCATGAGTCTTTTTGTATGTTAAAAAAACCTCCCCATATATTTCTTTCCTTTTGCTTGACTACTACTGTGGTTTCTCTTAAAGTTTTTAGTGAAAATAGAAGGAAAGACAAGACAGTCTGAACTGTTGATAGAAAAAGGCCACATTACTTACCATGTGGCCTGGTGTGCTGAGTGTTCTATAAAGCTGTGGTTCTGGACAGTCACATTATCTGGGAGTGACGAAGTGAGGGGTAAGGACCAACAGTGAACTAGAAATGTGGGCCAGTGAGTCTAAATGAAAAATGAACTTATTTTTCAAAACTTATATACTTCATAGTGTAAGGAAGAATAGTGAAAAAGAAATACTGGATTGGGATATTTTGCTCATCTTTTGACAAGGCTACTACATTAAGACTAATGCTTTCTTGTTTGGAAAAATTGTGATTAAAGGAAATAAGGGGTCACTAATGAAAGACTGCACTTATTGTTTTAAATATAAAGTTTGGAGTTGATTATACACATGATTCTCACATCCTCAATGTATATTCCCCCATATTTTAATGGTCTGAACTACTCAAGTAAAACTGCTAACATAGCTCTGAAGGATTTCTCCCCTATCAGCCTCTCCTTCCTATTGCTGCATATTTAAATAACATTCCTTCACCCTGCAATACCTCAGCGACTCTATCTACCAACACCAATGACTTCTTCTAAAACTCATCTAATCCAGAAGCAGTCTATTAATCATTTCCCTGTGGGTGGGTTGTTGGCTTACCCTGAGGAAAGGCTATAGAGACAAATGATCATAAGCTTGGGCTCTGGAGTCAGACGTCTTGGTCCAAATCCTGGCCCTGCTACTTTTGGCCACAAGCCTTGGAAAGACTGTTAACTACTCTAGGCTTCAGTGTCCTCCTTTTTATATAGTTTTAACAGTATTATCTACACATAAGACTTTGTGTGCAATGCCAGCACATAGTAAGGAAACAATAACATCTTGTTTATTTAACATCTTTGTGCCTATGATGCTCCATACTTCCCATTTGTCCCATTTAATCCTCATAACAACTAAGCAAGTTCAGTATTATTAGTCTCGTTTACAGCTGGGGAAACAGCCGCCAACTTGAACCATGTCTTTGCAGCTTCTAAGTAGGAGAGATGAAATTCTAACTTGGGACCGTTTAACACCAAGGTCTGTGTTCCTACCACTGCAGCAAGTTTGTCATCTGTTTTGAGTATTTTATTTTGTACTTATGTAAAAGCTAACTTTGGATTTTTCCATATGGCATCAATTCTATTGAAATATTGTCTCTCAACTTCACGGCAAAAGCCTTGAGGGCATGAACTGATCATTTTATAGAGCGTGAACACAAAGATAACTGTGGAAGTGGAAACTGAAACCTTGGCTTAAAGATGTGGGGTGAAGAGCTATGGGTCTCACTTGCTAGAGCGAGTCTATGATTAGAGGTTTGCACTACACAAAGCTGGAGGGGTAGATTTCTTTCCACCCCAACATGAAGTCTCTCCCTTAATTCCACTTGTTATTCTTTGTTTCTTTCCTTCCTTCCATCTTTTCAGTTCTATTTCTATGTACCCATATTATTCTTTGAATGCACTTTATTCTCTAAGGACAATAGATACAAGAGATAGTATTTGAAATAAAATGGTTTTGAGCCTCCCTGGTGGTGCAGTGGGTTAAGCAACGCACTAAGAAGCAGACCGCAGCCACTGCTGCACGAGTTCAATCCCTGCCGCCGGCCAGGGAGGGGACCCACATGGTGCTGCAGACCTCTCCTGTCTCACCTGCTGCTATTCTCAGCAGTGTGTTTCAGTCAGTCTGCCTGTTCTGCTCCCCACTCTGTCTGGTGAATCCTCTCACCTCCCTGTACTCTGGCCTGTACCCCAGCTCTTGTGTGCATAAATCAATCAATCAAATAAATAAATAAATAAATAAATAAATAAATAAATAAATAAATAAATAAATGAATGAATGAAAAAAAATGAAATAAAATGGTTTTCAGTTAAATAAAACAGATAAATTTCTCCTGATAATGGCAGACTTGATAGTCATTTACAGATGACCAAGATAGACATGTAAACATAAAGCAATTTCCTCTTGTGATTTTTGTAAGGACAATGGAAATTTAAGTAAGATGAACTGCTTAATTACTGCTTTAGACAAGGCCACAGTTTCCCTCTGGATACTCTATTCATATGTCAGCCCTTGAGTAAGAGACGAACTTGATCAGTGAGAAGAAGCAGCTTTCAAATTTGTTGGGTTTCCTGAAGTCAAAAGGGTTATGTTTGATTTCAGAAACATAGGAAAAGTCTTCTGCTTAAAAAATCTTTCCAGCCTATGTCTGAAGCATATTTGACTGAGGAAAATACCTTTATTCTAGAAATAAGGATAACATTTAAAAAAGTAGCACCCAGGAAGAAGTAGCTGGCTCATTAACTTATCATGTTGTTGAAAGAACTGTGGTTCTCATGTCTCCATTCCTAAAAGAACAACTATGTATGTATGGTTCATTAATTTCTATAGAAATAAAATATGGACAAGGCACTAGACTTAGCACTAAAAAGTTTCTCTCTAGCATCTGTTCATCGGTCACACAATTTTCCTAATTAGAGACAAATAATATTAGATTCCTGTTTTTATGGTGATAGTCTATATCTCTATATTAGAAAAGTTGAAGGGCACCCATGAAGGTCATGCCCTTTGCCCCTTTCTTAAATCTGCTATTCCTTTGTTTTATGAATTTTACTTGAGTTAAGCAAGTGCCACGTCTTCTACTAAATATTCTCTGATTCATCTCTAATTAACACTTCCTTAGGTCACTACTATACTTCTTAGTAGCACTGAACTTATCATGTGTTACAACTGCTGTTCATCACCGTACCATCTCCCACCATTCAGGATGAGAGCCACTTCTAATGAGAGCCACTTCTAAAGCCACTCCTGTATCCTGGTGCCAATTCTGAGTAGAAATTCCTTAAATGCTTACTAAATGACTAAAAAAAAAATGTTTGAGAGAGCAAAAGGCATCAAAATAACACAGAAAGAGAAGGCTGGTAGGGTTAGTATGTCATAGTCTTACCTTAATCCTAAACTCCTGATAGTTAGTTAGAGTATACAACCAAGATACCTATCATACATGGATAGGTATTTAGCTCCAAGAGCAGTTCAAAGGAACCAAGTATAAGGGACTTAAATATCACTGAGTGCCACAAAAAATCACAAACTCCTCCATGGACATATAAGCTCTGAATTGCTGGAAGAGAATTTCACAAGATGCAGTAATGCATCCTTAGACAGAGTCAAAGTCATCAGACACTTCAGCTCATCAATCACCATCTTTTTTACCGTTCAAGTTGCCAACAGGTAGACAAAGTAACTCATAAACACACCAATCACTCAGCAAAAGGCAATTTTATTGTTGTCACAATAGGCCCATAACACTTAAAGAAGCCATGTGTTAGAAAAATTAACTAAGGGTCTCTTGAGGATTGAAGGGCAGCAACAAGCACCAGTGTGTGGATGAACTATTTCCAAAAGAATGAACTTTCTAGATATTCAGTGGATTGTTTTAACAAGCAATTGATGACAAAACTTTGATAAAGAATTTTATGGTAATTAATTCTATACAGGAATATATATGGTTTAATTTTATTGCTTGTAGGTATGTTTTACTTCATTTGAATCACTGCAGGGTTATACCTAATTATTGTGAAACTCAAAAGCCCCTTTATCCACTCCTCTCTCTCTTTCTCTCTCTCTCTCATGCACATATACACACACACAGACACACACACACACCCTGAGACTACAGAAAGTTTCACATTAAATTTTACAGTTAGGTGGAAAACATATTTATCAATGATCCAAAAAGAGTGTTATGTCTTATTTCTCTGTCTTATGGGAAAATCCCTAATGAGAAAGACCCATGAGAACCAAAAGAAGGATTAAAAGTATTATATCTAAAATGGGCATTTCCTCTGTTCCTCTGGAAAAAAAACATGGTTCAGATCTGTGACAGATTATTTCAATGCCCATTTGAAATATTTCAGTTCTCTCTATTGCTGTCACTGTAAAGAAAGTATATACAGACATGTCTCCTACACAGTAGACTACTTTCTCAGCAGGAAGGACAAGCCAATGAGGAGTGACAGAACAGTCCAATGCTGTGCAAAAGTACATTCAGGTCTTTACTGGAAAATACACACAGATGGATAAATGAGTCACTGATTTGTGATGTCTGTGGTCCTTACAGAGTTTAAAGAGAAAGTGCTGGGTTTGAACTGTTAAAGTATATCTCATTTTGATCAAAGTTGATTATGAACCCAGGACTGAGAAGGAGGGGAGTGACCCTTTCTCAAAGCTCCGCAGATGGCCAATTCTGCATGTGGTTCTATAGGGACCACTCAGTTCATGATACACATCATCCGTTAAGGACAGAGTTGAAGGACATGGCGTCTGACGCCATCAGCATGGCTCTGAAAGTTTAGAGATCTATGAACCCATACGTTGTGAAAGTGAAGCAGAGAAAAACATTTTATACAGATGCTTAGGAATAAAATCTTTTAATTGGCAGAGCAGGAGATCTACTTCCATAGGCTGAGAGAGATCAGAAGCATATGGTGTGCACTGCACTGATTTTCTAAAGTATCTCAGAACAAGTCAGATGTCAAATACTGTCCAAAAACCTCTGCTACAGAAGGAAGAAAAGAGTCTATATATGCTAATCTTTATTTATTCATTTATTCTAAGATGCTTGAGATAGGGTATGAAGATAGGAACCTACAAATCCTTCAAAGATGCTTGAGATACGGTATGAAGATAGGAACCTACAAATTCTTCAAAGATCCAGTGATCACAATATTCACTAACTATTATTTTGGAACACTGATATATTCTTAGATAATAAACTATAGAGAATACGAATGAGCATTAAAGAAGCAATAGACACAAGCAATAGACACAATAAACTATAGAGAATACGGATGAGCATTAAAGAAGCAATAGATATAAAACTAAGGATCAAAAGATCAGTTACACAGTTATCAGTAACATCAATTTGTCTGTCTCTTTATTTTTTTCTTTGTCTGTGTAAGTAAGTTATCTTAAAACTCAAAGTTGGGGATTGCAAACTCTTGTAAACATTTACAAGAAACTAAAATGTGGAAAGACAATCACAGTGATAAAAAAGCTAATATAAGTATTGCTGCAAATATATAACAATGTTTTACATTTTAAGATTCTGAAAAGCTTTTTCTTCTCAAGTTCAAAAAAGAAACTGTTTTATATTTACTTTAAATGGAGTGCCCCTGCCAAGTCTGATTTAACAAAAAGTTGATACTCATCAATAATGAATATAATTTTTCATACTGAAATACAGATTTATTTTAAGGAAATGGGATAATATTTGCATTATATTTTATAAGTCCCTATAGTTCCATCTGGTCCTTATTTATCTAAATTTTACACAGAGCTTGCATAATATTTTTGCTTACAGTGATATTCTTTAAGATCAGAAATGCCCAAATCTGGAAATTCAAAGGTACTATTCGTTAACATTCTTTCAGTGTGATTCATAGACTTTTTGCAAACTTTGCTTTGATTTTAAAATAAAAGTAAGGTAATAAGATGTTTTGTATAAAAATATATGACTTAAGCAATAACGATAAAGAGAGCTTAACTCTGGGGGATTACACGCCAAAGCAAACCACACTCCTCGTGAAATCGGCTATGCAAAGTTCATTTGAAGGGGAACAGCAAAATAAAACACTTAATCAAATGTATAATGCCTTTCTATTGTTACTTAAAAAAATATCTGGTGGCTTAAGTTGCTGCAGTTCTAAATTTAAATTTTGAAAAGAAGTAACAGTGAAACAATAGCACATAACATGGTGAATAAAGCTTTAATTGAGATCACATCAGAACCTGACATGTGGTTATAGCAAGACAACACATGTTCCTCACTTCAGTTCTAGCTGGATGAATTTTGCCACAAAGTGTCCAAATGAAGAGTCCTTCTACCTTGATACTTTCTGCCAAGGTACCACCCTAGAGAATGCCTGCTTAATAAGAATGAATTAAATTAGTACTAAATTGGTAAAAAACAGTATAGATTTTAAACTTGGAGAGAAATGACAAGATTCTCAAACTGATATTCTGAGCCTTTTTGTTTTTTTTTTTTTTAAAGATTTATTTATTTATGCATACAAGCACTGGGGTACAGGCCAGAGGTGTAGGGGGGTGAGAGGATTCACCACAGAGA
>JAGFMF010012014.1:1561774-1600781 GCA_019455555.1 Galemys pyrenaicus | reverse complement strand
GGGAGCACGAGGGACTGAGGTGATGGTGCACTGGTGATATGGTGATGGGGAATACATGGGGATTACAATTGATGGCAAGTATATGTAAATTTTAAAAAATATATTTTATATTAATAAAAAAAATAAATAAATAATTTAAAAAAATACAGCTTACACCCAATCACTTGAAGGGAAACTTCAAAGGAAGAATTTCCTCAGTGGTTAAAACCCACTAGATTAGTAATCCAGAGGAGAAATGCAGAAAAGTTCTGGGGCCTGAAGGAGGCAGAATGCATGGATGGGCTGGAAACTAAAACTGGCCGCTGAGTTAGTTAACTCCAGGTGTTCCCAGTTCATCCAAATTGATGGAAACATCACAGTGTATGTAGGAAGTTACACACAGCAGTTCCTGCCTACACAGGCAATTAGAGAATTCAGGAAATAAATTATCCTGAACTCTGGAAAAAAGTTTAACAGAGCTTTAATCAAACTGAAGGAGATCAAATCCTTTAATAAATAAAAGCCAGCCTCTGAGAACATTCAGGCTTAGGTGGTTCGCTAAAAGGGGCCAAATGTTTTAAATACCAGCATTCTGTAGGCCATAGACAGAAGGAGAGAGAAGGCCAGGAGACACAGAGAAGGCTTTCAGACCCAGATTTCTGCATAGGCCATTCTTAAGGTTCCTAGTGCTTTAGGGAACTGTTGTTATTAATAATGGAAAAACACAATAGGTTCTTCCTAGCTCCCAAAAGTATTAACACAGAAACACGTTCCTGCCAAAAATGTAGAAAAAATCATTTTATTGATCTTTTTATACTTATCTGTCAAGCTAACAGAAAGGATTTATTCCTTACTAAATAAAATGGGCAAAAGAAATAGCAAAATGTTCACTTAAACATTCTCATTAATAAGAATGATTGTCTTTAGGGAGTCCCTGGTTGGGATGGGGTTGAAGGGCAGGACTAGGGCAAAACAGTAGGAGGAAGGCTGATTTTTCATTTTATATCCTTTTGTATCAACTTAAAATTATAAAATGTGCATTTTGAGTACAGAAAAAAAGAGAAGGTTTTACATTTTAATAGCATTACTGATTAGTGACAAAAGGTATTGGATAATCAAAGATCTACCATTCAAACACAAACTAAAATTCTAGACCAGTTTTTAAAAAATGTTCTGAGTGATTATGAAAATGGACAGACCAAAGCAAAGCACAGTATTCAGGCTGGAGTAACTGATGAAAACTTATCTAGTATTCTATTAAATATCAATGATTATGACAAGGATGATAGCAATATTTCATACTGATTTTACATTTTATATGTACCAGACATTGTCCTAAATCCTAAATATTTATGAATGCTGTTATTGTTGATCTAAGAAGCATTTATAAAAAATACTCAACTCCTGAATAGAGAAAATCTTGGTGAAAATGAAACTCTTGCTGAAAGCTGGTCAGATTATGGATGCACATCTATTTACAATTATGTTTTTTTCCATACTATGAAAACTCCAAGTCTTCCACTGAAAGACACAATGCCATATAACAGATTCTACAACATGTAACAATGGATATGCTTCAGTTTTAGAACTTACCAAAGGTGTGTCTTTTCCTCCCACAATGCTGAGACCAAGCCCCGAACGTCCCTTGGATATTTCTATAATCATTTCTTGGCCAGGGACAATGGGACATGTTGCAGGGTCTACCGACAGAGGAGCCTGAAAACCACCTACAGAAGAATGAATATGTATGACTGGCAAGAAGGAGACTCCGCTTAGCTTGCAGGCTCCCTACATGGGAATGTGGGGTTTGCATGTGTTTATCATTTTACTTTCTTCCTGCCAAGCACCATGAAGGAAAATGTTGGGTCAATACTATCCATTCACCCAGACATGAAACAGGATATTTCTACAACACATTTGAGACTAAAATATAACTACTTCCCCTTTTCCAAAATTGTCCATTTTAGTTATACTTGAAAAATTTTTAATCTTTCAATAAGCATGATAAATGGTATGGAAATACTCAAGGTAATTAAATACATACAGGCATATGTTATAATGAGAATAAACAATGGTAAGACAGAAGATTCTGTTGTCATTATAAAACAGTAATCAATAGTGTTTAAATACCTTCAGTGAGAGCATATCATGTGAGTTAAGATGTGGAAAGGATTTAATCAATAAAGTATGAAGCAACAGAAAATAATGACCTAAAAATTATTTTTCCATACAAAAAAGAGAGGTGGGGTTACAAACACAACACTCAAGAATTAAGTGCTGGGGTCAAAACTGAAAAACTTGAAGAGTTACTGCTATACTATAAAAATTTGTTTTTTTTAAAAAAAAATCATACTTTTAGATTGGGTTTGCCTAAAAGGAAAATATTTACAGGTTAAGAAAAGGTATTTAATAATAGGCATTTATCTACCATAAATTCTCCCACATACGTATGTTTTGCAGATGACTAAACCTAACCCAGTGAAAAATCAAAACATTCAAAATTTTGGTTCCAAGAGAGTCTCAGGCAAATGGTCTCCAGAGAATGTCTTCTGTTTTAATAACTAAGTCTCATCATCACGAGTATGGTTCTTATATTGTGACAGTGAGTTAGTAAAAGGCTGGTAACAGAGGGCCCCACCTGCTGGTGGCTTCAGCTAAGACAGGGGCCCTGTTGAGACCCAACAAAGCTCATTAACCTCATGTACCAGCAAGGGCTAGCAGAGAATGGCCTAAAGGCCTGGAATGACTTTTACATTCCAAAGGGCTGAAAAAAAAAAATCAAAAGAAAAATATTTCAAGACATGGGAAGATTATATGAAATTTAAATTGCAATGTCCATAAATAAAGTAGTACTGGCACACAGCCCACTAATTGTAGTAAATATCACAGTGCAGTGGCAGAGCTGAGTAGCTAGAGGAGACCACATGGCCCACAAGCCTTATATGTTTACTATCTGAACCGCAACAGAAAAAGTTGGCCAATCCTTGGTATAAAACAAAAAGAAAACAGGTTATGGGTAAGCCTGTTGGCAGGGGGTAAGTAGGGAGTTCTGCTCTGACTAAGCCATAATCATGGTCTTACTGATAAAAGGATACAGGCTTTGAGGTGGAGAGGTAGATTTGAGTTTCTAAGAAGGAAATTAATGGGTAGGTTAAATTGAGGCACATTTCTCATCAGAAAAATGCACCCAATCTCTAACAGGCTGTTAGAGGGAGTAAATGAACACATGTGTGAGGATCCAGCCCAGGCTCTGCTCATTGGAACAAATGTTTCTCCTGACTACATGGAATTTATTAATTGAAGGGCCTCCTGGTTAAGAGTGATAAATTCAGTGACAACCTCAGAAACAATAAAAACTGTCATATTAGAAGTAGAATATTAAACTGCAAACTGAATTTATCTCTAGATCTTTTGGTAGCACATGTGTTTCATACTACATTTCCCTTTAATTTACAATAAAAAAGGCTCTAACACAGGCACAAGTTCATGGGCATTTCAAGACGTTTATACTAAACTACTCTTGTAAATGACTAGTTTAGTTCCCTGAGTGAAAGGAGAGAGAAAACACAGTAGGTGATACTGTAAATGGCTTTTCTTTCCTTCACCCTAGCCAGATCTGAGTCTGTCTTGGTGCTTATTTTCTCAGAGACTCTACTCTGGAGGCTGACTTACACCAAACTCCCAATATATGTTTTGGTGAGTGGGATGATTAATTTTCTATCCAGGCAAAAATATGTGATATATATAGCACATTATTACACTTTTTCATTGTGGTCTGCAAACTTTTTGGGTACAGGGCAGGTAGTGAACATTCTGGGCTTCACAGGGTGTATGGTGTTGTAACTCTATTATATTGTGAGAGCAGGCATAACATTATGTAAGCTAGTGAGGATTTCAATATAAAATTTTATTTATGGACACTGAAGTTTGATACCACATAATTTTCATTAAGTATTCCTTTGATTTTTTTTGAACCTTTTAAAAGTGTGAAAACCAATTTTAGCTTGCAGAATATATAAAAACAGCTGGCACACTGTGAGTTTGATCCATGAGTTATAGTTTGCTGACTACAATCTCAAATATTATAGTGAAAATAAAGAGCTTCAAAATAATATCTACAGTCTAAAGTTTTTATGAGTTAATATTTATGAAAAAATATGTAAAAGAAATCACAGAGTGTTAGACTTACTAAATTAATGCAATATTATGCTTTGCTATTGGTAAGGATGGTGTTATACGTAGTCATTTTTTTATTAACTTTTAAACTAAATTGCATAAAAGCAAAATCAAAATCTTCATTATTCATTTTGAAGTTCTATTTTCAATCAACAGTCAGAAAAATATAAAGCAGGAGTTAAAAAACAGAAAATAAATACCAATTTCTCTAAGCACTGAAAATTAAATCTTCAAATAGCATACATCAACATATGCAAGGCTAACAAATTGGTTCAATATGATTTTTAAGAGAGCTTACTCACGAACTAAATACAATATTTGGGAGAGATCAGAGAATAATTTGTATGCATCAGATTCAAGTAATGTTTACCGAGGGCCTTTTTGTTCTAGTATTTTATTATAGTCAATAAGCAATAGGCAAGTCCACAGACAGAGAGGAGACTAATGGTATAGGAAGTGAAGTTACATGCCCAAGTCCCAAAGCTAAGAAAGCAGAGGAAGGATGCTAGTTAGGCTTTCTGACTCTGGTACAGTGACTTTTTTCAAGACATCCCAATCCTATCTTTTTAAAGGCAATGAGTCAATTCAATTCAATTCATTTCATTTCAATTCAATTCAAAGAAAGAATCATACCATAGCTTGTGTAGTCTGTATCTGTTGAATGGCCTGATGGACTTGGTGCTAATGGTATCTCCTGTGAACTGAAGGAGACTTTCGTCGAATGTTTTTGCTGTTTCATCTGGCTGGCAGCCTATAAAAGGAAGGAAAATAAGACAAATGTCAAATAGGAAAGAAGTAACAGGAGGAGGAGATTTTAAAATTGGTGTATTGTTCCCCAAACAATGGTGTACCCCAATGTTTTGGGAATTTGGAATGGGAGAGGTAGAAAGAAATTAGGATGATTTCTGATTCCCCATGCTCCCTGTTTAACTTTACATCTAAAATGCTTTGGTGAAGGATGGATCAAGGAAAGGAAGAAGTGTTAGCGCTGAAGACTATCACTGTCATCTGTATATGAAGTTAGGACTGGACAACAGAATAAAAATCTCCTTAATTTCAAGTCACCCTGATTTAATCAAAGACAAGTCAATATATCTGTGCAGTAGCCACTCTAAAACCATCTATGCTGTAGATTTTCTGAGCATACATCACTATCCATTTCTTCTCCATCTCTTCTGGACATATTCATTCTAGTCAAAGATGCATCAACTAGCGTAACTGAGCAACATGTGGGGCAGGAAGGGACAGCAAACATCTACTGAAAACCTACTCAGTGCCAGGAAAACACATTACATTAAATTCACATTCAATATACCTTATTCACCTTTCATTACCAGTGCCTAGAACATAGTAGGACCTTAATAAATGTTTGATGAATTACTGAGCTAATGAATAGATGCAGAATGAGTATAGAAGAGCAACTCAGAATAGGAGATAAATTTGCAATGTAATGAAATTTGTAATGAAGGTACAAGGACCTTTGCTGTATGAACTTTGGAAAATTAATGTGTAGTTTGGAAGTTTTGTTGATAATATTTTCAATGAACTTAAGTTTTAGAAAACTGAAAAAAGAAAAAAAAAACCCACAAAACCAAAAGGACCCATGCTTGCTTAACAGGCAGTTAAGAAATATAGGTAGTAACCTGACCTGCCTTCTGGATCTGTAGTTAGCCAGGGAACCCATCCCCAGCTGGAAGAGTCTGGTGGAGGCAGTGAAGCACCAGGCTGTCCCTGGAGTCTAGAAATAGGATTAAGGTAACTGCTCCATAATAGTAACACCACAAAGTTCTGTCATTGGAAGGCTGTACCTCAATACCAGGCATTGTACAGCATGTAATGACTAAAACAGCCACCACCCATTGTATAGCTCATTGTGCTTTCCCGTTTTCAAAAAACACTTTCATATCTGTGAATTCATGTAATCACCAGAACAACCTTGAGAGTTAGACAATATTACTCTTTTACAGATAAAGAAACCAAGACACAAATGTCAAGTGACATATCTGAAATCACACAGCTAATTAGAGGAAGTGGCAGGACTGAAAATCAGTAGTTGAAGAATGCTACAAGTTTAAAGTGTTTATCAAATAGCTGCAGAGCGATGATTTTATGGATGTTTATTTTTCTTCCTGCAGTTTTTCTATCACCACCATTCAATCATGACTATATACTTAGGACATTTTAAAAGAGGGAAGTAGAAAATGACGAGGGATTATTACTAAAAAAAGTGAAAAATGGAATCACCTATAGATCCAATTACTTTAAGAATCTCCTTGAAGCTACATGTGTCCATGGACTTAATCCTGGTTAATGGATATAAACAGAAGTGAATTGTACACATTTTAGGTTATTCTTTTAAGGCGAAGTCTTCTGCCTTTTTCTTCCCAAGCAAAATGTTAGGAGGATAGTAATAATTGTAGCAGCCCTCTTAGACCCCCCCTCCCCCCCAAAATGAACATCCCATCTAGAGGCTGGTCATCAAATGAAAACAATACAGTAATCAGCCAACATGGGCTTGGGTCTGTGACACTGCTGGGCACCATATCATCCACAGACTGCTTATGGCCCAAACTGTCAAGAAAAAGAAAAACTTTTGGCCATTAGCTTACTCTCAACCTACATAATACTTACATCCAACTTTCAGTTTTGATTATCTTAAGAAAGGAGATTATAACAAAGCTGAAGGTAAGCCTCAAAGTTATTTCATGGAAAATCAGGTGAATTTTAAAACAGGAAAGCACAAAAGAGCAATCACTGCATTATGACTTTTATAATAGAAAGGCATGTTTGTGACTCATTTTCATATCCCAGTTCCATGCTGCATACCATTTCATTGTGCACACCCGCTTTCCGATAGATACTGGTAGAATTAAACAATTGAAAAATAAGGAAACAGTTCAGAGAAGCCAAGTGAAACATCCAACGCACATACTTCGAGACAAACCTATTGCTTTTGGTAGATGTGGTGATAGATGAACACGAGTTCTTATGACTCATCCATCAGCACAAAACCAAAGCACTAAGTATGAAAGATTGGAAACACTGGATTTGCCGTTAAATGTTACTATATTAGAATAAAAGAGTTGGAATGATTTTTGAATTTATGGAAGGTGGGATTCCCATCCCAAGTCAAATAAATTGACACCCAGGGGTGTGAAGTCCAGGCAAGCTTTGTTTTTATTTTTGTTTAAGTAAGACATTGCTTAAAAGTGAAAGCAAGTATTCTTAACTCAGGGTCAATCTGTTTCTAAGAGACCCAGAGGCTATTTGGTAACTATAAAACCTCTGTGATTGTCTAATAAATAATTATACTTATCATTGTTTTACTGAGAAAGGGTTTACATTTTAGTAGTTCTTCATGATAGCAGCGTGAAAAATCATTTAGAGAAGATACGTTAAGTTTGCTACCCTTAATTACCTGTCAGGCCACAGGCAAGTCATTTAACCTCTTCATACGAAAACTTTCTCATCTATAAATCAGTGGCAATACTTCTGTACTTTGCAAGGTTGTTTTGAAGATTAAAGAGAAAAGGGTACAAATAAGGCTATCATTGTGGTAGGAACAACATAGGAGTTCAATTAATAACAGTAATGTCTTTATGTACCCTAATAACATATTAACAGATGATTAGCCAGCTTCTGATTAACAGCATTCAGGGATGGAAAATCCCATTTCTACAGGGAATCTATTCCATTTTGGACCAGTTCAAACAGCTGGGAAGTTCTTTATAAAGAGCTCACATGGCTTCACTGTAAAGGCTGCATGCACACAGACCTTGGGTTGTTTGGCTCTGTAGTCACAGAGAAGAGTCATTTTCCCCAAAGAGAACACCTCAGATATTTAAGTGCTCATTTTTAGCAGGGAAAAGACAAGATGATAGTTAGGATTCCCCACACCTCTAAAAATCTACTGTTATAAAATTTTAGACATGATTGCTATATGTCTTGAAGTAGGTAGCAGTAAATAATGTATTAATACATGAATAATACTTGGAAATATATTACATGAAGTAAAAAAATCTGGCTTTAAATTGAAAAAAATAATTGTTTACAGTTTTCAGTTGAACTAAATTTGATCTTTTTAAAGATTTCACGTCTGTTTGTTTCTATTTAGGTTTTTAGCATATAGTTTTGGAAACTCTCCAAAGGCATTTTTTGGGGAGAAATGTTTAAAGCATCATGTATTCTCTATGAGATTCTCTTTAGGGATCTATAATTCCTTAAATATAAAAATAGTTAATATAGCAATAATGTAAATTTTAACAGCACAAAAATATAAACTGGCAATAGAAATGAGAATTAGGACTTAGAGAAAAGAAAATACTCACTTAATAGCTACAAAAGTACAAAAATGTTGACAGAAGTTTGTAGATTTTTATGAGATGTGAAGCTCAAAATGCAAGGAACATGAAAGTTATACATTTTTATAGAACTAAAAATTTTCCTATTAAAAATGTTTTATTTATGACATTATGTAAGACACAGCACTCTCAGAATTTAAGGCCAAGTGTGTTTTTAGGGATGCCCCACTTTTAAGCATCGGCTTAGGGCACTGGTGGAAGGAGATATACAGAGACTATTTCTACACACCTTGCACAGAATTGATGAGAACTGGGGGTTGATTTCAGGTTTTAAGACATACACCATAATCTATCAAATAACAAAGGATAGGATTTCATTGCAATCACCCCGTTTTCATCTGGCACCCAGTTGTATCACACACTATCCAGCAGAGCAAAACCTCAAGGTCAAATTACGTACATTGTCAGCTGGGCACTCCAGTGCCTTCTGCTGATCTGCCACCCCTGAATCAACATCCTGGGAGATATCCTCCTGAAACAGAAGATATAATCTGTGACAGACAGTGTAGGGTTCACTGCACTTTCCAACTTCAGCAATCAAATACCATTTAACAGGGTTCAGTCTGCTAAAAAAAATCACCAATCATTGATTCTGTTCATCTATCTGGATTAACTCAGGAACAAGAACAAGCATGTCATTTCCAAACATGTTTTTTTGCTCTTGGCTCTTTCAGGTTTTAAGTCTATAAGACATATATCCTTTAGTGATTGTTTTGGCCAGTTTCCTTCTTGTTTTCATAGGAATCCCTATATCTGTATTTATACTGAACATAAAATTCTTTCAAAAGGGTTCAGAATCTAATATTAGAACATTTCCCCCCATCTTAGGATATTTAAATAGACAAAAAAGTACATTTACTGAAAACAGTGTGAGATATAAAGATGAGTTTGACCTGAACTCCACAAAAAGAACTGAGTTCAGACTGAAGAAAGAAGCAAGCTACCAAAACACATGGAAAACTGATGCATTGCTAAAGAGCATATAATTGAAATAAATGATGATACCAATAAATTGTGCCTTTGTTATAGGCAAACTTACAGGGAGATTATTATCTGATGGTGAACTCTAAAACACACACCCCTTAATCCAATTAGGATTTGGACAAGGCAAGGAACAGGGAGACTGACTTGGATAGGAAAAAGGGTAGGATTGATTATTCTGCAAAATTCATTCACTAATTCAACAAATATTTGCCAAACATTCTGTGTTCCAGGAAACAGAATTGCAACAGTGGACAAAATGTACCAAAAGGTCTGTTCTTGGTAGGGAATCATTTCAGAGCAGGTGGGGGAAGGGAGATAGATAATAACTAGCAAAATATTAGGTCACATCATGAAATTGCTTTTTATAGGTAAAAATTTCATTTGAGGATTACTCTGGATGCATGCTGTTGAAGAACAGCATGTGATCTGTATAGGACTTGACTTTAGTTTAATCCTTGTTTATGCCAAGATAATTGAAAACAGTAAACGGGAACCCTCTATAAGTTGTTTGCTCACTTTCTGTGGGAGCACATGTCTCATCAGGTGCTGTGCGGGCCACTACGGGAGTGACCAAGAGAAAAGGACAGGTCTCACAGTGAAGCTGACCCTCTAGCATCAGTGAAAATGAGAGAATCTGTAACTGGAAGTGGGCACAAGTGTATTAGAGATCCAGAGGATAAAAAGTTTAAAGTGGAAGGCAAACCATCTCTTCCAGGCATTGGGGGAGGTTTTTTTTTTTTAAGATTCATGACCATTAAAAGTGAATCTCTAAAGATGAGAAGGCAGTTGCCTGCTGAGGTTGGCATACAAAGGAGATTTACTAGGTGAATCAAACAGTGTGGATTATGGAGAAGTGGATAAAGATTGGGCTTTTGTAGGATAACAATGGCAAATGGAATTTGAACAGTATAATCATAGAACTGAAGGGACTGTATGCAGTGAATTATAGATTCCTCTTTTTTTTTTTTTGTGCTAGTGCTCAATAAGTGTTTGGATACCTAGATGGAATACATGTATATATAAGGTGTAACCCCTGAGACACTTTAAAAACTACTAAATTCTTCTCTAGGAACTCCTAGCTTCAAAGCTAAGACCAGCCATGGTCTATCCATATTCCAGAGCTATTTCTGTTTTTAGGTATAGTTGACTTTTCAAATATATTGCAATAGTCCCCAGATACAGTCAAGGAGTTCATAATAACTTAAGCAGTTATTAGATTTCTAATATCTTTAAAGGGTGAGTAACTTATGTTTAGACAAAATAAGTTCAGGTGATGGTTTGTGAGGCATAGGTTCCAACTGTGAGAGACTGGAGGCAGGGAAGTGTCTGGAATCTATTTAAGAAGTCCAGGCGAGAGCCTGTTAAGACTATTTTTTGAAACTTTTGAGAGGAACCTTTAAAAAGATATTTGCACAGAGCTTTGCAATTTATAAAACACAGTCTTATCTGTTATGTCACTAGTTTAGTTTTTTTAATATTTAAGATTTCTTTAATGGTATTTAGATTATTTGTGATCCTATTCAATTTTATCCTCAAAACAACATTATGTGAAAAGCAGAGCAGGAATTATTTAAATCAGACTTGCAGACGAAAATTTAATCTTCTCAGTGAAAGATCACAAAACTAAAAATTGGAAGAGATGAACTCATTCTGAAGGAGCCTTGACTCCCTGGTATCTTGACTTGGAAAACTGTGAATCACTCAAATATTTTTAATCTTTTGGGTATGAACTTATGTCTTTATCATCTTGGAAATATCTGCATTAATATAATATACTATTTTCAATACACAATAACTAAATTTATTAAGGTGTAAACATTGAAGCCAGACTACCTGGATTAAAGTAATAGTTTCACCACTTACTAGCAATATAATCTTAGGCAGTAACTTAAATCTCTATTCTCTTTTCTGACATCAAAACAAGGGAGCAAGAAACAAAGCATTGTGATGAGAATTAAACTTAGAAACCACAAAGTATTCTGTAGATCTGTTCTAGAGTGCTTATACTGGAATCACTGTCTAAGGGTGAGTTCTTGTTAATGACAGTGACATCATTCTAATCAGAGTATTAAGGATTAGCCATGAGTGGATTAGCTGTTCTGAGTGAAGCACTGATAGGTAAGTTGGAAAACTGAAGTGAATTTTTCAATCTGAAAAATGCAATGGCTAATACTAATAGACAGCATTTATTTAATGTATCAACTCTGGTCCAAATTCATTTGCAAAACAATCACACGAAGTCAGTCCTAGTGTCATCCTCATTTAAGAGATGAGATACAGAGGTACTCAAAGTAAGTTGTCTAATTAATCACTCTGTGAAGACTGGATCCAGGTCCATGTATTGTGAGGCCAGAGCTGCGTTTTAAACCACTGTGCAATATTGCATCTCAGAGAGTTAGAGACACAAAGCAAAGTCAAAGGACAGCAAGAAAGTGACACTAGAATCTAAACTTAATGATTTTCCTTCTCTTTTGTTTAAATCAAACCCCAACAGAAAATGATGGCATAAAAACAGATAAAGATGTGGAAATGCACCTTTTGCATCAATAAAGTCCTCTAAATAGGCACTCAGAAAATGAAGGAAACTAAAATTCTTTTATTATTAAATTTATTTTTCTTACATCATTGTAGTCCCCATAGTTCTCTGACAACAATATCACCCATGAACCATCTCCACAGTCCCCTGTGTTTATCCCTCCTCTGTTTTGTCCTCCTCTGGCCCCCTCCGTTGCTTTATGCCTCAGTTCTATGGTCAGCTTGCTAGTTTTGACTTTTTTGTGGCCTTTTTTCTCTTTTGTCTGGTTTCTCTATATTCTACATATAAGTGAAACCATCTGGTATTTATATTTTTCTGACTTATTTCAGCTAGCATAATCCCTTCTAGCTCCATCCATGTTGTCACAAAAGGCATGAGTTTGGTTTTTTTTAATCGCTGAGTAGTATTCCATTGTGTAAGTATAACACATCTTTTTGATACATTTTGGGGTTTTTGGGTTGTTTCCATATCTTGGCTATTGTAAATAGTGCCACAATAAACATAGGAGTGCACGTTTCCTTTCAAATTAGTGTTTTTGTGTCCTTTGGGTGGATTTATAGCAGTGGAATCACTGGATCAGATGGTAGCTCCATTTTTAGTGTTCTAAGGAACACACACACAGATTTCCATTGTAGCTGAACCAGTTTATATTCCCACCAGTAATGTAAGAGGGTTCCTTTATCTTCACTTCCTCTCTAGCATTTGTTAGGAAACTAAAATTCGTAAGCAGCTCACCTGTGCTAGGCCTTTTCACACTGGTTATCTTACTTAGCCAAGTGACGCATATAGTATCAGTCCTATCTTACTGCTAAGGAAATAAGGTTCCACAGCTGGTAGATGCCGTGCCTGGGACTCAGACCCAGTCTCCTTGCCACTAAAAGCCAGCTTCTTATCAGTGTATAGTTCACATAGACATACTTTCTTGGAATATCACTGTGTAATTTGTTTGTTTAAACAACAAATATTAACTTGGTTTTTCTTGCAGAGTGTGATAAAGAGCAAAACCATTAGTGCCCTTAAAGCACATGAGCCTTTCAAGGGCAAATGTTCATATTTCAAGGGCAAATGCTCACATCTGCTTGCTGTCTTCAGAAGCTGAGTAGGTAGGTGGGAAGGAAGGCGCAAAAGAAAGAAGGAAGAGATAGTGCTGTTTTCTTCTTACAAGTAGCTGACCTCTTCTCTTCCACTGCCTTTAGATCTCTAATTCTGTCTGATTCCATAATTTTCTGCTTTGATCTAAAAGAACTTTGCTATTTGTTTTGTCTTTGTCTCCTTTATGCTGTTGTACATATAGTCATTAAAATGATTTTAAAGCAACTAACTTACAACAGGTATTAAAATATAAATAATTCAATTTAGTAAGTAATTAAGCATCAGAATAGGCATTTCTCCAAAGAGATACAAATGGCCAACAAGCACATGAAAAGATGTTCAACCTCAGTAATCATTAAAGAAATGCACATAAAAATCACAATGACATACCACTTACAACTGCTAGCTGATGGCTATAATAAAAAATTTTTAAAAAAATGTTTCTGGTGTCAACACCCCAGATTTTGCCTATATGAAAATATAAGTATACTAGAATTCTCCACTACATAGTTCCTATAGAATGTAATGATAAATACGATACCACTCACACACAGGAGTACATCACATCCAGTGGAAGGCAAAGGTCACACAAGATGGTGATCCAGGAGGTAAGTCCAGGTACATTCACTCAGCCTTGGCCAGGTTAAGATGTTTGTGCTTTGTACTAATTAAATGGACCAGCATTTCAAGCTGCCCCCTCAACTGCCTATGTACTCCAGTTCATTTTTGTCCCTGCCTTTCCACCATTCTCCTCCTTGTTTGCTCCTCTAATGTGCCTGATTAAAAATTATTTCTGCATTTTTAAAGTGCTGGCAGTCATGTTTTGAAAGCTACTTTAAAATGTATTTCTAGTGATTTTAGACTTTTTGGTAGTTCTTCCCAGATTGGAGTTTACAGGTATAATAGCCTGGTCACTTTAAAACAAGGTCCTAACTTTGCAGTTGATCAAAAACTGCAGGATTTCTGGTTTGGCTAAGGAAGCAGATATCATTGTGAGTCTTATGCCATTTTCAAATCCAATGTGAAAACTGCATCTATAGCAAGAGTCTACGAATTCCCTGTAAAGAGTAGAAGAAATCGTGTCTGAGTCAGCATTGTTCTCTCTTTTGTGACAGTATGCAAATTGCCAATGGCAGAGTTCAAGTGCATTCAAATATGTGGTGTTTTTCACAGCTCATTGTACTTTATATCTTGTATTTCTGAAAATCACTTGAGGTTCACCTACATGATAAATTTCTCTTTCCAGATCATAAAAAGTACAGTAGATTTACAGTCAAGTCTCTTCCTTCATGAAAGTCACAAGAGAAAAGCTTTTGGCTTTTTTTCCCCCAGTCTCTTCTCTGCATTGTAAATGCAGGAATGCTAAGGTGATAGATAAAGTAACCTCAGGAACTCTAAGACAGCAGAAATATAGGTGTAGCATGTCAGAAAAGGAATCAGGATGGAAATGAGAGGGTCAGTTACTATTCTAGCATTCCCCAAAGGAGAAACGTCCTGTCCAGGTAATTCTTGTCACCAGCCCTCCAGCAGAATTAGGAACATGGGGCTATCATAATTTGATTCCACTGTCTTCATTAGCATTTTTATTAAATGTCATGTTAAGTGCTTCTTGTGTATTGCTTCACTCAATCCTTTTAATATACTACTCCTATTATCTTCCCATTTTATAGATGAGGAAAACTGTGCCTTAGAGATCTCAGATAACCAACTAATAGTTGCAGGACTCTTAAAGAACTAAGGGTCTAAATACTGTTAAAGAACTAAGAACTGAGAGTTTAATACTGTTATACCAGCCACTCCCCTTTCCCTAGCTCTGGATAGCTCACCTGTCTGCTATCTGTGTGCTAGACCTCTGCTCCTGGGGGTCTGCCAGACATTCACATTTACACAATTGAATACTACTCAGCCATCAAAAAGACAAAGCCATAGCATTTGTAGAAACATGGATGGAGCTATAAGGGTTGACACGAAGCAAAGTTAGAGAGAAGGAAAACGATAAATATCCATGGTTTCACTTGTATGTTGAATATAGAGAAAAAAGATAAACCTAGTAAGGGGGAAGGAAAAGGGCTGAAACAAGGGAGAGAAAAGCACAAGGGACTATGGTGGTGGATCACAGATGCTATGATAGTGGGAGAACTACAGGGGCTATACCTGAGGATTAAATCAAAATTTAACAATGCTGTAAGAAAATAAACACATACAAATACACACATACAACATCAGAATAAAAAAACAATTTAAAAAATAAAGGATGGAATTCTGAGTCTGAAATTTGTCTCCCATTTCCCAGTGCAAATATGCAGTTTGTCTTGCGTAAAGGAAATCATTTAATCTTGGAATATTTGTTCAAGAACAGTGGTCACAATCTGTTAGTCCTACTCTGCCTGGTGCTGGGGTCTCAGGTATCATGTTGGGTTTGTCTAGGAGTGGCTCATTATATTATAATTCTAGCTTTGCTGAAGCATCCTTTCCCAAAAGGCTGAATTAACTCACTTTCTAGGACACGAAATCTAACTCAGTCTAAAAGCTCAAAGAGGATAAACAGATGATTTCTCAAATTCCCTGAAGTAAAATGAACAGTACATTGTAAAATCAAGGTGACCCTCCTGAGTGATTAATTTTCTGAGATGTGTAAGGCATTTTATGTGAGAGGGAAAAAGCCTACACATCTTCCTAGAACATGTAGTCTAACGCTTGAAATACTAGGTTATAAAACAGAAAGGCAGATTATGAACAAAGTCACTGATATCAGAGGGCCTGTGGATTAATTCCCAGGTCTACAACATACTAGTTAGTGGCCTTTGGAGAGTTAGTTAACCTCCCTAGCCTTTAGTTTCCGTGTGTGTAAAAGAAAGCTACCACCATTACACAATACAAAGAACAGGAAATAAACGGAAAACATAGCACTGTGCCTGGTACATAGTAAAAGTTTAGAACATATTAAATTAGGAAATACCAAGTATTAGGGAACAAGGAACCAGAGTTCTTTAAAATTGCCTTTCTCTTAATACTTTTCGCTCCTGGACTAGTTTAAGATTCATTGACTATGAATCAATGGCATCAATTAAACATTTCTTTCTGTGCCCCTAGAATATATTAGGCACAGCTTTACCTTTAGAAAAACCCAATATTTAATGAGATTTAAAAGACAGATTACTTCTTTAGTCTAGTGGAATAATTTAAGTGTGAAGAGAATATGCAATTCTTTGGAGTGAAAGGGTCACCCACTCCCAGGGCTCTCTCCCCTCGGCTCTTAGTTCAAGATGTTCAGAGATGGTAACCCAACAGTTGACCCTTTCCAAGGTGGAACAAAATATAAATAATGCTGTCCCAAAAAGAACATTGGATGAAAACCACCCAGGATTCTCACCAGTCTGGAGCTTTCACTTTCAGACAACTGTTTAACACCAAATTCCAGACTGCCGTCTTCCTCACTGCTCACAGGCTCAGCACCACTCTGATCCTAGGGGACAGTCAAAAGAAAATGGCAAAGATGTCATTCTTCACTCATATGGACCCACAGTATATTAGTCACGATATGTATCGTCACATAATCATGCTTGCTTGTTTTGTTGTAGTGGATAATTGTTTCTTCTTGAGAAGTTGTTTCTGTTTTCTTCCTTTCTAGTATAAAGCCACTTTTCCCCCTAGGTATCTATCCATCTATCTACAGATGTTTTAGAGAAAAGTGATTCTTACTCTCTGTTACAAGAGTAGGCTTGACTGTCTTAAGGTTAATCTCATTCTTTTTGCCGGTGATTTTGCCAGGAATGGGTAAGTAATTCAATTCTGGTTAATGAGACAGAGGTTTGCTGGAGACTTCTGGAAGTTCTTCCTTGATCCCCACCCTCCTCCCCACCAGATCAGAAAAAGATTAAGAGTTCATTTTCCTTGCTCTTAAAAGACCTACAAGAATTCCAGGTACCTCCTAAATTAACAACTATGTACAAAGCTCAGATTGCCAGAGACAACCACCCCACACCCAGGAAGATGAATGACAGAACAAAAGTAGAGATAGAAAGAACTGGTTTTCTGACAGCAAAACCAGTCACAGGATCAACCAGTAGCATCCAACCTTATTCTTAGCTGCCTTTTAAGGGAGTCTGTACATTTACTCATCATTTCAATTTCAGTTATCATCTGTTCTCCTAGCCAAAATTTTGAGACACTCACTTGTATTCTGCACTTGTTTGAGGTAAAAGTCTGAGTTTATCTTTATTTCTGATGGCAAATACTTGTCAAATGCTAGTTGAACCAATGAATGGAGTACTTGCCTTCTGGATGATTCTTTCCCACAGAAATCCAAAAATACTTATTTAATATAGATGAGACATCTGGTAACAATAAGTCCCATTAATCCCAACAACACTTTAGACATTTCAGTTGAATTATAACCTATTAAATGCTATAGTTTATTAACCAAGTTTCTTTACTTTCTGAGGGTATTCAGGAGGTAATAGGATGATAAATAGAATATGTATTTTATATTTAAAAATGTAAATTAAGCAAAGACACACCATTATTTTTCATCTATTAAATGGACAACAAAATAGAAAGATAAATTCATAACTGATAATGTGAATGGGAAACTGGAGAAAGAATACCACTGAAAGAATGTAAATTAGGACTTTCTTTTCAGAAAAATACCATGTATTTATGAGAGAGAAAGAGATGCCAGGAAAATATCTCTAAGCATATAGAACAGATGTTTTAAATTGCTTTGTTCTAGAGCACAAAATTAGAGAACTTTTGCAGTAGTTAATTCTGTACTGTTTGATTATAGGAGAATTAGCATGTACTATTGCATGTTTAAAAAAGCTAAAGGAGAACTATGAGGAATAGTCAGACACCCTTTCTCTTCCAAAATAGGGTCTCAAACATTTTGTAGTTTTCATTTAAGTAGTACGGACTTTAAAATTTATCATACCTGGGTTTAAATCTTAACTTTGCAAATTATATTTATTTTTGGCAGGTAATTATTGTTACTTTCTAAGTATCTAGAGCATAGGTAAATATGCCAAATTAAAATGCTGCTCCATTAAGTAGTATAGAAGATCTGTGCATTAACATTTAAAATGTCTAGCAACACAGCACTGGGTACAGTTCATTTTTGTTTCTAGCTTTTTGTTGAGACTGTCTTTTTTTTTTAAATCTATGCTATTCCACATTCTCTTCATAAAGTCACAGTGCTATCAAGCTATCGCTACATTGTTTTCATAAAAACCCCATATAGTATGTTCCACTATAATCCCAATTCTATGAGAAAAATGCTATGGTGTTTTTTTTTTTATTAATTCTTTATATATATTTGACATCAATCATAGTCCCCATGGAGTTCCCATCACCATTCCACCAGTGAACTGTCACTTCTGTTCCCTGTGCTCTTTCGGACCTCATCCAAGTCTCTCCCCACTCACCCCCTCAAGGTGCTTCTGAATTGTCTTTTTGTTCCTGTGGTTTTTTTTTTTTTAATGTTGCTGTTCTTTTTCTTGTGTCCTGTTTTTTTGTTTGTTTCTTTATATTCCTCCTACTATTGAAACCATCTGATATAAGAGCTCTTAGCCAGTAAGAGGCAGATACAAGATTCAAATCACAGTAGGACCGACACCAAAAGCCATGCACTTCTTGGGTAATTATATTCTGGTCCCTAAGTAGATGATACTCTTGTGTTGTTCTCCATATTTCTTTTCATTTTTCTGTGTGGATATCTAATCTATGGAAGGCAAAATCATAATCTTAAAAATAGGTCACTGTCAACAGACCTTGAATTTAAAATAATTATGGCATTTGTCAACTGAAAAACTTCATCAGTCATAATGTTCTCCTATGAATAAGGAGACAATTTAGGGTAATCAAGAAGTTATCATATAAACTTAACACCCAGGTTAAGAAACAAAGCTGGAAAATGTATACACTTCCAGTATTTTAGACAGTGGATAAGTTTTAGGGATGGAAAAAGACTAGAGAAACTAATGATATGTTCAAAACTTGGTATTTAATCAGTGGAAAAGCTTTATTGCTCCAATTATTTCATGTGTTGGGTTCTTTAAGCTCTGAGGCTCTGCTATCCACCAAGAGCTTCAAAATTATCTATGTTACTAAGGTTGGCAAAGGCAACTGCAGACAAACCTTCAGGTTGTTTCTCTAGTAACTCTGTAAATGGCCACCTCTTCTAGTCCCAGATGAGAGGAAATTTTCACCAGGTCAGTAGTCAGCTGATGCCTTTCATGTAATTATGTAATTTTGTCTCCTTGAGGAAAGTGCTTAAATTTCTGTAATCTTTCCTAATTTCTCAGCAATGTAAGTATGGAAAATGAGATTTTTCTGAGTCCTTATAAAATGAACACTGAAGTGGAGGAGAAAACAACTCTTTAACTGATGTTCAAATTTAGAAAATTTAAGAAAACGTGAGTAAGGCTGTCTAGATTGCAAGTGGCCTACATATCTTTTAAGATTTGGATAATAATCTTCATCTTGATTCCTTCAAAGTGAAGTCTCAGACTCCACTTACTCCATAAATTCTTTCATTCTCCTAAGCTGGAGGATGGACATCTCTTCTTTCTCTAAACTCTTAACTTCTGTGTCATTTATTTTCTCATTTGTATACTAATTTTGTATATATAGAATTGATCTCCCTGAAGATCCTTGAAGTCAGCTCTGTACCTCACTTCCTTTGTATGATTCATTTTTATATTCATCTTAGGTCTGTCTTGTTTTGAATTTGATAATCTTTTAACTCTACCACAGGCTTGTACTAAACAAAGTTTTGTACTAAACAAGTTTGTAAAAACAAAGCATTTTTGTTTTTAGTTTCTGGGTTAGTCTGAGATGACTCCATACAGGAGGAAAATGCAGATGGAGAGGAGCGTCAGGAAAAAAGGAAGTTGGAATGGAGAGGTAAGCAGTAAAGCTGTTATTTTCCTGTGATAACTACAGTTGACAAAAGAGTATGCTTAAACAGGCTCAAAACAAAACAATGGGGGTTCTGTTGGAGAGCAGAATGGCTCATATGTGTTAAGGAGTTTTCACAATACCCCACTGACTAGAAGTTAAGTAAACAGGGACTGGTCTGAGTTAAGAAAGCGAAAATAGGTCAGCAAGCATGACTTCCAGAGCACAATTGTATCTCGGAGGTTTGAAGACCATCTGGCTGATGGATGGTGGCTCATTGACACCTAAGATGATTCAGCTAATCCGGATGGCTGCTGTTCCCTTCCTCTCTTGCTGATCGTCAAACCACCTGTCCAAAGCTGCTTGCTCAGCCAAGGACTCAGGAGAATGACCTTTCTGCATGAGGACCAGTCAGTAGATTCCACAGTGAGTTATGCTTTATAGATGAATTGAGAGGAAAAGGCAATGTTTGTGACTGTAAATTTAACAGTTTTTACAAAGAGAAAAATACTGCCAAGAAATCTTTTTCAATCACCACTGGAAAGTCTTTTTTCAAACACGTAGAAGTTTTAATTCTCTTCTCTGGGCTCCTTCAAAATCCTAGATAAGGTGATGATCATTTTCATTTTTATACTCTATTTTTCATATCCATTATTTATCTACAGTTTCCCCCAATTATTTATCTATAGTGAGATTCTTGAGACTAGGGATTTATGGTTTATTTGAGAGCAGATGATCAATAAAAGTTAAATTAGTTAAGGTTGTTATTGTAGATGGGAAAAACCACATCTACTGATTAGATAACTGTTCTATAGTGTTGTTTTCTAATCTTTTCTCTCATTTAACACAATAAAAGTATATTAGTATATTCAACTGCTTTCCTTTTAATTGATTTTTTTCTAAGCTAAGTTAAAAAAAAAGCAACTATACCTCCTTGATATAATTGAAAGAGCTTTTATTTAAAATAAGTTCAGTTTAAATATTATCATCTTCATAGTTTCTAAATGTAACACTCTTCAAAAAAAATACACACAAATGATTTATTAGTCACCTTGCCAGTTTAAATTCACAAATATTCTTTCTGCAAAGTCATGTTTATTTGATGTGACAAACCCAATTTCTTCTACTCCCAATCATAAGCATATTTTCTAGGCTACTTAGAATTCCAGAAAGGTGGTGTACAATTAAAGATAAAATGGAAATTATGCAAATGGGCTCCCTGGGTAATCAACCTCTCCATTCTTTATGAGGCCTGCTCCATCTTACTTAGTATTCAAAAAGCACAACATCTGAAAAAAAGAAGAAAATGTAGGTTCTTTTATAAAGATATTCTAAAAGATTCAGGCTGCCTTGTGGAGGAATGTAATAAATATCTTGCAACCCAAGTATGCTTGGGCCTTCAGTACTTATGAGGCTACAGCAGTAGTTTCCTAATTGGGTTTCCCTCTTTAAGAAAACTTTGATGTTGTTATTTGACTAATATTCCTGAATCAGAGTCCTGATCAGACCATTTAATTGTTCAAAATGCTTTCAATAGCTCCAAGTGCCTAACACAGAAAGTTTGTCTTCTGAGATTTAAATTCAAGCCTCTCTCATTTAACCTCAACTTACCCATTTCCAAGCCTCACTCCTTTCACATACCTACACTCTTGTCCCCATCCCACATTCTGACTTTTCTTACTTCTGAGCTTTTTTTCATGCTATTCCTACATCCTTATCTAAACAGATTCCTCCATTAGAATACAATCTGTTCATCAGAACCAGCTGTTCTTCTACCAGAAAATTAACTACTCACTTTCTCTGAATTCTTTGGATAGCTTTATCTCTCATGTTAGTAATAGATAAGTCTCATTTTCCTCATAAGACCATTAAGTTGCTTGAGGTGGACTATGTGCAATTAATTTTTACATGTGATACAAAGGCGATATTTGCTAAATAGTAGTAGAATGAATTGACTCCGTAAGAGGTATTCAACATTGAAATGAAGTGTGAAAGATACAACAGCAAAGCCACAATATGGTTCTTACCATTTACTTATTCAACAAATATTTGTTAAGCAAGTGCTAAGTGCTAGACACCGGAGATTTAGTGCTCAAAAAGACAAAATGCCCAGTCCTACGGAAGGTTACAATTTAGTATGGTCCTTTATAGTTCTATAATCTTAAAACACTGAGCTAATGAAGGAAGCAGAAGTAACAGAATCCTAGTAAACTATTTAGAAATGGGTTCCATTGAACCTCCCTGGTGCACAAGGGGTTGAGTCTCAGCACTACAAAGCTATCTTCAGTCATTGCAGCATGAGTTCGATCCCTGGCCAGGGAGCTGACCTATGGTACAGCAGACCTCTCCTGTCTCACCTGCTGCTTCCCTCAACAGTGTATTTCAGTCAATCTGCCTCTTCTGTTGCTCACTGGGTCTCTGGTGAATCGGCACCTCTGGCCTACATCCCAATTCTTGTATGCATAAATAAATAAATCTTAAAAAAGAAATGGGTTCCTCTTTTCCTATAAGACCCAGGTGACTTCACACAAAAGACAAAGGATAATTTTTACTTTTTAAATGAATCATGAATATTGCTTAACAATAAAGGAAGTAAATATTACTGAAAGGAAGGATGTGGGATGAAGTTGTTCATGATAATTTTTCACATTTGAGCACTTCTTATATTCCAGGCAGATTCTCCTTACATTATGTTATTCATTTAGAATCATGGAAAACTTGGAGAAGCCTTCCAAAAGCAATTCTTCTAGGGATTAGTAGCTGTGATTTAATAAAGAGGAAGTGAGAAAGCAACCCACATGGAAGAAACAAAAGGAACAGAGACATAGGGTTGGAGAGACCAAGATGTGGGTCGACAGATATATGTAGGGTCCAGTGCTTTATTATGCATTAAAGAGAACAGAAGGCTTATTAGTAGAGGTTGTGAACGTAAATGCAAAGCCAATTTTAATTATAATCTTTGCAACAAATATTTGGTCTAATAGGCAAGAAGGAAGCTGCGAATTTTATAGACATTATTCAATTCTTCCAACAAATCTACAGAAATATTTACTACTCCTTTTAATTGTAAAGAAATTGAAGTTTATAGAGTTTCACTGGTTCAAGTTCAGTGAATGGCTAGTAAACGGCAGACTGACTTCCAAGCTTATGTTCTTAATCAACTGATTGGCTGAACAACTTCTCCCAATGTATTACAATTACCAAGAGCAGAGCAGTAGAAATGCTAATAATCCCATATATGTGATATAGATGCCTGGATTATAAAGTATTTTAACCTACATTTAGTATTTGATCCTCATAACTACCTGTTCACTTTACAAAGAGAGACATTGAAAGGATGACCAAGATGGTATGACCAAAGGTAATCGGTTGAGCTTAAACAAGAACTCGCATCTTCAGGCTTCTTGTTCAATGTTCTATCAGCATTCTTATGTATTCTAATAGCACAGAATTTCATGAAGTGATTCTGTTCTCTGCTATCCCTTGGTATCTAGAATAGTGAATGAATATGAGTTCCACTAGTCTATGATAATAGTGCTATTACAAGGAATGATTATTATTTTTAGGTTTAACTTAGTGACATGACTATAATTAATCTGTTTTGTTATGACTCGAGGAGGCTAGCTCTCTGCACAATATGTCAGATATGAGTTTCACCTATGTATTTACTTGAAATGGCTGAGGGGAGTAAAGGCATAGTGAGAGCGGCCATGCAGACAAATGGAAGGAATAGGGAGTGGACAAGGGGACATACACTTTTCACACACCAACCAAGTGAGGGGTATCCAATAACTGGAGGAAGTTATTGGAGGCCACCAGTCTAGAGAGAACCTACAAAACCCTCTTTATAATACAATGAACATATATTCATTTTAATAAAATTTGTTGTGTATAGGTGACTGATTATAGTTATTTCTGTGGTTAATGTAATTAAAAAATGAAAATAGCTAATTCCATAATACACTTAAAATTGAGTTAAGTTTACTTAAATAATTGAACATTTACTTTCTACCATGAGCTACACTAAATGCTTTATATACAGTGGTCACTTTACTCTTAACAAGTCTATGAAGGTTTGGTGGTAACACCTTCAGGTACAATTGAGGAAGCTGATGCTGAATAACATACCTTCTCTGGGCATATGGATATACTATTGAGTCTTTCTAGACCTCAGTGTCTTCTGCAAAGTGTTCAAGACAATACCATTTCTTAGAGACCTGGATATAAATGGTACATGGGACAACATATTGAAAGCACCTAACAGTATAATATAGTAGATATTAGGTTCAGTTATCGCCTTAAAATTCAGTTTCATGGGGATAATATTTTGGTGGAAACATTTATAACTAAAAATACAATAGAAAAAAGTTATCTAAAATCGACCCATTTCTCCCCACTCTATCCCAAAAGATCTTATGACATGATATACCACAAAAGAATAAGGAATGAAGTATTAACATTTTTGAATAGCTATCATGTCCCAGAACAAGATATACATGTCTTAGTGAATCTTTTTCTTTTCCTGACTTATGCAACTTTATTAAAGAAAAATAAACCGATTATTCGTAGAGCTATCAGTTGATCTCTCACTTATTGACAACTTTTATCATTTACTCAGTGCTATGTTAAATAGTGTTATGGAAGACAGATTAACTAATAACTCCAAGTCACCTAGCAAATTATTTATTTTTTCTTGAAATTACAGATATCTATTTCAGAGATGATTTACTATTTCCTTAATTTAGGATAAAGCAAACGTTTTCTTGAGTCCATTTTTTCAGGTGTTTGTGGTTTCCATTAATGTTAGAATTCCTGGGTATTATTTTAATATTTGTCTGCATGCTTGTGGAAAACTTCTGTAGCCTTCTCTTGGTAGAAATTCCAGGTTTTCTGAAATTTTCCCTTTCCTTCAAGTATTTCAGTTTACATTCTTCATAAAAGGCTAGATCATCATAGTAAAGAGTTAGATTTTCTTTCAGTGCAAAATTTTGTTTCTGGCATTTTACTACCATGACTATTCCAGAGTCCTTACAACATTTGGTAAAATCCTGAACTTGTTCAGAACATCTCTCGCGAGATATTTTTCTCATTATTTCAGGGATCAGAACACTTTTTTGACACATCTGTGATGTTGCTCTACAGTATCAAGAGCCAACTCTGAAGGCAGAGAGGATGGCAGCGGCAAGGCCTCCCTTGGGCAGGGTGCTTCTAAACAATTTAAATGAAAACTACAAAATGTTTGAGACCCTATTTTGGAAGAGAAAGGGTGTCTGACTTCCAATTTTCATTCTCTGCAGAACAATAACAGGTCAATCCTTTATTGGCATGCATAAAATTGATCACATTTTTCTGTTCTGCTGATGCTATGAATTCCCCAGTCATATTAGTTATGAGCATAATATATAATATGTAACCTCAAATTTTTAACAGTGGGAGGCTGAAATAAGAATAGAGGTTGCCAGAACTATGCTGCTTCCATCGATGTGAACCCTGAGCAGCCATCCATCTCCTGCAACTCAAATCGCCTCTTCAGCATGTTAGAGCAGTGAGGAGCAGTTTACTCTCATAATTAAGTTAGAGTGAAGACACTGCCATATGCTACATAAAAAAAAAATCTGAATCTTGGGTAACTGTTGTCTTGTAACTACTTTACTGATTTTAAAAGCAGTGATTGTCCAAAGCTGTAGGAACTTAAGTCTTTTCAGGTGAGTTTGTGACTGAATGGAAGGAAGTAAATAAACAAAAAATTTAAAAAGATGAGATCTGGTGGGGAAACTGATAAGAAAATAAAAAAAGGAACAGTTACAGTTTTTTCCTGATATAAAGAAGGTCATTCTGACTTTATGGTAGCATCATATGGCACACAACTGAGTCCATTACCAAGATATTTTGTTGTATTTATCTCTGTTTAATAGATCTGTGCAATCTCTGGCACTACAGGGTCATTTGGGTTTGGATCACATAGCAGTGAACAAATGGATAAAAGAACTTTAAAAATTTGGGTCTTTGGTGGTTCCATATAAATTTTAGTATTTTTAGTTCTTAAAAATAAATTTTGATAGGGATTGCACTGAATCTGTATATTGCTTTCGTTAAGTTAGTCATTTTGACTATAGTAATTCTCCTCATCTATGAACATGGAATACCATTCCATCTTTTTATGTCTTGTTCTATATTTTTTAAATGTCTTAATAGTATCTGTTGCATAGTCTTCTACCTCCTTTTAGAATTGATGGTAAACAGTATTATTCTTTTTTAGGGTTTTATGTAGATGTGTGTTTATATGTGTGTGTGTGTGTACTTTTTTTTTTTAGGTTGGAAAAGTAAAAATATCATTTGGAAATTTTATATGTATATACATATATATGTGTGTGCGTGTGTGTGTGTATATATATAGTTTTACTTCTTTTCCAACATAAATTCCTTTTGTTTACTGTTGTGTTCAAACTGCTCTGGCTGAGACTGCTAATAAGTGCTGAGAATAGATAATGTTACCTTGTTTGTGACCTTAAAGAAAAAACTTTTAGCTTTTTACCACTGAGTATGGACTTAATCATGGACTTGTAGTATCTGGCCTTTATCATGCTGAGGTATGTTCTTTCTGTCTCAACTTTATTAAGTTTTTGTTTTCTTTTTTTCAAATAATAAATGGGTGCTGAATCGTCAAATGCTTTCTCTGCATCTGTCAATATGATCATAATTTTTGTCCTTCCTTTGATTGATGTATTTTATATTACACTAATTGATTGTGTATGCTGAACCATCCTTGCATCCCTGGAATAAATCCCATTAGGTCATGCTGAATGAGAAAATCTTCTAATAGAGAATGGTCTAATAAATTTTGAGAAGTCCTATTAGGACAAACCATATATCCAGAAGGAACCAAAGAACTTTGAAAATGTAAAACTTATATGGTTAAGTTCTAATGTATGTTTAACATTGTTTTCAATATTTATTTTAATAATGCCACAAATACTTTCTATTTTAATTAGGGAAGTTCCTTAGTGAATGAGTTCTACGAGCTTGGAACACCAGATTCTGAAAGTTAAAAAATTATTAGATTTGGGAAAAACGATCATGACAAATCAATATCATTAATTCACTAAGCATTAATTAAGAGTTTCTTACCTCAATAGAAGATGGAGAACTTGAGGGTAACGCAAAGGGAGTAACAGCCATCTGATTGACTGCATCTCCATTTCTGTGGATGGAAAAATAGTCAGAATCAGTACAAAATAAACTTAAATTCCTGGCTCAAATTATAACCATCAATTCTTAACTGAAAATGCATACACAGCACAACAGAATAAAAATATAAATATATGCTGTTTTTAAGCATGCAAAGCTATTAGGCACAAAAAAGATATATTACTGAAGGGTACTAAGATGTAATTATTAGTGACAGAGTGATGATGCTAATAATTGGCCAAATGGTAAGTTAGGTGCTACAGAGGATAATTTTGGAAAGGCATCAACTCTTTTAGCACTGAGGAGTAAAATTTTTCAAATGGACATGTGTAATGTCTAGGCCCCATTATGTCTAGAGCATTTTGTCCTTTGAACTGGAAAGGTTTCCAGCCTCCTCTCTGTTCTGCCAAATGAAAAAGGATGGTATGTATAGAACAGGCTCCATCTGAGTGGACATGGTAAGGAGGACTGATGGATAGGGAGAGCAGAGATTCAAGTAATGCTTTGTGGGTGAGATTAATTCGACTCCTCATCTTCCTTACTGGAGCAGAGAAGGTGGGACCTGAAACTTTATCACCAGGGTAACAAGCAAAGAACAATTCCTAGAAACAAGTTCTTATTACTGAGGTATATTCCACTATGTTACTAGTAAATTATAGGTAGTGTTTAAGTGGGAGAATTAATTCTTTACCATTTATTTGGGATGCATGACTATTATCATGTCTCAAGATTTTTGTGAAGTTTGAGTTTAGATTTCACAATATAAACTAAAGAAGTCACAAGTGTTTCTTAGTAATATGCAAAAATCTAAAACTGTCCACGTATCTCTCCTTATGATTAGTGAATACAAGCTAGCCACTATCTGACTAAGGAGGAACTAAAAATCCATCCCATTTGTTCTCAGCAATTTGGAAAAGATCCATTGGTCTTATCATTCCTGCTTTGGTGTTTTAATCACATTCACTGTTTACTTAAAAATGCCTATCCTTACTAAACTTACACCCTACCATTATAAGTTCAGTAACCTCCACTAGGCAAATTATTCCCTTAAGTTCAAAGATCAGCTATAATATATTGATGCCTTCCAAAAAGTTACAAAAAGTCTAGAACTTTTTCTGAGCTTAGGATCTGAAAATCTAACCCCAACTTACATCTTCATTAGATGTCTTATAAGCACCTCAAATAAAATAGAATTCTTTTTGTTACTCTGACTTCAGAGGGGTTTATAGTCAATCATCCTTACCTGAGTAAATGTCAACAATACCTTCCCAGTTGTATAACCAAGACCTTGGAAGTCTTTCTTAAAAGCTTTCTTGAAAGTAATTGTATATCCAACTCATCATGAAATTTTGTTGATTGAAACATATCTTGAGTTTTTCCATCCTATTCTTCTAGTTCAAGCAATCATTATTTCTCACCAAAACTATATATATATATATATATGTATATATGTGTGTATATATACCTTTCATGATTTACCTAGTTGATTTGTATGAGCATTTGCTTCATATTTTTTCCAGACAATATTACATAGATATAAAAAAAAATAACCTCTCCTTTCCAATATAATACACACACACACACTTAATTAGTAAACATAAAATAGGCATTTTAGTTCTAGCACTACCACTAGTTATCTGTAGGATTTGGTGGAAATCTCTTCTAATGGCATCAGTTTTCTGATTTAAGTAATTAGGTTGAATGATAAGAATCCAAAACTGATACAAATTCTTCATGGCATAAGGTGGAGAGTATTAATAAAGAAGTAAAGTCTGGGTACCATTTCTTGCTCTAACATTCTTAGTTTCTTGGGTTATTTAACACACATGACCAACCAAAGCAAAAGGCTAGAAAACTAAAATTATCAAGTGACACAGAGCATGCAGACTGTATCTATTTTCTCTGACAGCATTACAGATGCTTGAACATGCACTATTATGTTAAGAAATAGCTATTGTTTTTCAGGGAGCACAATCCATTGCTCAGCAGTTTGCTCAAACATAGATGTAATCAGTTATCCCTGGGTAAGTAATAGCATTTTCCCAGTGGCAATTCCCTTTCCCATTCAGTTTCCCCATTGAATAACATAATAGAGCTCAGCTATAGCTTTGAGCTGAAAGCCAATAGGACATGTCTGCTCCACATTCAGAGCATAGTATATTTGGCAATAATTAAGCAGATGGCTTTTCATCTCTCTTTCAAAGGTTACTAGCATTAAAAAGATGGCTGCACATAAATTCTTACTGAGAAATCATGATTAAGTGAAACAAGCTAGCTCAAATCAGCCAAGTTATCCCTTCATAATGTAATAATTTCCCCCAAATTAGAATGACTTTTATGACTTTTAAAGTCCACATTAATTTTTTTTAAACCTCACATAATAGAAAACCTACAATTACTCTCAATGGAGGGAAGAAAGCTGCTATAAGAAGTTACAGTTCATAATCCTTTATAATTCACTTGCCAGTGAGTGTTCACACACCTCAGCATCAAGCAAATTGAGACCTGACAAGGCAGTAATTTTTAAAGAGAAAGAAATAGGAAGAGGAAAACCAAAAGAGAAGGCATTTACATTTTAAACAAGCAGTTAACCAGAGTGACTCCTGGGGACCCTCTGACCCCTCATATTCTATGATTCTCATAAAGAATGAAATCTGTTTACTTTGCAATTAACCTCTCCTTTCCAATATAATTAACATAAGTTTCTTAGGCCCAGGTGCCCCATACAAGAAACGATCAGGAATTGTAATTGTTTGTTAGTGTTTTTATAATTATCTTTAACAGCTATTGGGAAAGAGATAATGGTGTTCTAACATGGATAAGAGTGAGAACAGTTTCCCAGGATGTGGAACCCTGTAGCTCTATGTCTTTACCATTGTACTTGCTATGCTCTACTGAACTTATTTGTGCTGTTCTTTTTTTCCTTTTCAAGAAAAGGGATGCAATCTTATTTTTTTGTTTACACAGCCTGCATAAAGGCACCTGACAGAGAGCAGGTGAATTATAAAAGTCCATTGAATAAAAGTGACCTTATTGGGGCAGAAAAAGATGTATCGATCATTGGAATAGACTAGAGAGCTCAGAAATAAGTCCTCACATATATGGTTAAGTGATTTTCAACAAGGATGCCAAGATCCTTCAATAAAGAAAAGAATAATTTTTGAAAAAATTGGTGCTGGAAAAACTCGATATCTACAAGCAAAAGAACAAAATGAGAGAGCCTTCTCTTAATACTACATGTCAAAATTAACTCAGTGTGGAATAAAGACCTAATAAACATAAAAGCTAAAATTATAAAACTTTTAGAAAAAAAATATAGAGGGAGAGTTTTGTGGCACTGGATTTGGTAATGAATTTTTGGATATGACACCAAAAACAGACAACAACAAAACAACAGACAACAACAGATTACAACAAAATGAAAAACCTCTGTGCATCAAAGGACACCATCAACAGAGTGAAAAGGCAATCCACAGATAAATACAAATCACTTATGTGATATGGGGTTAATGTTTAGAATATATAAAGAACTCCCATAACTCAATAACAATAAAACCACCCACTTAACCAATGGGCAAATGACTTGAAAAGGTATTTCTCCAAAGATACATAAATGGCCAATAAACACATTAAAAGATGCTTAACATCAGTAGTCATCAAAGAAATGCAAATTAAAGTCATAATGAGATATCACTTCACACCTATTAGGATAACTACTATAAAAAATATAGAAAACAAGTCCTGGTGAGGTTGTGGAAAAATTAGAACCTTATTCACTAGTGGTAGTAATGTAATATGGTGTAGATGCTATGGAAAATTGTATGATGGTACCTCAAAAAATTAAAAAAAGGAATTTTTACAAGTTTTCTGGTTTCAGGCATATACCCCAAAGAACTGAAAGTAGATTCTCAAAGTTGCATTTGTACACTTGTGTCCACAGCAGCATCATTCATAACAGTCAAATAATGGAAACAACCTGTGTGTCTCCTGAAAGATGAATAAACAAAATGTAATATGTACAACAATGGAATAATATTCAGCCCTTAAAAATAAGGACATTCTGACACATGTGACACCACCTGGATGAACGCTGAAAACTTTTATAATAAGTGAAATAGACCAGTCACAAAATGAGAAATATCATATGAACCCACTTGTATGTTGTTCCTCAGAGAGTAAAATCCAGAGATGAAAAGTAGAATGGTTGGCTACCAGGGGCTAGCAGAAGGGGGCAATGGGAATTCTTTAATGGGCACAGAGTTTCAATTTTGAAAGATGTGGAAATTCTGGAGTAGATGGGTGATGTTTGTATAGCAGTATTAGGTATTAGGGCCTAATACCTAATACTATTGAACTGTATGCTTAATGATGAAGATGTTAGATTTGATGTGTATTTTCCCACAATTAAAAAAATAATTAACCAAGCAAGACCAAAAAAATCCAAGTATGATGGAAATATGTTAAGAATTATCTAGAATATCACTTACAACCATTATTGTCTTTAGGACTGCTCAGGTCCTGTGATTGCAAAATTCATTTTCAAGGTAACCCATAGGATCTTATTTTATGCCAACAAAACCTAAGGTGAAAATAGAAGTTACTGAATCACATACAATGCAGTAAGTCAAAATGCTACTGCAATTAAAAAACAATGTGATTCTCAAAGTTATGCAGACATGTAAATAACTGACAAATTAAAAACAAACAGAAAACCTGGAAGTTAGATGCTTGAACTTAGTCTGTTCAACAGGTTGATTTTTGAACAGGTTGATTTAAAAGTTTTTTGCACTTGTTCTCAAATGATTACGACTACAATCTAATGCCTAGCACATACTTTAGGTATATGTATGTACACACACACACACACACACAGAATAAATGAGAAACACATGGGTACAACTAAGTAGGTCTGTATATTAACCTATGATAGTATTAAATATAATTATGTGAGATACTTAAGGACAGAAAAAAAACCCCCAAAACCCTACATTTGCAAAATTAATTGGAACATGGCATGAATTAGCATTCAGCCAGGAAAGCGTCATGTAAATGAACTAGAAGTAACATATAAAAGAAACAAACAGGGGCCTCCCTGGTGGTGCAGTGGGTTAAGCAACACACTATGAAGCAAACTGCAGCCACTGCAGTACAAGTTCGATCCCTGCTGTCAGCCAGGGGAGTGACCCACATGGCGTAGCAGACCTTGTCTGCTGCTCCCCTCAGCAGAGTATTTTGGTTGATCTGCCTGTTCTGTTCCCCACTCTGTCTCTGGTGAATCCTCTCACACCACCCCCCCCCCCCCCGGCCTGTACTCCAGTTCTTGTATGTATAAATAAATAAATCTTTTTAAAAAAATTAAACAAACAAAAACCATTACATCTCAATGGGAGCAAAGCTCCTTCCTGATGATTCCAGGAGCTATTTTAACTATATGGACAGACTGAAAAGATTCTAATTTCCAAGAGGAAGAAACAGCCAAAATAGCTCAATATGCAACTCTGAAATAACTGCCCAATGACAGTGGAATTACGAGCTCTATTTACTTGGCATTCCAAACAATGTCAATCACTCAGGAGTGCTGCTGGGAGTAACTCAGCATCCAGACCCACTTTTACAAAGGTGGCTCCAGGCAGGCAAGCTCTAAATAATTGTTGCCAGCTGTGCAGAGGAAATGGTGGCTCATAAAATATTTGGCAGTACAGGTTTGGTAAGAGGTTGGATGTGGGGAATTTAGGATTGAATGGAATGGATAACTTGGTCTAAAGAGTTTCTATAAGATAGTATAGTAGATAAACTCAGTCATTCCATTCTTATTCCTGGCTGGAAAAGCCAAAATGCTGTTCTAATATTTAGTTTTCACTGTAAGGCCATGTGCCTTGTGTGGTAAACATTCACCCCCAGGTACAAATCCAAGATAAATTCTGCCTGATTCCTATGTGATAATTCCTCTTCTAGGGCAGAGATTGTGTTCTTTCATCATGGATTCACAGCACCAGCACAAATAAGCACTCAGCAAATACTTGCCGAATGCATGAACGGTCTTTACGAAAGTAAATCCTTCATTTCAAGAGCCTGTCAACTTTGTGGCAGTGGGAACATGTTGTACTGGATATCCTCAGTAAAGATTTGTTCAGGGTTCTTGTGCTCTGCTAATAAGGTTTAAGGGATAAAACGTTCTCAGAATTGGGTTAAGAAACTCTACGTGTGACAGTAAATATAGAAAGGGAACCAAAGATTTCACTTGGGTTGTTCAAGTTTTGTTTCGATGGCTTTACTTTAATCACTGTGCATTGGAATTCTCGGGCAGCAAGCAACAGAAATGAATTCAGGCCAACTAAAACAAAAGGGAGTTTATCAGAGAATACTGGGATCTTACAAAACATAGCAAGGCTCTACAATGAGGCCAGGAACAGATAGGAACTAAGAGTCTGCTGGAGGGCAAGAATAGGAGGAAGCTGACTTCACAGCATTCCTACAAAACCACTGAGATGACTTGTTTCCTATTCTAAGCCTCAAGTATTGTATTGCCTAAGGATAAGTCACATGACTATCCACTGGCTACACCTTGGAAATGAGAGAAAGAATTGGCTTGTCAGTACCACAGATGGAGACTCGTGTGTGTGTGTGTGTGTGTGAGAGAGAGAGAGAGAGAGAGAGAGAGAGAGAGAGAGAATGTATCTATATAAGGACACAGGTATTCTACAGGGGAAGGAATATAAATATAAGAGAGAGAGAGAGAGAGAGAGAGAGAGAGAGAGAGAGAGAGAGAGAGAGAGAGAGAGAGAGAGAGAGAGAGTGTNAGAGAGAGAGAGAGAGAGAGAGAGAGAGAGAGAGAGAGAGAGAGAGAGAGAGAGAGAGAGAGAATGTATCTATATAAGGACACAGGTATTCTACAGGGGAAGGAATATAAATATAAACATTGACCTGCAAGGGGTAGGAAGGAAGAGAGAAAAATGCCCACCATCATCTCTGTGACTATCCCAACTAGGTGTTTCTGAATGTCAAAAGTAGTAAGACAAACATAGTTATAATTCCCACAATCTGGTAGTATGTTTAGAAATGGCAGGACAAAAAAATAAAATGACCAATTCTGTCTATGATATAATGAAACTGATTTTGCAGTATTTTAAAATCTGTAAAATTTATAAATCTTTATAAAGATACGTTATAAGTCATATAAGAAAAATGGGTTTGTGGACCTCCCTGGTGGCCTAAGGGTTAAGTCTCAGTATTATCACTACTGAGGCCTGAGTTCAATTCCCAGTCAGGGAGCTGACCTACATGGCACAGCAGACCTTTCCTATCCTCCTCGCTGCTCCTCTCAGCAGTGTATTTCAGTATATCTACCTGTTCTACTTTTCACTCTGTCTCTGGTGAATTGTCTCACATGTACCCTTCAACCACCCCCTCACCCCAAAGCCGTACTGCTGGCCTGCACCCTAGGTCTCTAAGCATAAGTAAATAAATTTTAAAAAAGAAAGAAAGAAAGAAAACAGCTTTGTTGTGTGGTAGCAACACTTTACCTTAATTTAACTAGTTCATAAATGGCTCTGTAAAATTTTTGGTCACTTCAGATTGATTAACTTTTTAACTATTCCAAAAAGAGAAATATTTATGGCTACTATTAATATTCAAAAGAATGTCACAGGTTTCCAAGATGATTCCAGAAATATATGACCCAATGGAGTCATAAGTGTACAGCTTCCCAAAGTTACCACAATACACCAAAGGGAACAATGCTTAGATATCGTCATTCCAGTATCTTTGACAAGAGATTAAAAGAGAATACATTCCAAACTCTACCATGTTCTTGAACTAAAAGGCTTATAAATTCTACTTACAAACATAAAATTCATAAATAATTACAATTATTACTTAAAGTAGATAATACAGAAAATAATATTGACGAAATCAAGCAAGAGTCAGCATTTCAAATCATTTGAGAGATTTACTTGGGTTTACGTATGGTTTAACTAGACAGAAGAACCTTGAAATTACAGGAGAGCCTACTTACTTCCTTCCTGCAACTCTTAACAGGGTTCAGTGCTAATGATGAGTCTGTTACTCCAAACTTCTTGTTATATCCCATGGATATTTACTGTGCATCTGAATACGGGTATTGCTTTTCTTAATGGTCCACGAAAGTCAGTAGATTTAAAATAAATGACATACACACTGTACCCATCTAATGACATTTTCCTAAAGGACTATGTGTCTCTCAGAAGTAAACTCAGATATACTGGGCATAACACTCAATCCTGAAACCCTTGGGTTTTGTCTTACATAATAATTTTGCTTCCTTATCCTTCAGGTCTAAGCTTAAGCATCTTTTCTCTGACATTGTCACAGAGGCTCAGAAAACTAGGTTGGGTGCATCTCCTATATGTTGCTATAGTTTCAAAGCATTTAAAGCACTGGATGACATATATCAGATTATTAACTCTCCTTTTAGGAGGAAGATGATGTTTTTCACTCATCACAGACTTGGTGGTATCAGGACAAGTAGGTCCTCAGCAAATACTTGTTGAGTAAATAAATGAATGGCTTTTCCCCACAATCTATTTTCCATCCTTTTTATGAAAACTAGATATAAAAATCAAGATTTTTATAAAAGATTAAAAAAAAAACTGGTATTCGTACTGCTTCTCTAGATGAACTTCTCCCAGGGCTGATTCTGACACTGACATTAATTTCAAGTCAATATCATCTTTTAGGGATATGGCCAGAGGATAACAGGCCACACTATATTTTTAATTACAAAAACAAGACATATGTTCAATCGATACAGTAAGGTGGATCCCATGGCGAGTCCACTTTTACTCAGTAGGGCTTGACAGCCAGCACTAAATCTTACCAAGGGTTTCAGTTTCATTTGGCCTTCTTTAGCCCCAGGAGTTTTTACACAGTGCACATTTTCCACATATAATTAAGTAATGGAGAGTGAGTTGTTATACATGACATTTAATTTTCGATAGTGGGGGAAGGTACGACAAGAGCTGCAGGCAAGATCATTAATCTCCTTGGATTCCTGCCCTGCCAAATACAGCAATTCATTCTTCATCATCTTAATATAGCTTTCCTCCTGTACTTAAATTGGAGTGCTTGTGTAGAAGGGATAATGTTGAATAGGGAAACCTGTAGATGTCAATGTGTGGTACATAATAAGAACTCAGATTGTAATATCCCTCTGGATGACCCAGAGTAGAATAATTTAGTATATCAAAGTCCCGATGTGCCATGAGGCAAAATTATACACTTACAGGATTGTCCAAAATCTAATAACGTAGAAGCGGGGGTGGGGGGCGTGGGGGTGCAGAGCAGGGAGGGAGGGAGGAATGATTATATAAGTCATGTATACATCGCAGCAACTTGATATTTTTCACTAATGACTCACAGACCCCTTGTGAATTATAGATCAATTAGTATATGAATAAATACAAATGTTAAAAGAATATGACAAGGATGTGATCACACAAATATGTATCACTTTGGACTAAAGACCGTAGTTAATTAAAATATTGCCTGCAGCATATTTTAACAGCTTTCTGTGATTACTTTATTTGCCAATCATATGTAAATCCTGTGACCAGTTCCCATTAATATCTTAACTGTTAATAAATTTGAGAATTTCCAGGGTATAAAAGTCAAACAATTTCTGTATAATGGAAATACATAAGGAATCAATAATTTTAACTAAGAAAGGAAATATCAACCAATAGAAGCAATACTATAAAGAAATTTATAAAAATCAGTTTTTAAAAAAGCATTATATAGTAAAAGTTATTCAGTTCAAAAGAAAAGTAAAATTGCATCTGCTGTGCTGAGATAATTTAAATATTAACATCCTACAGTAAAGGGTGGTCCCCAGGGAAAGGGGAGTTCCAGGTTCCCTGCCCCACCCAAGGAAGGGTGAAGTTGAGCAGGGAAGAGAAGCTGGAGAAGAGACTGGAGAAGGGAGAAAGAAGGATGGAGAGCAAGAAGGAGATCTGGATGAGGCATGTAGAGCAGGGAGATGTGAAGAAGCTGTGTTTGCTTCTTGGCCTTCGACTGGCTGGAACAGACATGGATGAGAGACCTATGGGGGATGTTAACAATGGCAGATTTATCTTGATTTTGCTCCTTTTGTCTCAGATGACCAGGGCTTCCTTTGCCCTGGTCAAGTTTTTGGGCCTTAGTGATCCTGCGTTGAGCCAATCCTATTTGGCTGGGCATTTACCCAATTTCAGGTGTTTGATTTGGAAACTTTATTCTTCCCCTTTTCTGTATTGCACACTAATTGTGTATTAAAGTCCCTTTATATTAAAGGCCTTACGCGCTAGAGATGTTTTGTCTTGGTGTGGTAGATGACAGAACCGATTTTGAGCAGGCAGGTTTGGGGGTTTTGGGGTGTCCCTCACCCTGCCTTGTTACAGTACAAGTTGCTAACATGCCAACATTTGATTGTTTTATTAATTGGTTTCTAAATGGGCAAAATTGGGGTTCTTTAAGTATAGGAGTAAATGAAAAGGTAATACGTAGGCAGACATTGAAAGAGGCACCTAAAGCAGTAATAAGCTAGAGACCCAAGCTGAAGGAGAAGACTGTCAGATACCACCAAAACACACAGGTTGCCTCACACAAACAGGACATTAATCTACCATTATACCCTTGACTGGTGATCTACAGAGCGGATGAGCAATAAAACTTTTCTAGATTTCCTGAAGGGTTTTAAATCTTGACACTATCTGATAGTACTGCCCTTAGCAAAATCTATTATATATTATTGATAGAGGGGACTAACTTATATTAATTAATTAAAAAAAGAAGTTGCTTACAGAAGAACTAAAAGATGATTTAAGCATGCTGTGTCCGTATCTCTTATTCTAACATTTACCAGAATTAGTTTTATATACCAACCATAGCTCTCTTCCAATGATTAATCATGACGTAAATATATTCTTAAACAATGAATGTGCTTCAGTTAAAGAAACACTTAAGATTCTGGATTTAAAATATACAATGTAGTGAATCTTCTTTCTCCCTAACTTCTTTCCTTCTCTTTTACTTCCCTCCTCTTCTCCTTCCCACCTCTTCCTCTACTGCCACCGCTACTACCATCATCACCACCATCACCAAGCATCACCACCACATGGTGGTGAAGGTGGTTGAGTCTGTATTGTCAGGCAATTTATACGTTAATATCTCAGACAATTTATCCATACTGTGTCCATATGACACAGCAGGAAACTAAGCTCACACAGATGGGATATCACAGAGTGGGTGTTAAGCTCAAGCAACTGAATCGAATTGAGGGTTGCATTTTTTTAATCACCAAAACATAGTTCAGTCAAACTTTAGAAAAGAATTAATCATTTTAGGCAAGAGTTCTCAGTTAGGTGAATAGTCCCTTCTATTACAGAAATTGAACTATTAAGTAATTAACAAACTGTTGGCAAGCAAATTATCAGAAACATCTCTATTAAATCAAACAAAAGGTTGTCAGCAGTGCATATATTTCTCTTGGTTCAATTTATGTTGATTTTCCTTTACAGTCTAAAAGTGGATATGACAACAGACTGTTCAGAATCACACCTATGTCTTTTCTTCCTAAAAAAGATACAGAAAACCATCCTAATTTAGATTATTTGGGAAAGTAATGGGAAAAGAGAACGAAGAGTGATGAATTTAAAAAAAAAAAATGAGTTATAAAGCTATATGTATTTCTTCCTTCCTTCCTTCCTTCCTTCCTTCCTTCCTTCCTTCCTTCCTTCCTTCCTTCCTTCCTTCCTTCCTTCCTTCCTTCCTTCCTTCCTTCCTT